>JAJHSJ010000011.1:28302008-28648551 GCA_021015155.1 Magnolia officinalis | reverse complement strand
GGGGACCCCACCAGATAGAGAGCGTGTATATATCATGAAAGATTAAGTGGGCCTGTTACTAGATTGTGAGTCTAGCAGCAACCCAAGGCAGGGAGTGCTTCCATGATCAGGCGATCCAAGGCTTGAATGGCTTGGACCAAAACACGTTGAGGTAGGCTCCACATACATCCATATTTAACCTCAAATAAACTGCCCAGGGTCTATGGTGGGCTTTTAACCATCCATAGAGAAACCCATGGGCCTACCTTAGGATCACCCAGGAGGACATTCAACCTCAACTGGTTTCCAAGAGGTAGCCTGCCACTACGCGAGCATGAAATAAGGCCCAAGGCTGAAACAATCCATGGCCTAGTGGGCCATACACTGAGCCCAATACATAGGCATCCTGGTGGGCCCTTTAAGCAAGGTTAGGGCCCAATGATAAAGGTCATGGGTTCACTCATTGTGGTGGGCCTAATGGGCGGTCCATTATCCCAATCGTATGGAAATCCTTATTTTTAACACAAGTAAGTTGGGCCTCACATCTCGGCCCAAGTATGGATTTACTATAGTGGGCAAATAAGGGCCCAATTACTTGAGTATTTGGCCCATAAGACCCATCACAATGACATGGTTAATATAGGACCCAATGGTTTAATGGGCCTATCAAAAGTTCCTGCCCAACCAAGGCTATAAGGCCCATACTTAACTAGGAGACTAGCCCAAGAAGAATTCAATTGGAATGGGCCTTTAATCATGCACTAATTAAACCCAAAAATTAAAATTAAGATGTTAAGATAACTGTCTTAAGTCCTCCTCAGATCTAGTGGGCCATATTGCCCCAAAAGAACATCTATAGGCAACAATTATTGGGCTCAATGCCAAATTCCAGCCCACCCAAATTTCTGGGTTGGTTGGAGTCCAACAATAGAAGTATTTTTTAGTATATTTAATCCCTAATGGCCCACACACATCACTGTGGGCCCCACCAGATGAGAGAATATATGTAACACATATATCAAATGGGCCAGGCCGTTGGAATACAGGCCCAGCAGTAGCCTAAGGCAGGGATGTCCCATGTGTAGGCAGCCCTATGGGCCCAGGGTATCTGGCCCAAAAATCCACCCAATGGGCCCCAAAGTAAATAAAAAAAATAAATAAATGATGATTAATCCCCTAAGGACCCCACGTGGATGGGTGGTGGGATATACAACACATCAAGGTGGGACACGAAGCACGCTGGATGCCCCAGCCTAGGCGTCCCTGCCTAGTTGGCCACTCCCGGCCGCACCACGGCCAGATCAAATTTCCGTTGGTTCTGAAATTTTACAGAGTGACACTTCTATAGGTGGGCGACACCCCCACAAAATTTCAAATTTTTTAAATATTAATAAGTATTTTAATTAATTTAAACAAAACAGTCTATCCAGAAAATCGGACAGACCTGGACATCCCAACGTGGTGGGCCAGTCCGGCCCTCTCCATGGTGTTCACAGTGGTCCATTAACCCTAAAATTTGGTAGGTGAGTCCTATAATGAGTGAACCATACCACAAAATTTTAGAATTTTTGGACATATAAAATTATTTTAATTCATTTAAGGAAATCAATCTGTCTTGAAAATCGGACTGATCTGGACACCATATTATAGTGGGCCGGTCCAGCCACCACCATGGTGTGTACAGGCATCCATTGGCCCCAAAATCTTGTAGGTGAGTCCTATAATGGGTGGTCCACCTCTCTGTAAATTTTTAGAATTTCTAGACGCTCAAAAGTATTCTAATAAATTTCAGAATTCCAACCTATCCAGGGTGGAATGTTGCTGGAATAGTGCAGAAAATCCAGACTATTCACCTCACTTGGACCACACCTTTTGGACCCCAATGAAGGTCAGATAAGGCTGAAATTTGGGAGACATCAAGATGAGATCCACAACTTTCAGAAAAATATATTTGATGGGTACAAAAGGTCCCCCAATCAGTCCCAAATTCAAGCCCAAAGTCCAACAAATATCTATCCAGAAAATTTCTGGGCAGCAACATGCACATGAAATAAAATGAGCATATGAACCAAAATAAGGGGAAATCACCACATGGAATTTGAGTTGTAGTCCAGCTCAGTGAGCCCCACAAATATCCAGACCTAATTCATATCATAAAATTCATTGCATGTGTCCAAAAAGGAGCAAATGGAGCACCTATGTTCATAGAGTCGACAGACATGGGCGTCCACTCTCTTTGGATGGTCTGGATACCTCCTGGCCACAAGGTGGGCCACACACATCCGAAAATAATAGATCAACAAAAAAAGAGTAAGAATCTGTCACAAGGGAAGGGGCTCCGCCACATTGAGGCCCTTCCCTTTATCACAAACCACACATATCACTATATTGATGGGATTACAAGATCTACCTATGCATGCATCTTCTAATCAAAATCCAATGGTGGAGATGCCATCTCCACCAAGGATCAAGGGTTTAGATGATCTAAGGATCCTTCTAACTAGGAAAAGAAACCATGGTGGGGTCCATGGAGAATGACCTCTCCCATGATTATGCATGCACAAAAGGATGAGCCAATGGCCATAACTAAGAAGACATGGGGCCTCCACCATCATTTGGTGGGCCCCACATGCTTCAAACATGAGGTGAAGAAGAGAAATAAGGGAAAGAAATGTTGATCCTAAGATTCTAAGTACATGCACACCCACCTACAAGGTCTTCAAGCAAACACCTCTAAGATAGTCTTCAAGATCCAATGTACATGAATCTAAGGTTGAGATCTTATTCCAATGGTTAGATGGGGGAATATATGAGTGAAAATGAGCTGAAAAAAATGGAGGAAAGTTGCTGGAGAAGAAGAGAAGAGAGAGAGAGAGAGAGAGAGAGAGAAGAGAGAGAGAGAGAGAGAAAGAGAGAAAAAGATTTTTAAGGCAAGCAATCATCTCTCTCTTGCCTTGGATAGAGAAGAGTAATCATTGTAATAGGGAGTTAGAAACAATGTTGTAGGGTTAGTAAGCTTTTTAGGTTAGTGGGTGGTGTTTTAGAGATTGGTGGTGTAGGGATAGGGCCTAGGTAGTGTGTGTGTGTACTGTGTATTGAAAATAGTTCCAAGAGATGGGACCTACCTAGAAATCCATGCACGCCACCCCTAGGTGGGCTATGATCATGATCAAGGGATTAAAAAATAAAATGCACCCAACTTACGATCTACACGCTGGATGAACGCACAAGACGCGACATTAGAACTGCGGCGACGATGCGGTCGCAATGGCATAAGTCTTAACTCGATCCAAGTCAGGTCTTCATGATTGGACTCATGGATGACCGCAAACACTATCCAAGGGTCACGAGTCACCGGGATTAGACTGGTAGGACCGCGGGACCAAGATGGATGGAATTCATACTTACACACACATGCACACAAGCGAAGTTGGGTCAGGTCTCACATCAGTCTCACTCCAATCTTATATATTGAATGCTTAATGTACAGTCTCTTGAATTGGTACAAACCATACCTGAATTGAGTGTAATAAATCAAAGAAATATAATTGATAACAAGAAATGATTATAATCAATGAGTTAAGGAAAACAAAAAGGGAAATCAATGTTAATTACTCATTAACTTCATTTCTATGAAGAGGAACTATACGGCCCATGAACAAATGTATAGTTTACTGACTTTTAGAATCCCATACACATCAGCCCATCGTTCGGTGATCTAGAGCATTGATCCAATTGGCTCCACTATGGATGGTGGGATGTGGCATGCCCTGAAAATTCTTCAATTAGAAGATCCTAACTCTCCAAATAATGACCTAGAAATTAAATGTTAACATGAAAATACAATGGCAGACCACACTCAATTGAAAAGAGTCCAAAGGTTAGTTGGGATCCTCCAATCTAGGAGATCTCTGCATTTGTGCTAGCTAACTATATGTTTGTTCGATCCCAAATGGCAATGATGCCAAAATGGATCCTCTTTTTTTTTTTTTTCTTTTTTTTTTTTCCTTCTTTCTTTTCCTTCTATTTATTTACATATTTTTATTGGTAGTATAAGCATCTCATTAACACCAAACAAAAAGGAATTAGACCACAAAGCATAACAAGTAAGGGATGCCCCTTCTTGAAATTAATAAACAACACAACTTGACCCCAATCTAGGAATTGAAAGTTAACAAGAAATTACAATGGCAAACCACATTCAGTTGAAAAGCATCCAGTGTTAGTTGGGATCCTCCAATCTCAGAGGATCTCTGAATTTGTGCTAGCTAACTGTTTGTTTGTTGGATTCCAAATGGCAATGATGCCAAAACATATCCATTTTTTTTCTTTTTCTTTTATTTATTTATTTATTTTTATTGGCAGTATAAGCATCTCATTAACACCAAACAAAAAGGAATTAAAAGGTAAAGCGACTGTACCATAAAGGCCTGTTTGGATTGAATGTAAACTAGAGGAATGCAAGGAAAGAAACTTCATGAGCAATACAACACATTATTTAAACAAACATAGGTAATTCAAGTTCACAAAACTTCCCACCGTCCAAATCTTTTTAGTAAAAGACGTCTTTACTACAACTGAATATCAGATAAATGAAATGATGAATGTAGAGAAAGTTTCTTCTTCTTCTTCTTCTTCTTCTTCTTTTGCATTGAAGGAATTTCAGTTTAAGCCATGCTTAAATCCAAGGTTATTTCAAACATGAGGAATTTGAATTCACAAAAATATTATTGCTTTGTGATTTTTTAAGTTGTGAATCAAAACTTTCTTAGTACAAGACTTCTTTAATACAATGAAATATCAGTGAAGTGAAAAGAAGAATGTATCCAATCAAGTTTCAAGCCAACTAGGAGCAATCCCCTTATCAGGTTTAAATTGGGGTTTAACCATAATCCTTCGCGAACTAAATGAACGTAGTTGGACAAATGGTATGAAGATTACTGAAATAGTAAAACTTTTTACTTTTTTTAATCCTGTAAATATGCCGACTGAGATACATACACCAACACTTACCATGTCACACCCCAAACTCAGAAACCGGCCTCACAAAATTCCCGATCGCCGAATCCGGCGCGACAGCCTCCGTAGAACCCCATTCTCAGCTCCCAGCGCTCATACGCCAGTTTTCGATCCTGGGATGCTACAAGGAGGATTTTCAACATCAGTTTAATTTGTAATAAGCATAACCAAAGGCATAACCCCAAACAAACCCAAAACTCCATCACATTTCCACTATGATAAAAAACTTTACAAGTACAATGAGCATAAGGGAAATACAATGAGAATGGATAAAAACTCCAAAGATCTGCTCTGCGCTCCTGCCTCAGCGCTGCTACTTCCTCGCGTCACCTGCACGCAACGGTCATGCATAAGCTTATAGAAAGCTTAGAGGGTGGTGAAAGTGTGTGCGCAAAGTAGTAATGCAGACATGCAGTATCAGAGTAATGCGGAACTTGCTGATGAATCCATGAATACTACTAGCCGTACCAAGGCTATGCGATGCAAGGCATGAAAGATGTCGGCCATACTAAGGCCATGCAATGCGAAATGCAACTCAAGCATACAAATCCTCATCTAAGTCCACATGTCAATACAACTCTATTCTGGGATATCACCAGGGTCTAGTACACTCTAAACCAGATTGCCGCCCCATCGCACGCACTAAGGTAAGTGGAAGAGACCTCACTACCCGCCTGCCAATATCGGGCTCGGTTCGTGGATAGCGGACCCATTCCTCGAGCTGGTTAGACTTAGCCTAGCATTGCCCCCTCCTCTCGGGCGGGTAAGGCCGCACCACCTTCCAACCGACCACGACACAGTGGAAAGCACGACCTTCTGGTAATCGGCCCTCGGCGCTCATACACCCACTCGGTCTAGACGTTGGATCAACCTCTTGGTACCATAAGGGTTTAGGGACTTTCACCCAGGGATATCTATAGCACCTCATGTAGAACCATATTTTCGGTATCCAATCCTGCCAACCACGATATGCCTGTAGAGGCTACGACCCTGATGTCGCTAGGGCATACAGTAACCATATCACACAATGCGAATCCATGAATCACACTCTCACTCTCCAGTCATGCAGCAATCCTGCGCGTCTCGTGCGCTCATGCGGGCAACACGCCTAACTGGGAGCCCCTAAACAATCTGCCCGAGGCATATGATATGATCAGTCACGCTGCACCAACCATTACATATATATGATGCGTCTGTATGATCATGAATCATGGGACTATACTAAACATGTTATATGGGATAGATGTTGTTCATAAGGAGATGGGCCTAGACGGCCTACAAGTATGAGCCTAACAATGGGCCCTAGGGAGAATCATAATGCGGACATTTAACCAACATTTTTCTACAATGTGGACGTCAAACCAACATTGCTCCCAAGGCATTACCCGTCGTAAACATCATTACATGAACCAGGTTGGGGTTACACATTGCAATGGACCTTAGGTTCATCCCATTGGGCCTTAGATACATCAAATGGGCCATACCATATGGGCCTTTCATTCGTCAAGTGGGCCACACCAATGGACCTTATGCGCATTGCAATGGGTCATAACCCGTGAGCCTTAGATATATCAAATGGGCCTAGTGACATGGGCCTTACATCCACATTAAAGTGGGCCCCAATGATCTACCACAAATACGTTAAGATGGACCTCAAAACATGCCAAGTTGGGGTCCACTTGGACTATGGATCTGCCTCATCTTTAGCTCATGCCATAAAATGATCCTTCAAAACGGATAGACGGATTGGATGCAACATAAGCATCACGGTGGGGGTCCATTTAAGGGCCCACCATAATGTGTATTATATTATGTAATATAATATATATATATAATTATATATATATAATATATATATATATAATATATATATATAATATATATAATATATAACATCAGTAAAACCACTGCGATAACAAGATGGATGGACTAAATAAATGCAACAAAAATCCCATGAATGGTGCAATCACTGCATGAAGAAAAATGCAATGATTGTACTCAATACTCACCTTGTTGGAATAGTATTGTACTCAATACTCAATACCACTTTGTTCCACTCAAGGGCTCCTAACTTATATAATTTGCAATGAAGTTAAATCAAAACATCAATTTCTATCTCAAAATATGAAAGTTATAAGCACTTTGTTGTTGTTAGAATTCAGTTACGTTGGTTCATTATAAGTGGTTCTCTAAAATGCACGAATGATTTTTGGGATATCCCACTTGAGTTTCGTATGTGACCCATACCATTCCACATTATTCTGAGGTTCTTGGTTCCAAAAGCCATAATGATTGTTACATAGATGAATGTGTGACTCCAAAAAGGAAATCATTGTCACAACAAAGGAAAGAGAATAAAATAAACCATACAAAGAAAAAAGCAAATCAGATGGAATTTTTTGGCATAAAAAAATTAATGGATAGGCTCAACAACCATATCAATATGAAAGACAACTCAATATAAAGTTACATAGGTTCCACCGAAAATACTAAAACTTTTAGATGAGAGAGAGAGAGAGAGAGAGAGAGAGAGAGAGAGAGAGAGAGAGAGAGAGAGAGAGAGCCAGTTGAACATGAGAAATGCCCATACCATTCCACATGTTATTCTAGAAAAAAATAACCACATACTTTTCTAGATGAACCAAGAGGACACTCCAGATTCTGATTTCAAAACCTAGGAACCAAGTTACTCAACAACTAAGAAACTTGTCAAAGAACACCACAACATTTCAATTTTCTCTAGTCAAATCAATCGAAGAATGTAGCTCTTTCTACTTGAGAAAAGTGACCGCTATTAAGAAAAAGGAATAAGGGCAAAGGTAATCTTAGAACACAATGAAAAAGGAATGGGGATGAAGCAAAATCTTAACAAGAAACCCAAGACAGAAGACCCCAGAACAAGCCTAAAGTCAATAAATTTCTTTAGCAGGTCTAACTTCATTAATTTATTCTATAGTTATTTATCTTCTTTATACCATATAACAATGACTCTCCTAGATTATTCTAAAGTATCATATAAAATTGTCCAGATCTATCTACATAGGTCATTGCCTTCTTTTTTTTCTAAACCTGTGTAAACAAACAATCCCATACACTTCTAGAGACTTGGTGTATCATGTCAGACACAAGATGACTGCACTAGTACCAAACAATCATACGATATTTATAGGATATGGTTTTACTTTTAACAGAATCCTGATAATTTCCTTACATTATTGTCATAATATAGAATCATCATAGCCTTGTCCCAGTTATTTCAGTTAGCTTCCCGTCATGGCACGCACACACGAACAAATTTTGCATGCTAGAAAGAATTTATGTGGTGTATGTGTGTGGTGTGTTTGTGTGAGTGTGACTTGTTCAATAAATTAAAAGTTAATAGAATGGAATATCCAAAAGAATAAAATAGAATAGGTCGAATATTTCAACATCACAAATACCAATATGAATAGATGTTATAATGGGATGCCCACATTTGTATCCATGTCCTGAAATTTGAGAAATGGTAGGCCATAAGTAGTGCATTCCCATAACACTAGTCCCAACTCAGTAGGGCCCACCTTAAACCCTAAATCCCCAAATCTGTAAATCCCTAAATCCTCAAATCCCTAAATCGGTATATATATATATATATATATATATATATATATATATATAATATAAAATATCGGAAAAACATCGCATCTAAGCATATGTGATAGCAATCAAGTTGTCATAAATCATTACCGACATTGAAAGCCTTAAAAACCATAACCTAAACGTTTATAGTCCGCACCTTTCCTCGACATACTTGTATCAAACTCAGTTTGAACACTACATCTTTATCTACGACACAACGGCTACCTGAATCAATGAAATAGGTTAACTATTTCACTAATTCCTTTATTTGGATACCTAACATAGGTTAGGGTTAGGATTTCTTACCCAACAACAGAATCAGAATCGCCGGTGTAGTGACACGGGAGAGGTGATTCAGCATGTAGAGCGGTCAGATCGAATCCCACCGACTATCTCTCACTCTCTGACTCTTCTCCTCACTTTCTCCTTCTCTTTTTCCTCTCTTCTCTCTCCTAGGGTTTGAAATTCGTATGGAATGAGAAAAGGGTAGGTTTAGGTCCTTATATAGGTCCAGAATTGATGCCAATGGCCCTAGGGCCATGGTATACTTAGAATATAGCCAAAGGGTGGCTGTTTCGAGCCAACGGAGGCTATTTGGAGGCCCATTTTTTGCATACAGTCAAGAGGAAGTTCCTTGACAATGGATCTATATCAGGTTAAGTTTTCGGTCCGATTGGATTTACAGATCGATCGCGGTGGACCAGTTTCAGTTCAACGGTCATTGTCTCTCGTTCAGGGCAACAAGTGCACTGACATGTGTAAGAAAATTTCCCTGATCCAAGGTAGTTGGGTCAGAATCTGACGGTCTGAAACCTTAAAATTTTCTTGCAAGCAAACGGCTCAATTCACTTAAGTTTCAGTTCATTTTCTAACAATATTTGCATTTCTCACACACTTCGCTCCGGGCTCAAGTTGCACGTTTCTGGATATCATTGGGACTTGATTTTCTTGATGGTTGTCAAGCCCAGTAAGGTGGTCATAATTTTGCGTTAATCAGACTTTTGATGAGCGGTCCAGGTTCGATACGAAGTTTCGGTGTGCTCCCGAGAGCAACTGAGTTTAGAGATTGATCCTAGGTTCTTTGGTAACGTAGCGTTAGCGATTCTGCTAGTTTTGGGTCTTGCAGTTCGTATAGGAAGTAGTTCAAGCTAATCTACCAATTAATTCAGTTTAGTACTTAATTAATTTTTGTCTAATTTCTAAAGGATTCGGTCCTTAGTATTTTTGCCTGAGGTGGTACTCGGGTCTTTGTACGGATTATTCCGAGACATTACATCAGGCCCACCACAATATATGGAATTAGTGGCCTTTATGTTGGGCCCTAACCTTTCCCTATGGGCCCATAGTAGTATATATGGGTTGGGCTATGTGTGTTTCCCTTGGACCCATGTTTTGAATAGGCCTTGGGCCACCTTTTTGAAGCCCAACATGAGTGTATGTGGTATGATTATGGCTGTCCATTTCTTTTTTCTAATGTCATGTGGGCCTTGGGCCTTGATCCGTGGTCAATTAGGGATGGTCTACCTTATGGGGACCGATAGTGGTTGGATGTCCACATTCATGGCCATAAGGTAGGCCCATATGCTTCTATGGGTGGTTAAAGGCCCACCATAGACCTTTGTTAGGCCTGTTTCATCTATTTAGACCCATATCATTGTTCTCTTTAGTCTCGTGGGCTACCCAAGGCTATTGGGCCCTCACTAGAGGTTGATTCCTTATGAAAATTTGTCTAAGTACCTAGACTTGGTCCCTTCTTGGATAGGAGGAGTGTACTACATTATACATCGCCACATGGCGCGTGTAGATTCATCTTCATGATCCATGAACATCATTGTATGCTTAGTTGACATTGTGTGTGTGGTCATGATTGTGTCATTGGGTATTATATGATAGCTTACCAGAGGGATGAAGTTCCCCTCTTAAGCACGTTGGATGCTTGGGGATGATGCATGATTGGTATACGTGATTCATGCATCTGGCATTGTATTGCATGATATTACTCACCCTTGCTTCATCAGGGCCAATGCCTCCACTGGTACATCGTGAATGACCGTTATTGGACACTAGAAATACCTTTTGAGTATTTAGGGCACATAGGATGTCCTTGGGTGAAAGCCCCTAAACATTTATGGTAACAAGAAGATACCTCAACACCGAGACCGAGTGGAAATCATGAGCGCTCAAGTTCCTTATATTGTTAGGCTGTGAATCCCACTGTTGCGAGGTTGGTTGAGATGGGGTTTGGCCTTACACGCCTGAGTGAGGGGGTATATCTAGGCTGAGTTTGACCAGCTCATGAAATGGATCCACTACCGTCGAGCCTTGCTAGTGATTGGTTGTCCATTGGCGGGTAATGAGGTCTCTTGCACTTGCTTGACTGTGTAGGTCTTGGAGAGCGACAGTCAGCCAATAGTGTACTTGACCCCAGTGGTTTCCCTATGGTGGAACTGTACTTGATATGTGGATAAGGATTGACATATTTTGCATTACATTCGCATCAACTGTATGAGCCTTATGTTGCACCGCCTCGGTATGGTGTCCAGTACTCATATATTGCATTGTATAGCCTTGGTATAGCTTACTACATTCATAGCTTAGCCTCAGTATGGCTAGCAGCATTGGTATTGTTCATGGTTCCTGCTGCTTTATTTATATTCTTCTCAACACCGTTATCACACACTTACATGACCCTCTAAGCTTCTATAAGCTTATGCACAATTGATGCGTGCAAGAGATCTTAGGTCGTCACAGTAGCAGTGGAGCATTGGATTGGAGCGTGCTGAGAACCCATTGCAGACTTTTCTCTTCCTTTCTTACCTTATGTATTTGCCTTTGAGCCTTATGTACCTGTAAAAGTTTAAATCTCTAGCGGATTTTGTAATGCGTTCCTATGGTCACTTTCTAAGATTTTTATGTTATGATCTTGGGTATACTCTATCGGATTAGATTTATGCTATGGAAATCCTCATTGTAGGATCCCAGGATCGAAACCTGAGCCAGGAACCGAGAATGAGGTACTACGGAGGCTGTTGCGGCCAGAACCGGCTATTAGGTTCCTTATGAGTCCGGTCACCGAGTCCGAGCTGTGACAAAGACTATGTCATCCACATAGATCTGGGCAATGAGCAATAAATTCTCTGTCTTTTGAGTGAATAGTGTTTTATCTACACTACCCCTGTAGAAATTATGGTCCAAAAGAAATTGGGTCAAATGTTCATACCAAGCACGTGGTGTTTGTTTGAGACCAAAAAGTGCTTTGCTCAATCGATAAACATGTTAAGGATACTTGGGGTCTGAAAATCTCTTAGGTTGTTCCACATAGACTTCTTCATCAAGTACTACATTGAGAAATGCACTTTTGACATCCATTTGAAATAGTTTAAACTTCAATGCACATGCAATTGACATGAGAATCCTGATTGACTCAAGGCGAGCTACAGGAGCAAATGTTTCGTCAAAGTCAATGCCTTCTATTTGTGAATATCCTTAAGCTACCAATCTTTCTTTATTCCTAATCACATTGCCAGATTCATCGGATTTATTCTTGAAGATCCATTTGGTTCCAATGATATTTGTATCAGGTGGTCTAGGAACCAGTTGTCATACCTCATTTCTCTGAAATTGTTGAAGTTCTTCTTACATATCATTTATCCAATATTCACCTTGGAGAGCTTCGACAATATTCTTGGGCTCAATCTTTGAGGTAAAGAAAAAATGACTATAAATGCTTTTTATTTGACGTCGAGTTCTTACACCATCATTAGGATCTCCAATGATTTGATATAGAGGGTAATCCTTAATGATGGGTATATTAGATGATGGTTGAGGTTCATTAGATGTGAAAGTTTTGTTATCTGATTTACCTAGAATGCATGAATCCACATAATCTTCTAATTCATTCAAGGGACTTTCTTCTTCATGAGGTTAATCATCAACCACCACATTAACTGATTCTTGAATGGTGAGGGTCCTTAGATTGTATACTCTATAAGCACGACTATTGAAGGCGTACACTAGAAAAATGCCTTCATCACTTTTGGATTCAAATTTACCCAAGTGTTCTCTGTCTTTCAAAATGTAACATTTACTGCTAAAGACTCAGAAGTATTTCATACTAGGTTGTTTTCCGTACCATATCTCATATGGTGTTTTGTTCAAGCCTGCTCTCAGATATACTCTATTTATTATGTAGTAGGCTGTATTGACTACTTCAGCCTAGAAGCTTTTAGCCATATCCTTTTCATTCAGTATAACTGAGCCCATTTCCTATAGTACTCAATTCTTTCTTTCGACAACTCCATTTTGCTGAGGAGTTTTTGGGGCTGAGAATTCATGGCGAATTCCTTTCTCATCACAATATCTTTGAAATCGCTCATTTTCAAATTCACCACCATGATCACTCTTGATACGATTTATGCAGTATCCTTTCTCATTTTGGAGTCGCTTTGCCATAACTATAAATTCGTCAAAAGCATCAAACTTTTCTCGAAGAAAAGCGACACAGGTAAATCTGGAGTAATCATCCACTACCACCAAGAAGTATCTTTTTTTGCCATGACTTTCAACTTTGGTGGGGCCCACTAGGTCCATGTGTAGCAAGTCCAACGGCTTTGATGTTGCTATGGTGGTTGTCTTTATGTGTCCGACTTTTATCTGTTTACCTTTAAGACAGTCACCACAGACAATCTTTTCTTCCTTTCTAATCTTGGGAAGGCCTCGTACCAAATTTCTCAAACTTAACTTGGCTAAGTTTTGATAGTGAACATGTCCCAACCTTTGGAGCCATAGTTTGGACTTATTTTTCATAGCCATATGGCATTTTGTGGACAATACATTCTCATTGCTACTATCAATAACATAGCAGTTGTCACTTGTACGTAAACCTTTCATAATAAATTTTCCTGTATGATTTAAGATTCTACACACATCTTTTGAGAAGGTGACCAAGTGTTTTTTGTCGCATATTTGTGAGATACTAAGGAGATTATGTTTTAGACCTTCCACACAAAGAACATTTTTTATTTTGGGAAGTCCTGATCCAACTATTGTTCCTTGCCCAATTATTTTAGCGGAGCTCCCATCTCCAAACGTAACTAACCTACCATCAAAATCTGAATACTCATAAAAATGGGTTAGGTCACCTGTCATGTGTCTGGAGTACCCACTGTCAAGGTACCATTTTGAACTATTGCTAACTTTCAGAGTAGTATGGATTGCTAGGCAATTGTTCTGGCTTTTATTCTGTTTGGCAATACCCAAAGGATTGGAACTCTCAGAGTACATACTTGCAGTATTGCCTTTTGTACCCTCTAGTTCCACACTGTTGGCCATAATTTCACAACTTCAGTCAAGATCACTCTCTAGGTAGTTAAGCCCTTAAGAGAGACTTGCTCTGATACCAATTGAAATTGCGGTAATGACTGTTTTAGTAGAAGTAGGAATAGGTTAATGTATCCTAGAGGGGGGTGAATAGGACTTTATAAAATTTTACGACAATTTAAAATCCTATTACCATTATCTTGATCTAATATGCAAATGTCAAGATATCATCAATTTAACTCTAATGGTTTCCAAACAACTTAGAGGATCTAATCACAAGACAGCAGAATCTAAACAATATATAACCTTAGTCTAAGATGGATTCACTGAGTGACTGTGTGTGGAATGTGATACTTATCAGTTCTAAATAATCATGTCATCATGCATCATGTGAACATTACAAGTAAAACACAATAAGAGAGTATGCAAATAACAATCTCAAATACAGTCGTTTTATAGTGGCTCGGTTATATGCCTACTCCACTCCCGACAGACGCACTCAACCCTTAAGTGTACCGAATTTCACTAACAGAGGTTTTAAATCAGGTTTACCTTAAACCAGTACAACCTACACAAGGTACCTAACATGTCTCTATGAGACACAAGTTTATGCCCTACATAGGAGCAAGAGTCAACACACAACGCGCACGTTTTATGCCCTAAACAAGAGTAAAGGATCCACACAAGGAACCTGTAACACCCTGTACTTTTCAGTACTCGGGTGTTACCATTTAAATCAAATTTAGCATGAATGCATGATAAAACTCATGTTACCTATAATTTACACCATGCATGATTACTCCTAATCCACCCCTGAATGACCCCTTATGTCTCAACATAGGATTTCATCGACGCTAACTGGCCGACCCACGACCCAAAATCCAACCGTTGATTTTGAAGATAGGCCATCACACCATCATGAAACCCACATTTTAGCCCGAATCTAACCACTACGATTAATCTACATTTACAGATCAAGTCTATAATGCACGATTTTCCAATTCATCACTGGATTATTGAATCGATAGTTAGACTCCCAACTAACGATCCTTAGGAACCTAAGAACCCACGCGAGTCTAATATGGAATAAATCTAACCATTAGGAGTAATCCACACTAACAATTCGAGTCATCCGTTCATGAACCATCACACTACTTAAGAAAATTTATTCACGTGACCTTAATCCACTTGATGAATTAACTGACCATCCGTTTCAGCTTATCAAACCAAATCTATAAGACCCACCATCCATCATGTTATGGACAACCCCAGCAAACAGGAGATGATGGTTGCACGAAACCATCAAATTGAAGGATTGATCCACAATGAGGACAATGCTAAATAGGAGTAAACATTTCAATGATAAATTAAGATAATAATAGGGGACGCAGAGGATGCGCATGTTGGTGTTCATGTGAAATAGGAAAAGCCAGATTACCTTGCGACTCTCTATTCCCGTTTACATTTGTATTTAAATTCTATTGACATGTTCTGTAATTGTTAAGATATGGATTTGTATAAGTTTTTGGGTAACGACTTGAAATATTTGTCTTTGTATATTTGGACTCCCTCTTATACTTGACTGCTCATATTCCGCTTGAATGCTTAACTCTGATAAAGAAAAAAAAATGTACGTGAAATTTGGGATACTTTAAAGGTTAATACTCAGGTTTTTAGAAAACGAGTAGTGTACTCGGGTTCCGGGAACCAGGGTGTTACAGAACCTAGGGTTTTAGGACACACAAGCCAAGGATCCACACAAGGACCCTAGAGTTTATGCCCTACACAAGAGTAAAGGTTAACACACAACACTTAAGTTTTATGCCCTACACAAGAGCAAAGGATCCACTCAAGGAACCTAACTTTTAGGCCACACAGGCTAAGGACCTACATTAAGGACCTAAGTTTATACCCTACACAAGAGCAAGGGTCAACAAAACAGCACCCACACGTACTCTCCCATCAGAGGCCTTTTATGAGGACTCGAAAGGGGTGAGAAGCACCTTTGACCTAAACCTACAAAAGGAATGATCAAAAGGGTCTCTGGACTCTAATGACTTACAAATAAGTAGGTGAGCCCCATTCAGCATGTTGATGAAGATCTTCTTCTTGTTGATGAAGATTCTTCAGCTTCCTTGATCCGCAACACTCGAAGATGTACAAATAAAGGTGACGGGTTGGGTCAAGGTTATCTCAGAATCTACTCTAATGAATATTACCTATTAAAGCAATGGACAAATTCCAAGGTCTTAGGCATTCAAGGGATCCCAGCTCAATGATTTGCCATGAAGGTAGTAGATGGATGATCCTTGAATGCGGAAGTTCATTCCCCAATCCACTCTATTGAATATCAATGATGAGGGTGGATTGAAGGATTAACTCCCATGAAAAAAGGGCTTAGGATATATGATATGTAGTTACTCTCTCAAAGCTCTCTCTCTTTTTCTCAATCCAGTAACCAAGAACAAGCTCTCTTTAAATAGACAAAAAGTTCCAATGGTAATAAGGATGTTAGATTTTGACAGAGTTCGATATCATCGAGCCTGCTTCGATATCATTGAACGGATACTTTCGATGCTACCGAAGCAATGTTCGTTGATACAAACTCTACTGAAGTATATACTTAAAACTTTTTACCTCAGGATCGATGCCATCTAGCGTGCGTCGATGACATCGGAGTTTGCATTCCGATTTCATCGACAATTTGTTCGATACATTGATCATTTCCACATGATTTCCAAAAGAGCTTGTTGGACAATCTTTGATCCATTTCGATGATATTGAGCAGATATCGTTATCATCAATATTCAAATTACGATCATATCGAGACATCAACGATTACGCGGTTATTTCTAGAGCTATTGAGCTCGGTGGACTAGTTTGGACTAGCCGGACCGAATTCAATAACATCGAAGATCCCTCGATATCATTGGAATTTGATTTCTGATGGAATCGAGGCTTGTTTTGAGTCATCGATAAATATGAGATTTACCTTAACAACACGCGGGACACTAACTAGCCATAATTCGATTATATCAAGCTGTCTCGATGTTATCGACATTTGAATTCCGATGATATCGAGGAGTCCATCGATTCATCGAGAATTTTGTCCAAGGATCAAGTTGGTTGTTGGACACACGATGTCCTCAATTCGATGATATCGAGTACTTTCCGAGGACATCGATAACAGGTGTTCGATCACATCGATGTTATATCAGTATATTGAGAAAGGTTGAAAACTTAGAGAATTTTCTATTTTGCAAGATAAGTTTTTATACTCAAACACCTATGTTGTTATACTCATTTTAAGGTTTTATATACCTGGCTGTTTTGGGACATGGGATGTGAGGCTTAATTTACCTTTGAGAAGCTAAGAGCGCACATCCAGTTGAGGCAATGACTTGAACGATCTTCTTTGGGGCTCACTTGACTCATTGACTCACTCCTCACGCTAATTGACAAACTAGGGTACTTTCAAGAGAGAGATGGAGAGAGAGTCAACTGAGTTAACTCAGTGAGTTGACCCATTGTTTCAACGACAAGTCAGGCTTGGTGTGGGTCGAGTTCAATTCAGTTTAACAGGTGTCATTGCAACAAGAGCATGGAAGTGAGTCACAACAGAAGCTATGTCGACGCCCATTGGATTTTGCCAAATCTCACCAAATCAAACCGAAGTCGGTTCGAGTCAATTGGGTAAGCCATCTTATATCATTTTAGGAATGAAATTAATTTATTTTTCTAAACTTCTATGAATGTGGAAGTCAAAATCCCTAAGAGTCAAACCTAGGACTAAAACATATATTGAATATCCTAACTATAGTTGATTGAAGCATTAAGGTTGATCTTAATTGATTGTAGGGTTTAATGTCGTGGTCTAATCACACAACTCTTGTGATTTATGGTAGGATTTGACACCAAAACAAAAATATATGAGTGAATCTAACAACAACAAGAGAGGGATCAGACTCTAAGGAAAGGATCACCCTTCAAGCTTTACTACATTATGATAGTTGTCTTAGTTCAGTTATTTCATTAATTGCTTAATTTAATATTCAATAAAAATGATGATAAATGTTAGTTTCTATTCCTCATAAATGATTCATCGTTAGATTTAACTTCAAGTATCCGAATATGCTATGGATTGCGAATATCTCTACTCTGGTCTAAATGAAATATTTAATATGGATAAGAGTTATTGATTTTTGTATGTGTCTTGTTTTATCACTTGTGATTATTTGATAGTGTTTTAGGAGGACCTCAAACTAGTGGCCATTTGTGTAATGGATTAAACAAAATTACGTTGTGAACTTACCATCTTGCGGATCAGTTGTGGCTATGTTGCTTTGGGGATAATCCCATTTTTGATGGACTATTTGCCATATGTAGCTCAATGGAACATTTTCTTATAACCTTACAATGGTAAGTTCCACTTGTTAAACTATGATTGGCCACTAGTTGACGAGGTCACCTTTAAAACACTTTATTTGTTAGATTTCCATGAGTTGAGGATGTTGATATGGGATATTATGCCGAGTTGTTGGCCTACGTTGGGTGACGAACCCTCATAGTGACTTTCAAGCTTTCATAAATTGGCTTATTGTAATTAGAATAATACTGGCTAGGCTAATCATACATTTCATGGCACGCGGACTTTACCAAGTAGTCGATATAAGACGCAGGGTTCTCTTAGGTCACTGTGGGTCATACCGTAAAGTACTTTACCGAGTGATCCTAAGTTATCGTCATGTGCATTCAACTACCATGGGTTGTCCTTTTTGCATGGACCTTTCTGAGTGTCTAGTTTTCCTTCAGCATATCACAAAGTACTCTTCCAGGAAGCTAGGTCACCTTGGGTGTCCTCGTTGCATGGTCTTTTTTGGGTAACTAGTGCCCCTTAGACATACCTTGAGTACTTTTTGGGTGGCTTATTCTCCTTGTGCAACCTTTTTTCTAGCTGGATGAGCATCCCTAGGTCCGTGATCATGTGCATGCATCCATGCATTTAAATGAGAATATCATTGTGAAATTTATTTAATGTTTGCGCATCTTATGAACTCTATCTTATTATTATGATAGTCATTGTAAAATATTCAGTTTAGACTATTATGATAATTATGCTTAATTATCATGGTGCTTTGATAAATCTTGGGGGTTATACCTCACTGGGATAGCCATTGACGCTATCAAACCATATTCAGTGTGCAAGAGACGTAGATGATGTGCATGCTGGTATTCATGTGGAATATGAGAAGTTAGATGACCTTACGACTTTAGATTATAAATTTCATTTATGCTAAATTTGTATTTTTCATGTATTGTAAAGAGTTAGGACATTAGTTTGTATATGGCCTTGGGCAACCACTCGAATATTTAAATATATTTGGACTTTCCTTTACGCTTGTTTTGTTTCTATTCCAGTAAACTGCTAACTCTGATAAAGAAAAGAAAAAAAATATATACACGAAATTTTGGCTATCCTTAAAGGTTAACACTCGGATTTTCAGAAAACGAGTAGTATATTCGGGTTTTAGGAACCGGCGTGTTACAATGACCAAGGTAATGGGAGTGGGTTGAATCTCCTACAACTAACGGGTAGTTGTTTATAATAGGGGATTAAACTAGATGGGTCTCCTAGAAGATTCGGACAAACGTTTACTAAGATTGCTCATGTCCAATCTATAGAAAATGGAGGAGTTCAAGCACATCTTAATGTTGAGGTTGGAATCCTCATTGGAGTTGTAATCTCAAAGGAGATGGCTTCGAACTCAATGGAATAGAGGCTTAGGATGAGGGATTTGCATATGAAATCACTCTACCTTTTATTGCTCCAAAAACCCATGAAAATGCCTAAGAGCCGATTCCCATTTATAAAAAGTTTGATTTCCAATGGTAAAAAAATGGCTCTGTCGATGCCATCCATGGGTTCCCTGATGCTATCGAAATATCCAGACAAAAATGATGTTTGCTTACTGGACAGATCTGGACCTCTTTCGATTGCATGGACCCGACCTTCGATTGCATCGAACATCAAGTTTCGATTCCATCGAAGTGGCTTCGATGCCATTGAGAAAGAATAAGGGGAAAATCTAAAAACCTTGCCGGATAATTCTAGATCTCAATCAATGCCATCTAGGAGACTTCGATGCCATTGAAACTTAAGTTTCGATGCCAGCGAGAATTCTAGTTAAAAATCTAGTTTGATTGTTGGACATCCGACTCTCGATCAATTGCATCGGCCAAGTCTTTGATGCCATCGAAGATCTGTTTGATGGTAGCTCGATGCCATCGAACATCACTTCGAATATATTGTTTTGGGCTATCTTCTACACAATAGATTCACACCTCTTCTAGCCTTATTTATCATGTTTTTCTTGGCCTCCTAAGGCTAAGGGATGATCAAATTATATTCCTATTGGGTCAAGATCATTTAGAGGTGTATGGGGTTGTTTTCGGTCAAGGGTTAAGGTCGCTAAGGCGACCTGTTTACTTGTTGTTGCTGCCTTGATGCTTCGTCTTAGCTTTCTAAAGGCTTAGCCGACTCTACGATACAACAACTCACATGATTGGCAAACCAGGGTGCAAAAATGAGTGCACTAACACCACTCACCTCCTTACGATAACACAAACAGAGGACAAACTTTTAAGGGACTACATTATGCACTTCAACTATGAAGCAGTCCAAGTGGACGGTTACTTCGACCAGATAACTCTTACTACCATGATGGTCAGTCTCAAACAAGTGAAATTTGTCTTTTCAAACAGGAAGAATACCCCAACTACTCTCACCAACCTGCTGAATTAAGCTCAAAAATATTCAAACGCCAAGCTGTTTAGCGCGCGAAAGGCCACTCGTGGCAAAAATAACTTGACAAGAGATAGGAAGTGAATTAAAGAATGAGAGTCACCCATTGTCCACTCCAAGATAAAAAGGAAAACAACTAGAGTAGTGGCCAGTGACTCAACCAACATATGGAAAGCCACTTCCACATGTATACTCGAACACCATGCCGGAGCAGGTACTTATGGAAGTGTAGGATAAAAGGATATTGAGATGACCAAGCAGGATGAAAGCCAATTCCGAGAAGAGAGATAAGAGGAAGTACTGCCATTTTCATCAAGATAATGGTCATAACAGTGCTTTGACCTAAAAGAAGAGATAGAATCTCTTATTCAAAAGGAACATCTATGTGAGTTCGTCAACAAAGAAAGGGAAGATTAGCTGACCAATCAATCAGAGCGATGCGACAAGCAAAACAACAACGATGCGACAAGCGAAATATGCACCATCTTTGATGGACTAGCCGAGGGTGGAGACTTAAATCGGGTATGCCGAGGCCATGCTTGAAGCACTACTAACAATGAAAGAGAGCATCATGTTTATCTTACTAGCAAATCCATGAAGGAACCAAGGCTGAACTCATGCAGTCTGACCTTCGCAGAAGAGGATACTCAAGGACTCCACCTGCACGATGACGCTCTGGTAGTCACCATGACCGTGGCCAACCACAGGTTACATTGGATATTGGTTGACACCAGCAGCTCGGTTGATATTCTGTTCTCCACCGCATTCAACAAGATGGGGGTCGGAAGATCCAGATTATGACTGGTCTAAACGACCTTGCTCAGCTTCACAGGGGAGAAGGTGACCTCTGAAGGGAACATTTTATTACCAGCAATTGCTGATGAAGGTGCTAACCAAACCACCACCATGGTTGATTTTCTCGTGGTAGATTGCCCTTCAGTCTACAATATGATTCTGGGCAGACCATCCTTCAATATCATGAGGGCAGTGGTGTCCACTTATCACCTCACCATGAAATTTATAACCAAGCACAGGGCTGGCCAGGTCAGGGGCAATTAGCATGAGGCACGACAATGCTACTCAACAATGCTTTGATAAAAAAATGCAACAACTATAGGTAATGCAAATTACCTCCCTGGGCCCACAAGGGGAGACTGCAGAAAGAGGTTCGCTGGTGGAAGACCTCGTCACAATACAACTCTCCGAATTTGATCCATCTGTAAGTGTTATAATGTGTAAACCACACCTTGTTTATCAAATTCCGTTTAAATAAAACAACTTATGAAGTAGCCTTTTCGTGTAGATCAAGATGGAAAGTTGAAGCTCTACTAATGTTCAAGTCAAGTAGAAGATCAAGATGGAAACTTCAAGTTCTACTTAGATCAAGATAGAAAGTTCAAGTTAAGTTCAAGTTCTGCTAAATTTTTAGTAGAAGATCAAGCTCCATCTAGAGATTTAAGGTGTATTGAAGAATCTAGTAGAAGATCAAGCTCCATAAAGTTTAAGCATCTAATCTACTTCAAAGTTCAGTCATATCAGGTATTATGAACCCCAGAAAGTCCTTAGGTTTAGGTACTTTCAAAATCTACTTTGAATAGTTTTTTATACTTATAGTTGGCTAAAGTTCGACTAGTTTAAGTTGTGGCTTGACTAGTCTAAGAAAGTTTGACTAGTCCCAGTTCAAATCGAAGAAAAAATGGATTTTTTGTTACACCTTCGACCAATCGAGGAGACTACTCGACTAGTCGAAGGTGGGCCTTCGATCAGTCGAGGGTTGCTTGACTCAAAGTCCAGCAATTGAATCAATTTAGATTTCTTACACCCTCGACTAGTCGAAGACCTTTCTCGACCAGTCGAACAGGGCCCTCGATTAGTCGAGTAGGGCCTTCGACTAGTCAAAGATCTGTTTTATCTTATCACACTCAAATTTGAAAATTTGTTGGAATAGAATCTGGTTCTTAGACGAGTCGAAGCAACAACTTCTTTGCCTATAAATTGAGGCCTTCTCTCAATCCAAAAATACAATTCATGTCTATCAAATCCTTCTACAAGAGAGAGAGAGAGAGAGAGAGAGAGAGAGAGAGAGAGAGAGAGAGAGAGAGAGAGAGATGTCCCCGTTATGCTTAAGCTATTGCAATGTATTTATTAAATATTTTTAATAGCTTTTTGTTTAATTCCTTGATCTCTTATGCAGTCAATCTTATTTTATAAAGAGAGTAAAAACTATTCTTTTGAGATTTTAAAGGAATTCAAACAAGTAGCCTTTGGTTTGAATCTATTTAAAATCAATCTAGAACCTTGAACCCTTATCTATATGACTTAACATTGAACGATCTACATTCAAGAGAAGTGGTTCGACGGCTACATCGACAGATACATCTTCAAAGGAGAAGATAAGTATATTTCTTTTGTATGTTGGTTTTATTGAGATAGCCAGAAAATCTCAATGAGGAGTATATTGTTTGTGATAGCCCGATAAAATCATAACTGTATTAGGTTTTAAGAAGTTCTTGTGAAAACCTTATTTATAGTCAAAGCCAATATCACGTGGATAGTGATTATTGGGAGTGGAGTAGGTGTAGCTATTTGAGAACAGTTGTTGACACACCGAATCACTATTATTTTTGGTGTTGTAGTGAATGCCTTTTATGTTTATGTGGTGAATGGTTGTAATCTTTTTAAGTTAAACTGGTGAATGCTTGTAATAGTTTAGCTTTTATTGACTCTTGCTTGGTTTGGAATTTTGATTCTTACAAGTTTCAGGAAATAAGGTTGTCCTGCCTAAACTTGTTTGGGTGAAGGTTGTCCTACGAACCAGTTTGAATTAACGTTTCAGTACTAGTGCAATTGAGACCACTTATTTATTTACTATTTCAGCACTTTATTTTATTATTTGGCATAATCCTATTCACCCCCTCTAGGACTGGTGAAGCTCTCCTTTTCAAGTGGTATCAGAGCAAAGTTGCACATTTTTTAAAAATTAAATTCCTTGAGTTCAAAGATCTAGAGCTTAATCATGTCAAATTTGGATAGTTTGTCTATTACCAGGCCACCACCTTTTGATAGCTCTAACTATGCATACTAGAAAGCCAGAATGAGGATTTGTCTAAAATCCCTAGATGAAAGTGTGTGGCAAGCCACTGTAACCAAATGGAAACCTCCTATGATTAAGGTAGTAGCCGAAGATAGAACCAAGTCTTTGAGAGAAATTGCATTCTACTTATCGGCAGTAACTCAGAAAAGTGAAAGCAGTGCTAATGCTAAGGCCTTAAATGCCATAACTTGTGCTCTATCGCCTAATGAATTCAAAAGAATTATTTCATGTGATACAACTAAACAAGCTTAGGATATTCTTGAAATGACACATGAAGGAACTACTATAATCAAGAAATCAAAAGTTCAAATCCTTACTACTAGATTTGAGAAAATTCGTATGGAAGAAAATGAAACTTTCATGGACTTCTATATAAAACTAAATGATATAGTAAATTTCATGTGGGGTCTAAGAGATCGAGTTCTAGAAAGCAAGGTCTGTGTAAAAATATTGCGATCTCTTCTAGACAGATTCAATTTTAAGGTTACTGCCATTCAGGAACTAAAAGATACTGATTAAATGAAGGTGGAGGTGGAAGAGTTAGTTGGCTCTCTGCAAACATATGAATTGAACTTTAAAGCTCCTAAAGGTAAGTTTATAGCTCTTAAATCTTCTAAATCTATTTTAAAACAAAATAATACTAATTCTGATTTTGAAGAAACTGAAGATGATATATCAATGCTAGCTAAGAAATTTTATAGAATTTTAAAAAATAAGAAAATATTAGATTTTCAAAAATCATCTGATAAAAGAAAGGAAAAAATCAAAGTCTAGGAAATCTAAAACAAAGGACAGTCCATGAATATGGGTACTTGGCAAAAAAATATCCTAAAAGGGATAAGTAAAGAAGAAAGGGCATGATAGCTACTTGGGATGATTCATCAGGCTCTGAAAGTTCATCTGAGTCTAATGAATCAGAATAAGAAAATGCAACCACAAATGATGTAAAAGCCCTTATGACTATAGCCAGAATCACCTCCTCAGATAGTTATAATATATTTGACTATGAAAATCTCATGAGTGATCCTGAAAATGAAAATGAAGATGATCCTCAAGACGCCTACAATGCCTTATACAGGGAAAGTTGCAAAATTTCTATCAAACTAAAAATTTGTAAAGAAAAATATTCTAAATTAAAAGAAGAACTTGAAAATAATGTTTTAGAAAAATCTCATCTTTCAGACTATCTTGAAAAAAATAAAATTGGATTTAAATTTGAATCATCAGAGTTACAAAACCTCACAACTGAAAATGAGAAACTAAAACTCGAAGTTTCTTCCCTCTTGAGTTCTAAGAATACTTTGAGATATGCTCATGGAGACTTAAAACTGGAAAAATTGTTAACATCATCCAAAAAATGTTATGACAAGTCAGGTCTGGGTTGTTTTGAACAAGAAATAAATGCATTTGATTTGGGATATTATCTTATTCAAACATAATAGAGATAGTATTAAGAACAATCATCATATTTTATTAGTACCGAGTTCATTTATATCCTCAAACATCCCTTGATTCTAAGATAGATTATTTAGAATGTAGGACTTGACAAAGTTCGAATATCCAAGTCAGATATCAAATCTGGCAACACTCCGACTCGCGATTTGATCATCAATTTAAGAGAGTATAACATAGATCTCTTTTACTGATTCCTTCTCTTGAAGCTTGGGCATAAGGAATCTGGAGACGGCCATTTCTGCAGCATGTTGGATCTTTAACTTCACAAACTGTAGGGCAGTCTGGTTGAGTGGGTCCGCGCAAACCATCGGATCCTCCTTTCTCCTACCTTTAGTCTTCCTTCTCGCTCTGCTTCCTCTCCAAAATCTTCAATCAGTCCAAATGAAGAGGGGAAGGGATATTTATAGGCCCTCGCACATGTGACACCTCGATTTTAGTCCCATGGGACTCACCTTTCGATGCTTGAGATCTTTTATAAAGAACCAGTTCTGGAATTCATTGAGCGAACCCGCGCAACTGATATCGGTTGCGCAGACCCGCGCAAACCATCCTTAAGTCACTTCATTCTTCTTCTTTTTCAATTTTCTTTCTGTTCTCAATCTTCTTTTGCTTCAATCCTTCCTTCATTTTTTATTCCTCAACAGATGCTCCCTTGATCCTTTCTTTGTTTCCCAAAAATAAAGAAAATGGATCAAAGATTTTCACCGTGGTAGGGTTTGCGTGGGTCCAAGCAATTGAGACCTGTATACCGCACTCGGCCCCTTGTAGTATAAATACCCCGTCCTTTTCTCATTTTGCACTTCATTTCGGTTTGTAGAAAACCTCTGTCTCGGTGATTCTCCCCGCGCAATGAACTTTGTCTGCGCAAACCCGCGTAACAACTCCTTGTTCGGGCACAACTTTTTTAGCCTTTGCGCTGACCTACGCAACTGACTTCGGTTGTGCGAGTCCGCGCAACCAGGACTTCGTGAAATTTTTAATTTTTTAACCCCTCTTCCATTATGGCCTGTTCTCAAGCTTCCTCTTCTAGAAGAAAGAACCGTTCATTTCCTTCTAGGTTGAAACAACCTCTTCATTATTCTTGGAAACGTGTGGAGATAAATGAAGAAATTTTGGACCTCTATCACCCATTCACCAGCAGTCAAACCATTATTCCTATCAATTTACTGCGTCACTGGTCAATTTTACACAACGAACCCTTTGACCAACAAAATATCTTTGTCTCAGTGAATGACTAGGTCATGAGAGAACCGAGAATTCTGACAGGATATTTGGGAGAAAATGGGCTCTATCAAAGAGTGGGTAGAATTCATAAGATGAGATTTTTGCATCCGCACGATGATCCTTAGCAACCTTCCCCTTCTCACTACTTCGAAAAAACTCAACAACTCTTTTTTCTTGAAAAATTGCCCTGGAGTACAGGGAAATTTACAATCACAGGCCTGTTGTTTATCTGTGATTTTTACAGTACCTGGGCTCGTGCTGTCGTCCGGAAACATACCGCCACTCTGGAGCAAATTACGCTTTCTAACGCAATCGTAGCCACATCAGAACACTTTCATATGGATGCTACTATCCTCAGATGCTTTCTTAATCATTGGTCTCCAATCACCAATTCATTTCATCTTCCCCTAGGTGAAATGAGCATCACTTTATGGGATCTATTTTGTAAAGCAGGTCTTCCCATCATGGGTGATATCTTTGACGCATATATACCATCTAATGAAGAGCTCGCTCTAGCATCTATGGGAGGAGGTATATCCAAAATTTCTAAAACTACTCTTGAACTTTTCAGTGCACTGGCCGCCTTCCCTCATCCTAATCGCATCACTTCTCTTGAATGGTTGGCTCACTTTTCTCAAAAATTACGATATACTCCTTTCCTCTTAATTTCTATTTTCGTAATCTCATTCTTGAACAATTTTTTACTGAAGTATTGCATCTTTATCTTGACAGCTTCGAAGGTTACAACCATTTAGAACTCAAGGACATTCGTAAGAAAATAGAACGTTCTGCGGGATACAATCTTTCTTGTGAATTAGCCACCTTTCTCGCTTACCAGTTAAGCTTAGTGATATTCCCTGACCCAGATCAAGCATACAATATTAGGCCCTCGTTCTTCGTGGTCACAGGAGCAATGGCGGAAGGTCAGAAATATTCGCTAGCTCCTCCAGTTCCGTGTTCTCTGTATCGCACCTTTGGAGATGTTGTTTCGGGTTTGAAGAATACTATCCCAGAAGCCTTTCCTGTCTGTGCTCCTTGGCATTTCTTCGTAGGTTGGCTAAGAGTATACTTTCCTTGGTCATTTGCTGACTCTGGAAGGGCAAATTCGAACCCCGATCGACTCCCTCTTCAACATTTTTAATTGAGAGATATGATTAGGGAATCAAGTGGATGGATTTCTAGAAGAATAAAAAGTGATGATCCCATTGATTTTTACCAATTTCCCATGTTTAGCTATCCTGAAGATGTAGACGCCATTGATGATAATTCTATCTCATTCGGCGAGCGTTCCTTCCTTGTTTCTATCAGATCCAGTACTCTTCCATGGAGAGAAGGTAACATATTCTGGCGCGAACCGTACTACCCTAGTAGGTTTGGTCACCAGTTTGGCTTTGATCAAGACGTACCTAAGACTTGTGACATTGTCACAAGAGCGATGAGAAGTTACGACATTGGGCCGTATAATTGGGTCCTGATATGGAAGCAGCTCTTGATCGTTCAGACTGGATCACATTTCATCATTCCTGGCCATAACTATCCAGTTAGCACTTCCTATTGCTGGATGCGATGGTGGGTTCACCAACATTACTTGGTCGACAATTATCTCCCAGTAGATCATGCCATGTTGATTCCCCCTCCTTGCCTTAGGGATTATAAAAAAGACCAGGGCATCGGCTACATTGAAGAAATGAACCCTCCCCCCTTCCAGATCAACTTAGTACGAAGATCTGTTTAGAAAATGCTATTTATGAAGCAAAGCTTGCTGATGTCCTTGAAGGATGGATAACTTTCGACACTCCTCTGATGAATACTCATGATTTTTTTGCAAAGAATGACGATTCTTTACAGTTCCATCCTCCTCCGCCTTTGCAGATATTACGAGATAATCCTCCTTCATCATCAGAAAAACAAGAAATGTCAGGATATCGTAATCCACCTCAAAAGGACAAACATATTATCATTGAAGACTTGTCCTCTTCAGAAGAATAGATATATTTTGAAACATTTTGAAAGTGCCCTGGTTTGTCAATTAGCGTGAGTGTTGAGTTAGTTAGACTATAGAGCCTAATAGGGAGATCATTTCAAGCGTCTGCCTCAACCGGATGTGTGTAAGCTCGCCACAGGTAAATTTGAGCCTTACATCCCTTGTCCCAAATCACCAGGTATACTAAAACCCTTAAAAAATATTACAATATCATAGGATTTTTAGGGTAAGAAAATGTTTTCAAAATAAAAAAATTCTCTAAGTTTTCTTGCCCTGTCGATTTTATCGATACGCATCTCGATATGATCGACCTGCACTGTCGAGTCCTCGATGCTCCATCGATACCATCGAAAAGAGGACCAAATATGTCCAACAACCTTATACATATCTGGACGGAATTATCGATGTATCGATACACCTATGATATCATCGATATTCAAATTTCGAGTATATCGGAAGTGACTCGATAATATCGACAGACAGAATTCCGACGCCCCTGTTTTTGTTAAAGAATATCATATAAGCTTCGATATATTGAAGCCTCCTCAATTCCATCGAAATTCAAATCTCGATGATATCGGTAGGCCTTCGATGATATCGGTCTTTGGTGCCAAGTTCTCCAACAAAATATTTCAGGGTGTTTTATCTATGATCGGGGGTCACTTGATAGAATTGATATTCAAATATCGATGATATCGATGCCGTATCGATTGCATCGAACATGGACATAATCCGTCCAACAAGCTTTATGAAAAATCCTTTTGATTTATCGATGCATCGACATAGCTATCGATATCATCGACATTCAAATTTTGATGATCTCGAAGGTCTCTTGATCACTCATGAAAACTTAAAATATTTCAAGTCAAGTCTCTCTCATTTTTCAAGTGTCGATGGATCAAACCTCTCATCGATGGAATCGGAGTTTGAAATTTGATGACATTGACAATCGTTTCGATTCATCGACCGACTGGCAAAAGGTTTCAAAAGCGTATGACATTGAGTTTGAGTCATCGAGCGGACCATCGATGCTATCGAGAGTATACGCTCGATGATATTGAACCTGCTCGATGATATCGAACTTTATCATAAATGTAACCATTTTATATTCGTTGGAACGTTTTTCTTATATAAAGAGGACTTGTCTATTGTTGCTGTGAGAGAAAGAAGAGAGAGCTTTTGAGTGTTTAACCTTAGATCTTATACCCAAAGCCCTTTCTCTCAAGGGAGTTCATCCTCCAATCCATCCTCACCATTGATATTCAATAGAGTGGATTGGGGAATGAACTTCTGCATTCAAGGATCCTCCAGCTACTACCTTAATGGCAAATCATGAAGCTGGGATGCCTTGAATGCATAAATGATTGAAATCACTTTATCTTCCTTATAAAAAAATCTTTTGAGAGTAGGATTTCATCATAACCTTGACCCAACCCATCGCCATGCATTGGTACATCTTTTGATTTACGGATTAAGGAGACCGAAGACTCTTCATCAACAAAGGAGGAGATCTTCGTCAACGTGCTTAATGAGACTCATCAACTTATCTGTAAGTATCTAAAGTCCAGAGGACACTTGTGATCATTCCTTTTTAGGATTGGGTCTTAGGTGTTTCTCACCCCTTCAAGCCCACGTAGGAGGCCTCCGGTGGGAGTGTGCATGGTGAGTACATTGTGTGGACTCTTGTTCTGTGGAGAGTATAAACATCTAGTTGAAGGTGAACTAGTCAAAACCTTAGGTTTAAGGTGAACCGTGTGAAACCTCGTGTTTGGGTTAAACTGCGTAAAACCTCCGGTAGGGTCTTATGGAAGATCCTTGGCCAGTGTGCCTAAAAGAGGGTGCATTGTGGTGACCCTTGCTCGTGAGAGCATAAACAGTCAGCCTCAGTGTAGGTTGTAAAGGTTGAAGGTGAACCTGTGTTTCGACAAGAAAACAAATGTATTTTGTTTGGGAACTGATCTTATTCAAACATAACAAGAAGAGTATTTAGAACAATCATCATATTTTTATTGATATTGAGTTCATTTACATCCTTTCTACATCCCTTGATTCTAAGGTAGATCATTTAGAATAAAAGAATTATCCTAAGCACAACTGTTATATTCCAATGTAAATTTCGACAGCATTCCGGCACTATTTCGGTCATCTCCCAAGTACTTAGGAGGAATTACTGAATTGATCATCCAATCTCTATGGAGATAAAAATTTTGGCAGCATTCCGGCAGCTTCTTCAGTCATCTCCCAATACTTAGGAGGAATGTTGAATTAATCAATTGATCTCTCTTTTCAAAGGAGGCTTGAAGATCCAGTAGCATTTCGACCCGTACACAAAGCTGGTTAGCTGACCTATTGTGCGACCTGGGCAACTAATAAATTAGTTGTACGGTCCTCGCAGTAGATATCTTGGTTGTGCGATCCAAGCAACAGATACCTATCTTGTGCGATCCACGCAACTGAGCATTGCTTCTTCTCCCTACCTTTAGTTGCTCTACTCCGGTCTCCCAAAATCTCCAATTGGATAAATGAGAGGAGGAGCGGGGTATTTATAGGCCCCGTACACATGTCAATCCTCGACTTTTGTGCCAGTAGCTTCCTTGATTGCGCGACCCGTGCAACCGTCTTCTTGGTTGCGCAACCCGTGGAACTTATCTTCTTGGTTGCGCGACCCGCGAAACTCATCTTCTTGGTTGCGCGATCCGCGCAACTCGTCTTCTTTCACTTTCCTTTACTTTGTGTCTGATTTCTGATTCTTAGTCATCCTCCGGATAATGATTTTTATGCTCCAACAGATGCCCCCTTGATCCGTTCTTTGTTCTCTTGAATTGAAGAATCAGAATCAATCCACAATTTTCTGTCTTTTCCTTTAACTGGTTGAGCGAACTGCGCAACGGGCGCCCGAGTACCGTATTCGACCCGATTTTCTATAAATAGTGAGACTTAATCTATTTCTATAGTTCACGATCTCTATAGCGGAGCTCTGGCGAAATTCTCCTTCCCACGCAACTGACGCTTGTTGCGCGACCCGTGTAACTAATCTTTCGTCGCGCAAGGCTCTAAGCCGTTATGCTGCCCGTGTAACATCAATTCCATTGCGCGATCCGCGCAACTTCCCTTTCTGTTGCTCGACCAGCGCAACTGTCATCTCAGCAAATCTCCCGAACTTAGCTTATTTCTTTTATCATGGCTTGAACCAAGAGGACTTTTGTCGCCATCAACCCTACTTCCAATCAACCATCCCATAAAGAGCTGCCAAACACTGAAGTTTATCAAACCACAACTCCTCAGGCAGCAAGATTACCATCTTCTTCATCTTAACCTTTGTCTAAGCATTTCAAAATTACTGTTAGACGTCCCGCCTACATAAAAGAGCCATACTCCCCACTTTTGACTTTACCTCATGCATTAAATCATTATCCTCCCCCATTCACAGGGCCATTGCTATGGGTGACCTGACAATGCCTCCAAGGCACGGTCGTGACTATGATTGAGATGAATGGGTGAAGACAACGACGCATTATCAAACGTTTAGTCAAAGGCCACCTGTTAGAGAAGATACCCCTCCTCCTTCCAGGCCCATGAAGCATCGCCGAAACAAGGCCCAAGAATTTCAAGACAAGATTAAGGAGCATAATAGGAAGAAGCTCAACAACTCCTAGAAATCAGTTCGTGAAATCCAGGGTTTCATAAAATTTGACAACCCATATAGGCAGGGTGTTGTCTCACTTCCAATCAGTATTCACCGCCATCACTCCATGTTGATCTGCGAACCCAGGGACTACCTAACTGCAGAAAGATTGGCTTACACAGAGTCTTGGTCTTTTAAGGAACCCAAATTACTAGAAGGGATCCTCCAGCCGCCGAGACCGAGACAGTAGATAGGCAACATTCATTCCATGATTTTTCTCGTCCCCTCTTACGACGTTCATAGTCTATATCCCACCTGCTTTTATGAGACCCTCAAGCAGCGCTTTAGCCACCGTCCCCTTATCTGGAGCCCAGAAGAATTCAGAACTAGAGGTCTTCTAACTCCCTAGAATTACTATTCTGAGTGGGCTACCGTAGTTTTGGCGAAACACGCTAAGATTTTGTCAGACATCGGCGTCTTTCTTGTGATAGAAGCAACACCGTATCCTTTTTGCAAAGAACCTTCTATTTTGAAGGCATTCCTCAACTATTGGTGCCCTTCCACCAATTCTTTCCATCTCCCTGAAGGTGAAATGAGCATCACACTATGGGATATTCACAGGATTACTGGCCAACCCATAACTGGCAAATTCTTCGATGAATTCATTCCCACCAATGAAGAATTCGCTTTTATCTCGTCTCCCAATCGCATCCCTTCCATTTCGGAGTCGACCATCGAACTCTTCAAAGAAATGTCAAAATTCCCAAACATCCACAAGATTCATCCCATGTAATGGCTAGCGCACTTCAGCCGAGCTCTGAAGTAATTCCCTTCTTCTCTAATCTCTTTTTATCACAGCTGAATGTGTATGTATGTAATCTTAATTTCATTTGCTTACCTTTTCAAATTCAATGACAATCATTCATGAGAGCTTGAGTGCCTCAGAAAGGGTATAAAAGGTCGCGCTGAATATTCTGCTTGTGGGGAACTCGTAGCATTCATTGCATATTGGCTAAGCATGGTGGTCTTCCCCAGTTCTAAATCAGCGGATGCTATTCGCCCTTCGGTGTATGTAGTCGCAGGTGCCATGGCTGAAGGAATGAGATTTTCTCTTACTCCGCCTATCCTCTGTTCAATCTATAAAGGTTTTGGAGAAATCGCGTGCCACGTGAAAAGCCCTTCTGTAGGTTCTGCTTCAACTTACATACTGTGGCATTATTTTCTGGGTTGGCTTGGCATCTACTTTCCCTGGACTTTCGAAGTTCTAGAAAAAGCTTACGTTCACGCTTCCAAAGTTCCTCTCTACTTTTTCCAAAAGAGGTCTATGGCCAAAAGATCTTATGACTGGGCCAAGGATGCCATTTCTTCTGATGCTAAGATAAAGTACTTCCACTTTGGCCTACCTCGTTACATTGTAGATACTGAAAAGGCGAATATAGACTCACTCTCTTCAACAGAAAGAGGATTTTCATATCCATCAGATCATGTAGTCTTCCACTAAGGGAAGAGACCGAGTTCTGGTGAGAACCATATTATCCAACTCGCTTCGCACGCCAATTCGGTTTTGACCAAGCAGTACTGGAAGACTGCGGGCTGGTGACTCGGAGAATGCGAAGTTACGGGACTGACCCGTTTAACTGGGCGATGATTTGAAAGTAATTATTTGGTCAGGCTAATTCTTCCTTCATCATCGCAGGATGTGATCATACCCCACGAGAGTCGTACAATCACATGAGATGGTGGGTGCACCAGTCGTACCTGGTCCGAAAAAGTTTACCAGTGTCTAAGTCAGTATGGTTTCCTCCTCCCGGGCTTAATGGTCGCACTATTAAAGCGGGAGTCAGTTTCATCGCGAAGACCAGTCATGCTCCCTCTGGTGGTCATCATTGCATCATGATCTCGGTAGACGAGGCCATTAATGAGATAAAACCAGATAACACCCTTGAAGGATGGACAACATATGGCGACACTCATGAGTTTGAACAGATTCCCATTCATCGACCACACAGAGAAGAGGTTGCAGAACAATCTCCCCATCAACCAGGGATTAATGCCAGTCCTCCTGATCAGCCTTCTTCTTCTACTCACCCTCAACAACAACATACTTTTTCTCCTATATCCAGGGCCATTCACTTCCCACCGCAGCAGCTTCTTCCCCAATGACAAGATCCCAAACACGCGCTCAAGCTTCTCCGTAGGGAGAGGCTACTGCTGCTACTGTTTCAGTTCAAGTTACTACGGATACTCCACTGGAAGATTCCTAATCTCTTCCTTTTAAAGGCAAGCAAGTTGTTGTCGAAGATTTGAGCACAGAAGATACTGTTGGCGAAGATTTGACTTCTTCTTCTAGGAACACTTCCTCTGATGAGAGCGAGGCAAGGGGGAGAATGAAGAAAACACTTATGAGGAGGGAGAAGTGGATGTCAGCGATGAAGATGATACAATTGAGGAACACATTCCTGCTGATGAGGGACATATTCCTTCGGCTTCTGATGTCATTCTTGCAAAGACTTCTCCTGTAGAGAGGGAAGAGGAAGAACCCCTTGATTATGGAGAATACGGTTATTCATCGCATAAGAGAATTTTGCTATCGCTATTTACTTTTGTTCCTCCTTTCTTTCTTATCTCACACATTTTATTTCAGGCGATCATGCTACGAATGCGGAGGCAAATAGCGCTTCTCCTCTGAACCTGCCCCCTGTCGCACCATCAGCTTCACCAAGATTCCCCATACCTCTGCGATCAATGGCACGCGAGATCGCTTTTTTAGAGGAGCCAACTGACTCGCTCATCCCTGCTACTACCGTCCCGAGTGTTGAACGTGGCTTCTCCAGCAGGACCAGTTAATCTTCCCATTCCTACTACTGTCACTCTGAGTGCCGAAAATAGGGCTCCGTCCTTTGCAGAGATGATAGAACCTGATCCTTTTCTTGCCAAAGAGACACAACTATTTGCCGCTTTGGTACCAGCAAAAAGTATATTCTTTTTCTTGTTCATACTTTTCTTATTACCTGTGCATAAAACTTTCATTATAACTTTTTACATTTCATTCCTTAATAGGGAATTACCTCAGAGCGGTGCAACCAGCTCTGGCTTTATTGGCACTTCATTGAATACGTCATCATTTGAGAAGATCTCTGCTCATAAATTAGCCTTGATCAGGAATTTGATACTGGCTAATCCTGATCAATGGTTTGATTTAGCCGTCGCTCTAGATGTCTTGGACAACGCTTCTTGAATGACTAGAGTTGATGTTTCCTCCGTGCGTGATGCTCTCTTAAGGTTTCATAATTCAATAATCATCATGTCATCAGCTGCAACTATGACTATTCCTCCCGAAATCTTGGAGTAAAGGAAGCAGCTCGCGTATTCCAAGGAGAGAGTTTCTCAACTAGCTCATCTTATCTCTTGCCATGATCAAGAACAATCATCTTTACAAGATCAACTGAAGACTTTTGTTAATGAGAAAACATCTGTTCAGGATCGCATTACAGTCCTGAAGCAAGAAATTTCACAGTTAGAAAGGCAGAGTTTGGAGATAGCGTTAAATATTGAAAGAGTCCAGGAGAAGATAAAATGCAGCCACTACCAAAAAAATGACCAAAGGCTACGGACTATAGTGGTCTATGGCTACGGCTTTAATCCGTAGCTAATTAGCTACAGATATAATCCGTAGCTAAAACATACATCCCAGTAGGGCATTATTAGAGACTGACGATGCCTAAGGGGCTTCATGGGGCCCACTGCAATATATATTTTTTATCTAATTGATCCATCAATTTTGAAATATTATTTCAATGCATGAGCCCAATAATTAGAAAGATCAAAAGTCTAAGTGGACCACACCATGAGAAAGAATGAAAAAATATATTTATATCGTTAATATGTGGTATGGTCCACCTAAATCTTAGATCCGACTCATTTTTAGGATAAATCCTAAAAATGAGCCGTTAAAATGAATAGACAGAGTGGATAATTAACATACACAATGGTGGGCCCCACAAGTCCTAAAATAAATCATCCCTAAAATCCCATCTGCGCACCTCTCCCCCACACCTTATTTCACAAAAAGAAATCCCTCTCTCTCTCTCTCTCCCTCGCCCGCCCGCAACTCACCCTCCCTCACCCTTGCCCTCTCTCTCTCTCTCTCTCTCTCTCTCTCTCTCTCTTTCTCTCTCTCTCGTACTCAGCCCTCTCTCAATCTCTCGCACTGCCTCACCTTCTCTCTATCTCTCAGCCCCATTTCCCTCTCTGTTTCCCAACCACACTGTCTCTCTCGCTAGGGTTTTCAAAACCCCCTTTCGCTGCATGAAGGAGAAGAAGAAGGAGAAGAAGGAGAAGGAGAACGGTTAGTCTCTCTCTCTCACACACACAGATGGATCAAAAATGAGATGGAGATTTGGTGGAAGCGAGGATGCTGCTCCACTTCAATCCATCCCTCGCTCTCTATTCCACCTTCGGTGCCCTCAATTCCCCTCTCCATTTCACCTCTGCCAAAGGCCACAATGAGGTAATTCAATTTCCATTCCAATCCCTCTTTCCATTTTCGAAATTTTCTACTTTGATTTCTCTTTGTTCATGTCATTGCTCTGGTTTTCTTTTGTATTTCTCATCCTTTTTCCTTTCTAGATTATTTCGTTGCTATTAGAGAATGGCGCTGATGTAAATACCAAGAATTATTGTGGGCAGATATGTGAGATCTCTCTCTCTCGTACCCGTTCTTATGATCTATTTGGATTTGTTAGATGCCCGAACAGTCATTACCGATTTCCTTTTAGTATTATCATTAATCATTTTACTTTTTTTTTTTGTTCTGATGTGTAGTGTACAATGCTCGATTGAGCATTTGTTTGGCCTAACAAAATGTGCATGCAGGTCTGGCATTTTGATGATTTAAACCAATCGTATGGTGGGCCCCATAGGAGATGGGAGATAAACTGTAGATCCCCACCACCGGATGATAAAACTGTCAAATTTGGCCCCTGTTAAGTTTGGGTTACTGGTTGTAATTGGCCATTTTCATCAGACAGATGGGATCATCTGGAGGGGGAGATAGTTGGGCTTGGGCATGACCCATCTCATGATAGCACCAACTGTATCAATGGTTAAGGTTACTAGAAGGTGTGCCTGATATGTATCATTGAGTGATGAATTGCCATACATTTAAATTTGTTCACATGGGTTCTGGTAGAGACTATTGTGGTGTTCCTTATTCTAGTAGAGACTATTGTGGGTTCTGATGAGTAAAACACTCTGGCAGTGTTTTGCAGATAAAAAAAATATATACTTCTATCTGATATGCTCTCTTTTTCTAATTTTTTTGTATGTTTGGAAATTGCTGATTTCCACAGTTGAATTAGGGTATTTTTTTTCTCTGTTTTTGCTTGGAATTTAGCTTCAGATCTTCTTTAATGGAATATTTTTCATTTTTCGATCTTGTTTTAGGTGGGATATATGAATCTTTACTGTTTTATTTGTTTTGACGGAAAAAAAAAAGATCATAGAATTAGCAAACTTTATAATGTGGTTTCCAAGTTTAAGAAAATGTAGCGAGGATTTGAGTAATGTTTTAAATTTTCACTACATTTGAATGATTTACTACTGCTGTATTGTAGGTTTAGCTCCAACATCTGGTTGTAGGAATTAGCCTTTTGGGATGCTTGTTGATGTCGTGATACTTGTTTACTTCTGCTTGAAATTTGGCTTTAAATTCGCCCAATGGATAAGCTCTTTCTTTTCTACTTTTTTCGAGATAATGTTTTTACATAAGGACATGTTGATTAAAAAAGGAAACGCACAGCTGAACCATTTTTATGCATTCACTGCCAAGAATCATCCAATCTTATAAGAGTTAGTGAGAGTTAACAACTACAATGCCTTCTATTTATGGTTATTTAATGGTGAGCTGATTTGAGTAATCATTTGAGAAATGCAGGTTCGGGGTTGGACGTTCACAATATTTGCTAGATCATGAAATTTTTGACGAGGTATGTTTGATTCCTTTGGCTATTGTTTGAATCTTTTGCTGGATTGGAAGATGTAGGTTTGGATATGTGGAAAACATTTTTTTTTGTTTTCTTTTTCTTTTTAAAATTTTCTTGGAACCCCTGGTTTGATGGAAAATAAAAACACAATTTTCAGAAGAAAAGAACTGATGAAAGAAAAGAAGTGTGATGTTTCTTCTGGATGACCTGCTCTTGTTAAAGGGTACAAAAAGACGTGTGGATTTTGGCATTGGTGTAGATTGGTGTGGGTTTTCATGAGCTTGGAGTGGGTTTCAGTTCGTCTTTCAGAGCATGATACCTGATAAATTTCTATTGCACTGCCAGGAAATGCGAAACAGGATCCACAGTTCCTGGTCAACAACAAACACGACCTTGATAATAGTTACAAGCTTCAAACAAACATTCCACTAGGAAAAGAATTAAAAAGGAACAAAAAGTACTTCTAATAAGGAGCTATAGAAGTACCACTTAGTTGTCATTATTTGTACTCACTTCTTTCTTTTATGTAACTGCGCCTGATGTTTGGCAGAAAAAGAAAGGCATGCAGGGTGTTATTGAGATCGAAAATCCTAATTTGGTAAAACCAAAGAATTTGAAAGCAAGAGACGTTGATGTAAGTTGGATATATCCTTTTAATTGTTGTACTGTGGGAAAAGTTTAGCATTTTGACATCTGGAAGCTTATTAGATAGTATGAAATTTATCATTTAATGATTCTACCAAAATTTTCTAAATGCATTGGCTAAATTTAATAGTGTGTGGTGCTGAATATGTCTCTAGAGAGCTTTCTTCCTCTCTTGTTGAATGTCTGAATAGATCATTGCTGCTCATAATATCTATATTATATTCTACTTATGATTATATAACAAGGAATGGAAGTTTCTTCACCTCAAAATTTTCTTCAGTGTATGTCAATAACACCAAGTCCATAAGCACCTTAAAATAATTGGTCACAGACAGCTAACTTTTTCCGTGTGATTACCAATGAGTCATGTTAAACCATAAGATTACATATATGTATGTTTATTTCACTAACAATGGGGAAATTATACATAGAGAGATGGGATGTCTAGGGAGAAATTTTTGGAGAGTAGTTAAGAGAAACAATTTTAATTTTAATTTTTTTTAAGAAAAAAAAAAAGAAAAGAAAAAGAAAAGAAATGTCCTTATTCACTTACCATAACCAATCAAAAATATAACTTTGGGTCCATATCATAAATAGTTAACATGAAAGATATGCGTATATGTATGTGTGTGTTATATGTGATTTTTCCTCATTTTGGTTATTATTCCTTTGAATTTTTGAGCTTTGTGATGATTTTGTGGTTTTTAGAGTGATGAATGTTTTTTCTAATACATCTCAGGTACCTTCATAATCAGGTTATGGTTTTTTCCCCAGTTTCTTATTTTTACGTGGTCATTTTTTTTTTAATCTTTTGGGCTCCCTCATTTATTGTGTTATGGGGATTAGAAGAGAGAGTGAACTCACTATTTTGGATATCTTGTGAGATGGTGGTTGCTTGGAGTTTAGGTTATGGTACTTGTGATGTTTTGAAGAACTGGATGCTGAAAGATATGAGATTGACAACTTACTATAGCAGTTTGCAACCTCATCCATGACCATGCCTTTGAATGTTAGAGCTATAGATGCTTTGGAGTCTGTGGTTTTAATATTACATGTTTGGTAATGAGTGGATGAGGAGCTGCAAAGGGGCACGATCACTTATCAAGGCTTTGCAGGGAAGGCTTGGGGGACTATAACTTTGGTGCTGCAAGTCAGGCTTGTTGGATTTTATTATTTCACTATTTGTTTAATCGTACATTTACTATTGGTTATGCTTGTAGATGTATGGAATACTTGATGATCGCTCTTGGTTATGTTGTTCTTGGCTTGTCTTGTTACCCATGATTGTCTATGTTTTCATGTCACTATATAAGTTCCGTGCCGTCCATTCCTTTCCATGATATGATTAGTCAGCTGGTGGCACTTTTCAACTGGTCCTCTAGCAGTGATTTTTCACTACACATTTTCTTGTTTTCAAAAAAGTTTGTTTTTTGGAGGCCCATTTCTGGATTATATTTCCATAGGTCTGCATTTGGTTGGTGTTGTAGAATGATACCATCTGACACTCAGCATTTGGAAAACTGTGTGTGTGTGTGTGTGTGTGTACATATATAATTGTTTGCTAGACCAATTGTAACACCCCATACCTTCAACACGTGGGTGTTAGCTTTTTAATCCACGTTAACCTAAAGCAGATTGGATTAATCAAAAACTCGAACTCAACATACACAGGATGAGGATTCCGAGCGACATTAAAGCCATCCATCAGGGTCTTCAAGGGTCAGAGCACGCACCATGTCAATCAGGAAGGTGAGACTACTCAGACACTCTAAATTTAAAGTCATTACGATAGTTAATACTGCTGCAATACACTTGTCACCAACACATGAGAACTAGTTAGTGACAAACCACGCTTTCATCATAACTAGTACTTGACATTAACCGTTGAAAACAAATACCGGGTCCAACCGGCCAACAGATCATGCCAGATAGGCCAAAAATAGCTCAAAAAGGGTACGTAACGGGCCACCTAGGACTCTCCATCGATCCAAAATGGACCAGGATCCCTGAGTAAGGTCCTCAATGTAAATGGATGGAGTGGATCGCGGTAGTAACATTTCTCTAGGCCTCTACACAATGCTTATGCACAAAGAGTACTTGTGCATGAGGTGCACCAGAACCATTGGCTCGGTCAAACATGCTTTGACCGACCCTTTTTTTTAAATTACAAAAATATCCCGCCAAACAGATATTTTAAACCGACGTAATTCAAACCCATAAGTGGGCCACCACGGCCACTTTCCGGACGTTCTTATCCGTTCAATTTCTTCACGGGACCCACACGATCACAATGGTTTAACCGTTTGATCAGGTGTTCTCAAACGAAACAAATTGAACACCACCGTTCAATCCATGCCAAGTATAGCCCGACCCGATCCTGTGAAGAGAGAGAAAAAGAGACTGACTTTCCATTTTAGGAAAGGCAAATCTTAGCCGTCCACGGTGAGAACGATCACAACCGTCCGTCCCTCTCCCTCGATGGCTATAAAAGAGGGCACTGTAGCCCTAGGAAATGCACACCAAGAGAGAAGAAAGAGAGAGAAAGTGAGGAAGAAGGCCGAGCCTCTGTTGCAGCTTGAGAGAAGGAGAAATCTGCCGTTTCAGGTAAACCGCTTGTTCCCTTTCATTCCTCTGTAGTTCAGCTAATAGAAGGAACAATCGCCTCGACCGAGACCAACCAAGCCAATGGTTGGGTTCGGTCCAACCACTTTAGTGTCTGAACGAGCCAGACAATAGCCGTTCAGACCTCTGTTCGGGCTGAAAAACCAACTCAACTAAAAGCTCTGTTCAGAGCTAAGGGCTGTTTAACTAAAGCCTTGCTAAGATGCAAAAATCTAGGGTAGTGGTAATGGTATTTCTGGCCAAACTAGGCCAAACAATAGCTAGTTTCAGGCGGATAAAGAAAAAAAAAACAAGGACCCTGTTTGGACCCAATCACGTTAAAATACAGGTGGGCCCTGTACGAATACCGTGGGCCACCTTGCTTCATATCCACACCGTCCACCGTCCTCCTATTGCAATTTCGACCATGAATGGCGAGCTCTGGGCATCTAATGATATGGTCCACCGAGTTAATCAAGCCTCAAATGCAGGCGAGCGGTCTCCTTCCAATCGTCATAGAGACCACGTGTGCATGCATGACCAAGGAAGGTCAACATGGCCCTGGATGATTTTCTTCCCTCCACCTGATGAACGGTCCAGATCTACCTTTCACTCCGTGAGGGTGGCCTACAACGAGGGAACGAAACCTCTGTTTCGAACAGTGGTCGACGCACGTCGACTCTGTGTAGTCGTTAGAAGGGCGAGCTGGTTATGGGCCTGCAAATGCAGGTGGGCCCTGCCAAGTTTAAGTGGGCTGCTCTGTATCGGGCCTCAACATGAGGCTGGTGGATGGGCACTGTGTGGACCCCAGCTAAATCCCTAGTGGGCCACACCATTAGACAACTTCTGTGGGTCACGCCACCCGTTCGCTGTACGTCCCACTTGAGAGTTAAATCTCAGCCGACCGCGCCTTGTGGGAAGCCCAAACAGACCGCACTCTGCTGCCAACCAGATGGGTCTCACCATACATGACGGAATGGTCCACTTAAATCTCAGGTGGGCTGCACGTAGAAGCAACGTGATGGACCCCACCATGGCTTAGGCTAAATCCAACCGTCCACCCCTCTAGAGGGGGATGTGGGACCCACCTTGATTTGCATGCATGGAAGGTTCAAATGGGACCCACCTGTGAAGAGGAAAAAAAATGGTGTACGTACACACCAACACGTGGGAGCAATTCCTACAACACACGCATGCACATCAGTTCACGTGAACTGATTGCCAGGAAAAAAAATGAGATCTCACCATGGCTGGTGAATCTGGAAAATCTGAATGGTCCACATGGAGCAGAACCTCAGAAGACCCCCTGGTGCCAATTTCTACTCAAAACTAAAACTTAGGTGGGCCATGATTAATGCAAATAGTTTCTTCCCTTGAAATTTCATTTACCTTTGATATGGGCCACCAGAACCTTAGATCAGGGTGAAAATCCGTCTTATAGGGTTTCTTAGAATTGTGCATCTTATGGACCGATCGGATTTGGCACCCACGGCACGTGTGTAGGTGCATAAGAGAGCATGCCTCATTCATATAAATATATATATACATGAATGCACGCATCTGTACATGCATGAGACTTTTACATATGCATGAGACTTTTATATAAGGTACCTCTTATTCATAAATATGGTTGCACCCAAGACTGTCCATCCACTCTGTCTACAAGTGGGCCACATGTTGGACCCCCCACCTTGATATAGATCGTCCACATCCTCACCGTTCATATCTCTGGACAGTAGGTACCCACCAAATGTAGGTACGCGATTTGTCATATGTGATCTACATCACATGAGAATCCACTGATGGACACCTGAGCCGCTGTCCATTTGACAAGCCCATCCTGAAGACAGTAGGCCTTGCCATGTGATGACCAGCCACACGCACCAGGTTAGTCCCACCTACATGAAGAGTCAAACCAGTGACTCTCCATTGACTTAGGTGGCGGGCCCCGGGAATTGGCCGTAAAACCCAATAAATGGGGCCTCACATTTGGGGTAAGAGATTGATGGGCCTGATCCCCTTGGTGGAAGCCCAAACCATCTTAACCACAGATTTTTCAAAGCTCCCACCAATCTTTATGGTCAAGACCTCAGAAATTCTTGTTTGATGCAAGCAGTTTTCTCTAGGGATCCGTTCAAGCGACGTGGAGGCACTAGCTTCTCAAAGGAACTCGCACCAAGGGACACTCTACGCTTCGTCTGGTGATGATTTCTTCCCCTTAAGCTTTCCACTCTTAGCTATACCAGAAATAGTAGCTTTATAAATGGCTAGCTAGACTAATGATAAACGGTGTGTAGAAATAAACTATATTCACTTATCTTTTTAAAACATGATAATTCTCATGCTTACTATTGTTAGATTCTTAATTTTCTCTGAACTGCTTAAGTGAATAATCTAGTCCTTTATGTCGTGTTGTACATTGATAAGAATACATGTGTCATTCCTTAGTTCCCTTTTTATATTGCAATACATGTTGCTATGACACACATACTGCTAAAATCTCTCCATGGGAAGTCCTAGTAAAGGAGAGTCTGTGCTCGGGGTGTAACTAGATTGGTTGTAACATAAGTAGGCCCCTGACATGGAGGTTTTGGGTTGTGGTACTTAACCATGGGGTTTACCATCCATGTATGGTTTCACCTAACTGACTGGGGGTGAACTCATAACCTTTCCAGATACCGTCATTTACTCATTTTTGAAATCATTCATGCCGACATGTTTAAAACGCCACTTTTGGTAATTTCAACATTTCACCCCTAATCGGCATTGGTGGTAACTCCTTATGTTGAAATGATTGACCACATGTCAGTGGGTACTACACACACCCTAAGACGGTAGTCTCATGGGCCGGGGATGGTGGTCATGTGACATTATGCCCGAGCCGTCGGCCTACGCTGGGCCACAAGCTCCCCGTAGTGACCGTGAGCTCATTTAAAATGGCTGAGTGTAATTGGATTAATAGTGGACTGGCTAATCATGCATACATCGCATAGACCAGCATCTATTGCTATCGTACGTGATGTACGTATTGTTCCGACTGGATGATGTTTCCCAGGTTCGATGATTGCATGGGCGGCGGCCCTGTCCGCACGGATGAGCATCCCCGGGGCGTGAACGCATTCCATACATCCATGCATTTAATAAGACTGCATCTACTGTGTTTTGGATTATCTGTATGCTTTTATACTATCCCTTGTTTAGGGCGGCGGTGTGTAATCTTAGCGGGAGATCACACTGAGTTGGCCACTCATTCATCAATATTCAACCGTACAGAGGAAACAGGAACAGAGGGAGTTACGGAGGAGCCGGAGGCAACGGAGGTCGAGGAGGAGGCTTACAATGAGGAGCCGTACCAGGAGGCGGTTGCTTATTTTTGATTAAATCAGTAGCTTTCTTACTTATTAACATTGCTCATTTTGAGAATTGAGGTTTTGTATATGGGCCCTAGCTGAGTGGCCCAGGATAATATTACTGTTTGGGTTTTATCTATACTACGCTTGGTTCCGTTAATCGTACTTTGATTTGAGTTGATTATCCTCTTGCTTATCAGTTAACACCGGGGTTTTCAAGAGACGAGTGATATACTCGGGTCTCGAAAACCGGGGCGTTACAAGTTGGTATCAGAGCGGAGTATGAGACAGCCTGGCTGTGGGACCAGCTTACGAACCTTAAAGGGGTAACTTAGACAAAACTTATAAATCCTCCTTTGGGATGAATGAACGTAGAAATAGAACTCTTAGGCCCCTCATTAGCAGAATGAACAAACCTCGAGGAATGATATGTTAGTCACCTGAACTTAGAAACAAAAATCATAGCTCTCTTGGGGAATCTAAACCAAAAAGTATTGACTGAATAAGGAACTTCTTCGCCATGCAACTACTAAATTTTCCCCCTTATAATGTTTCATACCAGTTAGGAACTATCCTTCGCCCTCCTGTTCCTGAACCACGAAATCTGATTTCACAGGAGGTCATGCCACCTACGACGCGGTCACGTCAGGCCCACACGGTCGACGTTCACCCCATCCCATCGACCGAGCGCAAAAGGGAGCGCAGCCCTGTTTATACACCAGGCCTTCCACCTGGAGTGGCGGAAAGGGACACAAGGTCGGAGGCTATAAGAGACTCTCCCCATCCACAGATTTTTACATCAGGGCTGCCATCATCACACTTCGGGCGACGGACACCATCAGTCGAGCCCTCAGCCAACATGTACGAGGATACACCGATGGGAACTGACGCTTTTGTTACCTTCGCACAGATGGCAGCAACAATGCAACAACAGCAGGCTGCCTTCATACAGCAACAGCAAGACTCGCACGCCTTAATGATGGAGACTCTAAGAAGTCGTGGGGGAGCGCCTCGTGATACAAAGGCGCGAGGCGCCGATATATTCGACCGTTTCTTAAGGCTCCGCCCACCGACTTTCGGAGGGGCACCCGACCCGGTTCAGGCCGAACGATGGCTGGCGCGAATCGCCAAGACGATGGTGCCTTTAGAGTGTGCTGACTCTCAGAAAGTCACCTTAGCTGTATACCTGCTCGAGGGAGAGGCCGAGAACTGGTGGAGCAGTGTATAGAGAGGGGTGCCAGCTGGGTATGCATGGACTTGGGCAGGCTTCAGGACAAAGTTCCTGGAGAAGTATTTTCCACGCTCATGCCGGAGCGCGAAGATCGCACAATTCCTGAAGTTGGAACAGGGAAATATGACGTCGCCTAGTACGAGGTGAAATTTGATGAGCTATCACGATACGTACCGAAGGCCCTCGAGGATGAGGAGTACAAACTGGAGAAGTTCAAGGAGGGACTGAAGCCCGGGATACAATCTCGTCTATGCACTTGGGATTTCGGGGACTACCCAGAATTGGTCGATAAAGCAATGCGGGTGGAAAAAGACTTTGAACGCACCATCCGCTCCCGCCCGCCGGCTCGGGACGTTCCGTTCCGACCAAGGCAACCTCCTCCTGCCCCACCTGTTCCAGTAGGGAGGTTCAGGCCACTACTCGCGCGAGCTCCGCCCCTGCCTTCAAGTGGAAGCTGTGACTACTGCGGTAAACCCAACCACACCTCCCGAACCTGCTTCCAGCGGATGAGGGATCAGGGTATCCCACCCTCGATAAACCGACCACCGCAGAATCAAGTGGCAGCAAGGGCAGCGCCCAGGCCTCAACAACCCAGACAGGGGCCCCCACATCAGCAGAGGGCTCCCTCTGCGCGAATATATGCTGTCGCCACCACAGAGGCCGAGCAGGACCCCCTCCAGACCATTCATGGTACCACCCACATTAACGGTACCCCTGTACTCATTTTATTTGATTCTGGTGCAACTCTATCTTTCATTGATTCTGCAATTTCATCTAAATTAGAACTGAACACAACTCGAATGCATGCTCCCTTAGTTGTAGCATCCCCTATGGGTAAATTTGTAGAAACAGATAAAGTGTGTAGAGCATGTCCAATCACGCTCGCAAATCACGAGGTTACTATAGACCTAATTATCATGCCAATCAAGCAATTTAACATTATCCTTGGGATGGACTGGCTCACGTTGGTGCGTGCAGTCCTGGATTGTCGCAACAAAATGGTGACAATATCTATCCCAGGGCGTGCCTCCTTCACCTTGAAAGGAGGGGGCAGATGCCGAGAGTTCGAAAGTTTGCAAGCTCTAGAGGAAACCGAGTCAGCAGAAGTTACCATCAGTCGGATACTAGTAGTCCGAGACTTCCACGAAGTATTCCAAGAAATACCAGAGCTACCCCCTAGAAGGGCGATAGACTTCTACATCGACCTCAAGCCAGGAACTGCTCCTATATCACTCCCTCTGTTTCGCATGCCTCCTTGCGAGATGGAGGAGTTGAGAAGTTAGATAAATGAGCTGCTCGCTCAGGGCTTTATTCGTCCCAGTGTTTCTCCCTGGGGAGCACCGGTCCTCTTTGTCAAGAAAAAGGACGGGTCGATGCGTCTTCGTATAGACTACAGGAGACTAAACGATGTAACAATCAAGAACAGATATCCCCTACCGCGTATCGACGATCTATTCGATCAGTTGAAGGACGCTAAATACTTCTCCAAAATAGACCTGCGTTCAGGATATCACCAGCTGAGGATCAGGGATGAGGACATCCCAAAGACGGCCTTCAGGACTCGTTATGGGCACTACGAGTTCCTGGTTATGTCTTTTGGTCTCACGAACGCTCCAGCAGTTTTTATGGACCTCATGAACCGTGTTTTCATGCCTTACCTAGACCGGTTCGTGATCGTGTTCATCGATGACATCTTAGTCTATTCCAAGAGCCAAGAGGAGCATGAACAACATCTGCGTACGGTCCTAAGTACGCTAAAGGATAACCAACTGTATGCTAAGTTGTCCAAATGCGAGTTCTGGGAGCAGGAAGTGAAGTTCCTAGGACACGTAGTGAAGGTAAAAGGAATAGCGGTCGACCCAGCTAAGGTGGAAGCAGTATCTATGTGGGAGCAGCCCACTACAGTGACAGAAGTTCAGAGTTTCCTTGGTATGGCTGGGTACTACCGACGCTTTATTAAGGAATTCTCCCGAATCGCACGACCGCTCACACAGCTGACAAAGAAGAACGCCCGATTTACTTGGGATGAGAATACAGAGGCAGCATTCCAGGAGTTGAAGATGAGATTAACTTCTGCGCCGGTGCTCACTCTTTCACAAGAAGGAGAGGAGTTTGTGGTATATAGCGATGCCTCGAAGTTGGGCCTCGGTTGCGTTCTGATGCAGAACGACAAAGTGATCGCTTACGCCTCCCGCCAATTGAAGAAGCACGAGGAGAACTACCTAACTCATGACCTAGAATTAGCCGCTGTGGTATTTGCCTTAAAGATATGGAGGCATTACTTGTATGGAGAGTATTTTCATTTATTCTGCGACCACAAGAGTCTGAAATACATATTCACGCAGAAGGACTTGAACATGCGCCAGCGTCGGTGGATGGAGACACTTAAAGATTTCCACTTCGAAATCTCCTACCACCCTGGTAAGGCAAACTCCGTGGCTGACGCTCTAAGTCGGAAGAAGAAGCACGAGCTAGTAGCCACCCTGATGATCAAGGAGTGGGAAATGATGAAATTCGTACAGGACTTCGATATCCAACTCACCCTCGACGAACCTGATGCCTACGTGGCTCTGCTAACTGCAGAGCCAACCCTGGTCCGACACATGATCTCCATACAAGACCAGGATGAATGGCTCGTCAAGATGAAAGAAAGGTGCAAGAATGAAGTGATGCCTGACTGGAGGGTTGGCGACGATGGTAGCCTTCGGTATCAAGGACGAATGTGTGTTCCAAACGACGCCGAATTGAGGAAAGAAGTAATGACTCAAGCCCACCATTCCAAGTTGGCCATCCACCCGGGGAGCACTAAAATGTACAATGATGTAAAACGGCAGTACTGGTGGAGCAATATGAAGAGGGACATCACAGACTTTGTGGCAAGATGCATGGTGTGTCAGAAGATCAAGGCCGAACATCGCAAGCCTGCTGGCCTCCTTCAGCCACTACCCTTGGCAGAGTGGAAGTGGGATAGCATTTCTATGGACTTCATATCTGGTCTTCCTAGAACGCAGAGGAAACACAATTCAATCTGGGTCATTGTCGATAGGTTGACAAAGGCTGCCAGATTCCTCCTAATCCGCACGACAGACTCCACTGACAGCTTGGCAAAGTTATACATTCGGGAAGTCGTGCGATCCTATGGAGTTCCACGAGAAATTATATCAGATCGGGACTCCAGATTTACTTATGCTTTCTGGAAGAGACTGCAGGAAGAATTGGGCACGGAGCTCAAGTTCAGTACGGCATTCCACCCTTAGACAGATGGGCAGACTGAGAGGGTGAACCAGATCTTAGAAGATATGCTCAGAGCATGCGTCTTAGACTTTCAAGGCAACTGGGATGACCACCTAGCACTGACAGAATTCGCATACAATAACAGTTTCCAGTCCAGCATAGGCATGGCACCATATGAAACTCTCTATGGTCGCCCTTGCCGAGCCCCTCAGTGTTGGGCAGAAATAGGAGAAAGAAGCTTGTTAGGTCCAGAGTTAGTTCAGGCTACTACTCAGGTCATCGACGTGGTCCGCAAACGTCTGCACACCGCCCAGAGCAGACAGAAGAGCTATGCAGATAACCGACGTCGCAACTTAGAATTTACAATTGGCGACCACGTATTCTTGAAGGTATCACCTATGAAGGGTCTGATGAGGTTCGGACAGAAAGGGAAGCTGGCACCACGTTTCATCGGGCCTTTCGAGATCTTAGATCGTGTGGGGGCTGTGGCATACCGCCTTGCACTACCTACTGCACTGGCCAGTATTCACAACGTCTTCCACATATCCATGCTGAAGAAATACACACTAGACGGGTCGCACATCATTAGTTGGGAGCAAATTGAGCTGACAGATAACGCTTCCTACACCGAGGAACCCATCCGTATCTTGGACCACAAGGAGCAGGTCCTACGGACAAAGACTATACCTCTAGTCAAGGTTCTTTGGTCACATCATGGGGAGGAAGAAGCAACATGGGAACGAGAAGCAGAAGTTAAAGAAAAGTACCCTCACCTGTTTAGTAACACACCTCAGGTAATTTCGAGGGCGAATTTTTTTTTTAGGGGGGTAGACTGTAACACCCCGTACCTTCAACACGTGGGTGTTAGCTTTTTAATCCACGTTAACCTAAAGCAGATTGGATTAATCAAAAACTCAAACTCAACATACACAGGATGAGGATTCTGAGAGACATTAAAGCCATCCATCAGGGTCTTCAAGGGTCAGAGCACGCACCATGTCAATCAGGAAGGTGAGACTACTCAGACACTCTAAATTTAAAGTCATTACGATAGTTAATATGCTGCAATACACTTGTCACCAACACATGAGAACTAGTTAGTGACAAACCACGCTTTCATCATAACTAGTACTTGACATTAACCGTTAAAAACAAATATCGGGTCCAACCGGCCAACAGATCATGCCAGATAGGCCAAAAATAGCTCAAAAAGGGTACGTAACGGGCCACCTAGGACTCTCCATCGATCCAAAATGGACCAGGATCCCTGAGTAAGGTCCTCAATGTAAATGGATGGAGTGGATCGCGGTAGTAGTAACATTTCTCTAGGCCTCTACACAATGCTTATGCACAAAGAGTACTTGTGCATGAGGTGCACCAGAACCATTGGCTCGGTCAAACATGCTTTGACCGACCCTTTTTTTTAAATTACAAAAATATCCCGCCAAACAGATATTTTAAACCGACGTAATTCAAACCCATAAGTGGGCCACCACGGCCACTTTCCGGACGTTCTTATCCGTTCAATTTCTTCACGGGACCCACACGATCACAATGGTTTAACCGTTTGATCAGGTGTTCTCAAACGAAACAGATTGAACACCACCGTTCAATCCATGCCAAGTATAGCCCGACCCGATCCTGTGAAGAGAGAGAAAAAGAGACTGACTTTCCGTTTTAGGAAAGGCAAATCTTAGTCGTCCACGGTGAGAACGATCACAACCGTCCGTCCCTCTCCCTCGATGGCTATAAAAGAGGGCACTGTAGCCCTAGGAAATGCACACCAAGAGAGAAGAAAGAGAGAGAAAGTGAGGAAGAAGGCCGAGCCTCTGTTGCAGCTTGAGAGAAGGAGAAATCTGCCGTTTCAGGTAAACCGCTTGTTCCCTTTCATTCCTCTGTAGTTCAGCTAATAGAAGGAACAATCGCCTCGACCGAGACCAACCAAGCCAATGGTTGGGTTCGGTCCAACCACTTTAGTGTCTGAACGAGCCAGACAATAGCCATTCAGACCTCTGTTCCGGGCTGAAAAACCGACTCAACTAAAAGCTCTGTTCAGAGCTAAGGGCTGTTTAACTAAAGCCTTCCTAAGATGCAAAAATCTAGGGCAGTGGTAATGGTATTTCTGGCCAAACTAGGCCAAACAATAGCTAGTTTCAGGCGGATAAAGCAAAAAAAAAAACGAGGACCCTGTTTGGACCCAATCACGTTAAAATACAGGTGGGCCCTGTACGAATACCGTGGGCCACCTTGCTTCATATCCACACCGTCCACCGTCCTCCTATTGCAATTTCGACCATGAATGGCGAGCTCTGGGCATCTAATGATATGGTCCACCGAGTTAATCAAGCCTCAAATGCAGGCGAGCGGTCTCCTTCCAATCGTCATAGAGACCACGTGTGCATGCATGAACAAGGAAGGTCAACATGGCCCTGGATGATTTTCTTCCCTCCACCTGATGAACAGTCCAGATCTACCTTTCACTCCGTGAGGGTGGCCTACAACGAGGGAACGAAACCTCTGTTTCGAACAGTGGTCGACGCACGTCGACTCTGTGTAGTCGTTAGAAGGGCGAGCTGGTTATGGGCCTGCAAATGCAGGTGGGCCCTGCCAAGTTTAAGTGGGCTGCTCTATATCGGGCCTCAACATGAGGCTGGTGGATGGGCACTGTGTGGACCCCAGCTAAATCCCTAGTGGGCCACACCATTAGACAACTTCTGTGGGTCACGCCACCCGTCCGCTGTACGTCCCACTTGAGAGTTAAATCTCAGCCGACTGCGCCTTGTGGGAAGCCCAAACAGACCGCACTCTGCTGCCAACCGGATGGGTCTCACCATACATGACGGAATGCTCCACTTAAATCTCAGGTGGGCTGCACGTAGAAGCAACGTGATGGACCCCACCATGGCTTAGGCCAAATCCAACCGTCCACCCCTCTAGAGGGGGATGTGGGACCCACCTTGATTTTCATGCATGGAAGGTCCAAATGGGACCCACCTGTGAAGAGGAAAAAAAATGGTGTACGTACACACCAACACGTGGGAGCAATTCCTACAACACACGCATGCACATCAGCTCACGTGAACTGATTGCCAGGAAAAAAAAATGAGATCTCACCATGGCTGGTGAATCTGGAAAATCTGAATGGTCCACATGGAGCAGAACCTCAGAAGACCCCCTGGTGCCAATTTCTACTCAAAACTAAAACTTAGGTGGGCCATGATTAATGCAAATAGTTTCTTCCCTTGAAATTTCATTTACCTTTGATATGGGCCACCAGAACCTTAGATCAGGGTGAAAATTCGTCCTATAGGGTTTCTTAGAATTGTGCATCTTATGGACCGATCGGATTTGGCACCCATGGCACGTGTGTAGGTGCATAAGAGAGCATGCCTCATTCATATAAATATATATATACATGAATGCACGCATCTGTACATGCATGAGACTTTTACATATGCATGAGACTTTTATATAAGGTACCTCTTATTCATAAATATGGTTGCACCCAAGACCGTCCATCCACTCTGTCTACAAGTGGGCCACATGTTGGACCCCCCACCTTGATATAGATCGTCCACATCCTCACCGTTCATATCTCTGGACAGTAGGTACCCACCAAATGTTGGTACGCGATGTGTCATATGTGATCTACATCACATGGGAATCCACTGATGGACACCTGAGCCGCTGTCCATTTGACAAGCCCATCCTGAAGACAGTAAGCCTTGCCATGTGATGACCAGCCACACGCACCAGGTTAGTCCCACCTACATGAAGAGTCAAACCAGTGACTCTCCATTGACTTAGGTGGCGGGCCCCGGGAATTGGCCGTAAAACCCAATAAATGGGGCCTCACATTTGGGGTAAGAGATTGATGGGCCGATCCCCTTGGTGGAAGCCCAAACCATCTTAACCACAGATTTTTCAAAGCTCCCACCAATCTTTATGGTCAAGACCTCAGAAATTCTTGTTTGATGCAAGCAGTTTTCTCTAGGGATCCGTTCAAGCGACGTGGAGGCACTAGCTTCTCAAAGGAACTCGCACCAAGGGACACTCTACGCTTCGTCTGGTGATGATTTCTTCCCCTTAAGCTTTCCACTCTTAACTAGACCAGAAATAGTAGCTTTATAAATGGCTAGCTAGACAAATGATAAACGGTGTGTAGAAATAAACTGTATTCACTTATCTTTTTAAAACATGATAATTCTCATGCTTACTATTGTTAGATTCTTGATTTTCTCTGAACTGCTTAAGTGAATAATCTAGTCCTTTATGTTGTGTTGTACATTGATAAGAATACATGTGTCATTCCTTAGTTCCCTTTTTATATTGCAATACATGTTGCTATGACACACATACTGCTAAAATCTCTCCATGGGAAGTCCCAGTAAAGGAGAGTCTGTGCTCGGGGTGTAACTAGATTGGTTGTAACATAAGTAGGCCCCTGACATGGAGGTTTTGGGTTGTGGTACTTAACCATGGGGTTTACCATCCATGTATGGTTTCACCTAACTGACTGGGGGTGAACTCATAACCTTTCCAGATACCGTCATTTACTCATTTTTGAAATCATTCATGCCGACATGTTTAAAACGTCACTTTTGGTAATTTCAACATTTCACCCCTAATCGGCATTGGTGGTAACTCCTTATGTTGAAATGATTGACCACATGTCAGTGGGTACTACACACACCCTAAGACGGTAGTCTCATGGGCCGGGGATGGTGGTCATGTGACACTATGCCCGAGCCGTCGGCCTACGCTGGGCCACAAGCTCCCCGTAGTGACCGTGAGCTCATTTAAAATGGCTGAGTGTAATTGGATTAATAGTGGACTGGCTAATCATGCATACATCGCACAGACCAGCATCTATTGCTATCGTACGTGATGTACGTATTGTTCCGACTGGATGATGTTTCCCAGGTTCGATGATTGCATGGGCGGTGGCCCTGTCCGCACGGATGAGCATCCCCGGGGCGTGAACGCATTCCATACATCCATGCATTTAATAAGACTGCATCTACTGTGTTTTGGATTATCTGTATGCTTTTATACTATCCCTTGTTTAGGGCGGCGGTGTGTAATCTTAGCGAGAGATCACACTGAGTTGGCCACTCATTCATCAATATTCAACCGTACAGAGGAAATAGGAACAGAGGGAGTTGCGGAGGAGCCGGAGGCAACGGAGGTCGAGGAGGAGGCTTACAATGAGGAGCCGTACCAGGAGGCGGCTGCTTATTTTGGATTAAATCAGTAGCTTTCTTGCTTATTAACATTGCTCATTTTGAGAATTGAGGTTTTGTATATGGGCCCCAGCTGAGTAGCCCAGGATAATATTACTGTTTGGGTTTTATCTATACTACGCTTGGTTCCGTTAATCGTACTTTGATTTGAGTTGATTATCCTCTTGCTTATCAGTTAACACCGGGGTTTTCAAGAGACGAGTGATATACTCGGGTCTCGAAAACCGGGGCGTTACACCAATTCTCTCTACATGCACTCTTAAATGTAGCTATAGGATATTTGAGCTGTTTCCCGGCTTGAATCCTCCTGTGTATATTAGTTTTGATGTTGTTTGCGTCCTGCTAGATGGAAGGTGAAAAAGGTTTTTAAAAAAACATCAAAGTTGTGCATAATTTTGGATCTACCATGTAGATGACCTGGACCCTAGATTGGACTGTTAACAATCAGGTTCTTGTTGCATTTATGGTAATAATTGTTGTTTTAAACCACCTGCTCATTTTAATTAGGTGTGGTGTTATCAGGGGTTGATCAGCCTGGTGCTTTGGACCTGATTATCCATATAATCAGTTCAACTTTATATACAGCTGAGATTTCCTAACGCAGGTCATGTATGTATTTATATGTATCTATGTATGTTTCATGCATGCATGTATGTGTGTGTATGATGCATTCAGAAGGTTGTCGAATTCTTAATTGGAAATGTGTCCAAAATTCCCTTATGCTTTCATGTAAATTATCCAATTTTTTTTGCTTGTTTATAACTTGAGCTGATCTAGACACCCTTCATCAGCTCTTCCCATAACCAACAAGAATCAGTTATTAACGGTGTCTAGTTGCACAAAAATATCATGATATTTGGTTCAACCAAACACACCTTAAATTACAATTTATGGTTCACTTGGACGTAAGTGCCTCACTCAAAACAGGGTGAACGTCGGATTTCAATTAATATTTTGAATTATTTCTCCTGCTTGAGACATTTTTCAAATTGCTAAAAGAAATCATTTTGTGTTACTTCTCATATAGTTATGAGGACTTATGAAAACATTGATTTATGGTACTACTATTTCAACAGGGCCAATGCTCAAACAGAGAGGCTATACAACAGAGACATTTATTCATATATGTAACTGGCAAACTACTAATAATTAAAAAGAAGAAGCAAGCAAAGTTATCAAATAATGCTTATGCATGGATTTCTTTTATTGGGTAATCGTAAAATGCAATGTACTTTTCTTCGAAATCATGTTTCAGATATTGGATACTCTTTTGTGCATATTCACTGTTTTGTTCAAGCATCTAGTACGTCTCTTGTTAAGAATGCACATGTCTGGTTATCATTGTGGTTACAGTTATTCATTATGTGACAGGTTTTCAGGTGAGATGAACGAGTTTCAAAACAAAACAGTATGTGGTTTTGAGAAGCAATTCCCAATGTCATTTTATGTGTAAATGCATATTTCAGATTCAAGCATCTGGTACGTCTCTTGTCAAGAATGCACATGGTTGGAGTGCCCTGGCCATTTAGACAGGCCGTATTTATGTATTTGCTCGAAATTGATGGAGCAGACCCAGATGTGCGTCGGAGCTATCCGGAAGAGCGGGGGTCCCTGGAAGGTGGGAACTGCTGTTATGACCATGATGAAGCTGTCCATTTCTTATGGACGGCATTGGAGGGGACTGACCATTTGGACAGGCCGTGTTTATGTATTTGCTCGAAATTAATGGAGCATACTTAGATGTGCGTCGGAGCTATCCGGATGAACGGGGGTCCCTGAAAGGTGGGAACCACTGTTATGACCACGATGAAGTTGTCCATTTCCTATGGACGACATTGGAAGGGCCTGGCCATTTAGACAGGCCATGTTTATATTTGTATTTACAGTGACCACACCCTTAACCTAAACCCGAACCCATTCTCAAATCCAAAAACCTATAAAATAAACCTAACCCTTAACCTAAACCTATAACCTATAACCTAAATCAAAACCAAAACCAAAACCAAAACATATAACCTATAACCTAAATCAAAACCTATAACCTAAACCTAAACCTATAACTTATAACCTAAATCAAACGTAAACCTATAACCTAAACCAAAACATATAACCTAAACCAAAACCAAAACCTATAGCCTAAACCCGAACCCATTCTCAAATCCAAAAACCTATAACCTAAACCTATACCTTAACCTAAACTTGAAAACCCAAACTTAAACCTAAACTTGAAAACCCAACCTAATCTCAAATCCCTAACCTAAACCTAAACCTAAACTTGAAAACCCAAACTTAAACCCAATCCCGAACCTCAACCCGATTTCCTAAACCTGTAACCTAAACCTAAACCAAAACCAAAACCTATAACCTAAACCCGAATCCATTCTCAAATCCCAAAAACCTATAACCTAAACCAAAACCAAAACCTATAACCTAAACCCGAACCCATGCTCAAATCCCAAAACCTATAACCTAAACCTAAACCTATAACCAAAACCAAAACCTATAACCTAAACCAAAACCAAAACCTATAACCTAAACCCGAACCCATTCTTAAATCCCAAAACCTATAACCTAAACCTAAACCTAAACCTAAACATAAACCTAAACCTATAACTTATAACCTAAATCAAAACCATAACCTAAACCAAACCCTAAATCTACAACCTATAACCTAAATCAAAACCTATAACCTTTCCCTAAACCTTAACCTAAACCTATAACTTATAACCTAAATCAAAACCAAAACCTAAACCTATAACTAATAACCTAAATCAAAACCTAAACCTAAACCTAAACCTATAACCTATAACCTAAATCAAAACCTATAACTTAAACCAAAACCAAAACCTATAACCTAAACCCGAACCCATTCTCAAATCCTATAACCTAAACCTAAACCTAAACCTAAAACCTAAAACCTAAAACTTAAACCAAAACCTATAACCTAAACCAAAACCTATAGCCTAAACCCAAACCCATTCTCAAATCCAAAAACCTATAACCTAAATCAAAACCAAAACCTAAACCTATAACCTATAACCTAAATCAAAACCTATAACCTAAACCAAAACCAAAACCTATATCCTAAACCCAAACCCATTCTCAAATCCTATAACCTAAAACCTAAACCTAAACCTAAACCTATAACCTATAACCTAAACCAAAACCTATAACCTAAACCAAAACCAAAACCTATAGCCTAAACCCGAACCCATTCTCAAATCCAAAAAATCTATAACCTAAACCTAAACCTTAACCTAAACCGTTAACCTATAACCTAAACCAAAACCAAAACGTATAACCTAAACCCGAATCCATTGTCAAATCCCAAAGCCTATAACCTAAAACCGAACCCATTCTTAAATCCCTAAACCTAAACCTAAAACCTAAACCTAAACCTATAACCTAAACTCAAATCCCTAAACCTAAACCTAAACCTAAGCCTATAACCTAAACTCAAATCCCTAAACCTTAACCTACAACCTAACCTAAACCTATACTTATAACATGAAACTATTCTCAAATCCCAAAACCTATAACCTAAACCTAACCTTTCCCTAAACCTATAACCTAAACTCAATTCCCTAAGCGTAAACCTAGACCTAAACCTACACCTATAACCTAAACTCAAATCCCTAAACCTTAACTTATAACCTAACCTAAACCTATACTTACAACCTAAAATTATTCCCAAATCCCAAAACCTATAACCTAAACCAAAACCTATAATCTAAACCCGAACCCATTCTCAAATCCCAAAACCTATAACCTAAATCTAAACCTTAACCTAAACCTATAACCTATAACCTAAATCAAAACCAAAACCAAAACCTAAACCTAAACCTAAACCTATAACCTATAACCTAAATCAAAACCTATAACCTAAACCTAAACCTAAACTTATAACCTATAACTTAAATCAAAACCAAAACCTAAACCTAAACCTAAATCAAAACCTATAACCTAAACCAAAATCTAAACCTATAACCTAACCTAAACCTAAACCTAAACTTGAAAGCCCAAACTTAAACCTAATCCCGAACCTGAACCCGATTTCCAAAACCTAAACCATAACCCATTCTCAAATTCAAAAACCTATAACCTAAACCTAAACCAAAACCAAAACCTATAACCTAAACCCGAACCCATTCTCAAATGCCAAAACCTATAACCTAAACCAAAACCAAAACCTATAACCTAAACCCAAACCCATTCTCAAATCCAAAAACCTAAAACCTAAACCTAAACCTAAAACCTATAACCTAAATCAAAACCTATAACCTAAACTAAAACCAAAACCTATAACTTAAACCCGAACCCATTCTCAAATCCCAAAACCTATAACCTAAACCAAAACCTAGACCTAAACCTAAACCTATAACCTAAACTCAAATCCCTAAACCTTAACTTATAACCTAACCTAAACATATACTTATAACCTAAAACTATTCCCAAATCCCAAAACCTATAACCTAAACCTAACCTTTCCCTAAACCTATAACCTAAACTCAATTCCCTAAAGCTAAACCTATACCTAATCCTAATCTCAACTCCCTAACCTAAACCTAAACCTAAACTTGAAAACCAAAACTTAAACCCAATCCCGAACCTGAACCCGATTTCCTAAACCTAAACCATAACCCATTCTCAAATCCAAAAACCTATAACCTAAACCAAAACCAAAACCAAAACTTATAACCTAAACCCGAACCCATTCTCAAATCCCAAAACCTTTAACCTAAACCAAAACCAAAACCTATAACCTAAACTCGAACCCATTCTCAAATCCAAAAACCTATAACCTAAACCTAAACTTATAACCTATAACCTAAATCAAAACCTATAACCTAAACCAAAACCAAAACCTATAACTTAAACCCGAACCCATTCTCAAATCCCAAAACCTATAACCTAAACCAAAACCTAGACCTAAACCTAAACCTATAACCTAAACTCAAATCCCTAAACCTTAACGTATAACCTAACCTAAACCTATACTTATAACCTAAAACTATTCCCAAATCCCAAAACCTATAACCTAAACCAAACCTTTCCCTAAACCTATAACCTAAACTCAATTCCCTAAAGCTAAACCTACACCTAATCCTAATCTCAACTCCCTAACCTAAACCTAAACCTAAACTTGAAAACTAAAACTTAAACCCAATCCCGAACATGAACCCGATTTCCTAAACCTAAACCATAACACATTCTCGAATCCAAAAACCTATAACCTAAACCTAAACCAGAACCATAACTTATAACCTAAACCCGAACCCATTCTCAAATCCCAAAACCTATAACCTAAACCAAAACCAAAACCAATAACCTTGAAAAGGCCTAGCTATATGTCCTAGAGGGGGGGTGAATAGGGCAATGCCAGATAAAACTTATAACAGCGGAATTAAAAAAGAATATGATAGCCAAAGTAAATCACAATGCAGGAAAGTAAAACAACCTCAAAATTTAGATCTTGAGAGGTTGATACAAATGTTATTCTAAGGACAACCTTACACTAAAAACCAGAGTTCATGGTAGGACAACCTTATTTCTAGAAAGATCTTTGTATCAAATCTCAAACCAAAGAGGAATACAGAAATAAACACAAACTGAATTGAAATAAATTGTAATCACAAATGTATTGTTCTAGGGATAGCCATTGTCACGCCCCAGACTCAGTAACCGGACTCACAAGGATTCCGATGATCGGTTCTAAACGCAACAGCCTACATAATACCCCATTCTCGGCTCCTGAGGTAGGTTCCGATCCTGGGATCCTACAAGGAAGATTTTCATGACAGTATAATCATTCCAATACGAGCATACCCAAGATCACAGCAAGAACATCTGAGAATAACAAAGGCACACATTGCAAAATCCACTATAAATTTGAACTTTTACAATCATCCATAAGGTCCAAAAGGACATACATGAGATAAAAGGAAAAGAGAGAAAGGTCAGCAACACTGGAGTCCTCAAATGCTCAGCTCTACTCCATGCTCTACTGCTGTGTCGCCTGCCTAGAGTATCCTGCATGCATCAATCGTGCACAAGCTTATAGAAGCTTAAAAGGTGGTGTAGGTGTGTGATAATGGTGCACAGAAGAGTAGTAGGAGATACAAGGAGAGAAACATGGTCAATGAGGATATCACTAGCCTTACTTAGGCTTATCATGAATAAGATGCAATGAGTACTGGGTGCCATGCCAAGGCAATGCATGAAGGGGCTTGTACAACCAATGTTAATGCAATGCAAGTAATGTCAGTGCTCATATCCAAGCCACAAGTCATGTACATTTCCGATCATAAGAAAATCACCGGGGACCATTACACTGCTGAATGACTGCCGCTCTACAGACCCTGCACAGTCAAACGAGCGTAAGAGACCTCACTACCCGCCTGCGGACAGCCAATCACCAACAAGGCCTGAAGGTAGCGGACTCATTTACGAGCTGGTTAGACTCAGCCTAGCAATGCCTCCTCACATCAGGCAGGTAAGGCCACACCCCTTTCCAACCGACTACACGACAGTGAGAGTCACGGCCTAATGGTATAAGGCCCTCGTGCGCTCATATATTCCACCCCGGTCACGGCGTTGGAGCTGATCCTTGGTACCATGGAAGTTTTGAGAATTTCACCCATGGCCATCCTATGCACCCGATATGCTCAACTAATATTTCCGGTGTCCACACATACAGCTATCCACGAATACCCTTGTGGAGCAAGGCCCTGATGAAGTAAGGGCAGATATCCATAAGCTATGCAATGCCTGATGCATGAATCACACAATCACCCATGCATCAATCCCAAGCATCCATCTCTAGGGGAGATACGAACATGTCCTAGACAATGACACAACCATGGTCAAACATACCTCAACCAAGCATGCATATGATGCGTATGGGAGTGGGCTATGAAGATGAATAAGGGTGCCAATGAGGTGAAGATGAACTCTCTACCTAACCATGAAGGGTCTAGGTATTTAACCAATTCCTCATAAGAAATACAACCTCTAGTGGGGGCCCATATACCTAGGGTAGCCTATGAGACTAAGGAGAACAATGATATGGGCCTAAATAGATGAAACAAGTCTAACAAGGGTCTATGGTGGACCTTTAACCACCCATAGAAGCCCATGGGCCTACCTTAGGGCCACCAATGTGGACATCCAACCACAATTGGTCCCCAAGAGGAAGCTCATCTCTAACTGATTACGGATCAAGGCCCAAGGCCCACACAACATTAGAAATAAGAAATGGGCAGCCATTACATACCACATACATTCATGTTGGGCTTTAGAAAGGCGGCCCAAGGCCTATTCAAAACATGGGTCCAAGGGGAACACACATAGCTCAACCCATATATACCACTATGGGCCCATAGGGGAAAGGTTAGAGCCCAACATAAAGGTTACTAATCCCATATATTGTGGTGGCCTAGTGGGTAGCCCATTGCTCAAATCACATGGGCAAATGTCATGTTCTTAGTCAAGTAAGTTGGGCCTACAACCCGGCCCAAGTATAAAGTTGATTTGGTGGGCAATCAAGGGCCCATATACTTGTGTAATCTAGCCCACTAATCCAACACAATAGTATGGTAAAAATGGCCCAAGAGTTCAATGGGCCTATCTAGAAAGTTCCAGCCCAATTGGGCTCAAAGAGTTCAACAACTAGCCACATTCATGGACCCAATTAAATTCAACTGTGGTGGGCCTCAAAAGTGCATTTATTAAGCCCAACATTTAAGGAACTAAATGTATAAATTATTACCTCTAAGATTCTTCACAATGTGTTCGGCCCCACTCCTCAAAATTTCAGCCCAAAGGCCAAACATAATTATAACATGTTGTTGTCCTAAATTTGGGCATTCCATTGGAGTGGGCCCAGGGCCTCTAAAACTCTGAAAATTGAGGGCTAAGGTCCCTCATCATGCATACAATGAGAGAAAACTAAAAAAGGTGGCCCACCATGTAACATCCCGGATTTTTGCCAACCTGGGATTAGATGTCCTTAGGTAATGGGTTGCTCCTAACACCTTATTATTTCGTCAGAACTGAACCCCACAGTCTAAAATTACTTCTGAACCCATTTCCTTCACAAATCCCACCCCTTTACTACCTTGTGCTTTCAATTTTTCAAAACACTTTCGCCCTAGACACTAACTTAAACTAGCTAAGTAGTAAAACTTGGATCACTTTATATACAAACTACAAAGGCCTAAGTACCATCTCAACTAGAAAACAATTAGGATTAAATCCTTTAGAAATTTAACAAAGTTAACTAAGTGCAAACTCGATTAGCCATGAAATCCGTTGGGATCGCTTTAAATACGATCTGCAAGACCCAAAACTTGCAAAATCATTGACGCTAGGTTACCCTAAAACCTAGGATCAATCTCATTACCCGGTTGCTCTCGGGAGCATCTCGAAACTTCGTATTAGGTTTAGATCGCACATCGGGAGTCCGATTAACTCGAAGCTAAGGAACTAGGACCGCCCCACTGGGCTTGACAATCATCTCAAAAATCAGCTCCGACCGATGTCCCACGGCCATTTATTTCGATCCGGAGCGAGGGAGTGTGAAAAACACTATTCCCTTTGAAATTAAAATATCTGGAATAGTGATCTGGCACCATTCGCTTGCGCATCAGTATTAAGCAACCAGACCGTCAGAATCAGACCAAATTACACCCTCGGATCAGGAAAAATTTCAGGAACATTTACATGTACTTGGAATTTCGAATCAAGGCCCACTGACCGTTGAACTGAAACTGGTCCGCCACGCGTGATCTGGAAATCCCACTGAAATGAAAACTTAATAGAACGTAGATCCATAGATGGTGAGCTTAAGTCTGACGTTTGGCTCAAGGAGGGCCACCAGAACCTCTCTTTTGAGCTGGAAAAGTGACGAATTACCTATATTAGCAGTAACCTTTGAACAAGAGTCTATTTCGGTGAGTTTTGAGGCTATATAAGGACCTTAAACCCTCTCTCATGGCAGCCATACGAATTTAGAATTTGAGAGAGGGAAAAGAGAGAGAAAGTGTGGGAGATGTAGGAGAATCTCCCTGCCGTCCTTCCCTGCTGCTATCCATGCTCCACCGCATCCTTCTTGACGCTTTTTCGGCGTTTCCGGCGTCGTTTCTAGGTAAGAAACCCTAACTCTAATCTTTTTTGGGGTTTAGACTGTTGTAGGTTGTGAAATAGCTAACCTATTTCGTTCTATAGGTCGCCTAGTTACCGTATACGGAAGCTTAGCAAACCTATCAACTCCGTTACGATTCTACGACAAAAGGTGAGAACTTTAAGCGTATAAGTTACGTTTTTCAACGCTTTCAATGTCAGATAATGATAGATTCATGATCTGCATGCAAATGCACATGTACAAAGTGCTTTCCGTTTCCTGTTTCGATTAGCGATAAAGAATATGGATTTTCATACTCTAGATATACGTAGAAATACCGTATACGTATTTTTCTTGGGAAAATGTTTGACATGTTTATTTAATGTTTGATTATATCATGTGTGGATAAAATGCTAGTTTGGCGAAAGGGATCGCAAAAATACATGTTCATGTGTAAATGTCATGTATGTTGAAATTGCGCATTCTAGAAATTCCGCATATGTGCGGATTTTGGAAATGTAATTGTCATGATTAATTGTTGTATGAATACGGTATACGCGGATAAAATAACCGCTTAGCGAAAGAATAGCCCTAATACATGTTTGCTAACATACACTATGTATGTTGGAATAGTGTATTCTAAGTGTTTGTGAAAATGGCTGAATGAGTATAGAATTCTCATTCGTGCTCGCCATGACTAATTGTCATGGATATATGATTGTTGTAATGACAATATCCCTTTGACGAAAGGATTTGCCCTAAATCACGCCACGGCCAGTATACACTATATGTGCTAAAATGTGTGGCCCAAGTATTTGTGAAAATAGCTAAATGAATATGGAACTTGGGTTCCTGCGTGCCATGACTATCCGTCGTGGGTGTACGCGTGTTATGATTGGGGCAACTCCCTAGCGAAAGGATTTGGCCTAATGCCTATGTGATCGACATATGTCATGTATGTTGATGTATGCTTGTTTAAGTGTTTCTTGAAATGTCTGAATGTGTAGTAGTTGGCAAATTGTAATATATAAGGGTGTTGAGATATGATTCTCAACCTCTTTTCACTATGTGTATGATCTCCTTTGATAGTTGTGTGATTAGGATTTGAACATGTACAAACTCATGCTTGTGTTGTGCTTCATAACATGCTCAACTGTTTTATGATTTTAACTATGTAATGCATATGTTTAAATTTATATTTATGTTGTATGATCCGTCATGGGTGATGGGGGAGCGGAGCAACGAGTGCGTGCAACAGCCCTGACAGCCCTAAACGGATAATACCAGACTGATTGTATGATTTGAATCTTGATCCATTACTGCTTTATATCTCTGTAATTGATTGTGTTTGGGGCTATGATTATAGTCCAGGCAATCGGTAACGAGATTGAACTCGTGGCTGAGATTCATTTGCCACGTGGGATGTGTTCGACGAACTCGAGTCGTGCGTTGCCTGTCGGCAGTGGCTAGGCCACACGAAGTTGTTTATGCACTTCATGTCGTGCAGCTCAACGGGCGATCGTGCTAGTCGAGCTCGTCAAGTAACCCGATCTGCCTTATGCATGTTCACCCTGCTTGGACGCTACTGCTTGAACTTAGGGTACCAAACTTACCAGTGAAACCACTTTTTAACCATGGTACCTCGATCCGCTAAGACGCATGAGACGGGCATGGTGGTATGGGACACCGTGGTCGAGCTGTCGGCCTACGCTGGGGCCATGTGCCTCCCCGTAGTGACCATTGCGCAACCAACTCGTGAGCCGAATACGGTGGTATGGGACACTGTATTCGAGCTGTCGATACTTCGGCGAGAGCCGAGTACGGTGAGATCTGTGCTCGTGCTGACGGGCGACGAGTCCTCCGTGGTATCATCGAGTACACTCCAAGGGTCTGTGATTGGCCACGAGTCTTTCACAGCAACTAGAGTGTGAGTTGAGCCGAGTACGGTGAGACCTGTACTTGAGCTGACAGCTAGTGATTGAGCCGAGTACGGTGAGACCTGTACTCGAGCTGACGGCCGGCAATTGAGCCGCATACGGTGAGATCTGTATCCGCGCTGACGGGTGACGAGCCCTTTGCGATGCCTTCACTACGCTTCTCAAACCATAATATCGTATGAGATTATCTAGGATTGACGACCCTAGAATGGATCATGTTTGGGAATGACACAAGGGAGGTACCTTAGTTTCCCAATACTGCTGTTTGAAATGGACTAATAAAAACTTGGTAATCATGAGCATCATCGCACCGCATGTGCTTTGTAGATGTGGCGCACTGAGGGAGTTAGCATTCGCGAACGTAAGATGATGTCGCTTGAGGGTGGTTTGGCAAGGGCATACAGCATCATGTCATATCATTTTTGCACTTAACAAGAGTAGTTAGAAATGCTTGATTTGTACTGCTTTATCATTACTGCTTGATTGATTTGATAACATGTTAACTTATGCTTTACTGTTCCACTGAGTTGATCACTCACTCCCACGTTACAGGACGGTGTTCCGAACACCCACCAGATTTGTTGAGTTTCAGGTGATGGCGATGCTTGTGAAGCAGAGCCGGACTACTTCTGTGATGATAGGAGGAGTTCTCCTATCTGTATCTCTCTAGCAGGTCAATGAAGACCTGATATTGTATTGACGGGGCTATGGTACATGGGATAGGAGGCGTTACACTTTCTCACATTTGGTACATTTTAGAACCGCACTTGTATTTATTTAACCTGGTAATGTTATCACACTCTGGAGACTCATCATAAATTATATATTTTATCTATCTATCACAGTCTTCCGCTTGCAAACTTAACTGTCTCTGGAGTATGATATCCTGTTTTGGCTTAATCTCACTCATGTTCAATGCACGAATTCAATCAACATTCAATCATCATTCATTTTGTTGCATAAGTGATGTTCTGGAACTCGGGAGTTGAGTTTATACTCGACCCCCGATTTTTAGGGCGTTACACACCATCAGAGGAAACATTTTTGAATTATAATTTTTATCAAGGCATATTGTTGGACTGCACAGCAGAAAATTCTGACAAGCCAACCATCTTTGCCCATTCTTTTGGATGCCCAAATGGGGTCAGTTGGGGTTGAAATTTTTCAGAGTGATACTTTAATAGGTGGGACACACCTCCACAAAATTTCAGAATTTTTAGATATTCCTAAGTATTTTAATTAATTTGAACAAAACAGTCTGTCCAGAAAATCGGACAGACCTGGACGTCCCAATGTGGTGGGCCAGTCCGGCCCAGCTGCAAGGGACCAGGGGGTCTCTAATGATCGGCCTTGACACGCTGGCATGTGTCACACTCGGCCACAAAACTTGCAATCTGACGCTTCATCCTCTGCCAGAAGTACTGCCTCCTCATATCACGATACATCTTCGTGGAGCCCAGGTGGATAGTAAGTCTCGATCGGTGTGCCTCGGTCATCATTCGGAGACCGAGGCATCTTGGAAACGTGAGGCCGAGATTAGAGAACGTTATCCCCATTTGTTTGATGATTGATAGATATATGATTGTTTGTATTGCCTTCCTTGTATGATGATTGTTATATGATGGTGGTGTTTTGTTTTTTTTTTTTTTTACTTTTGTCCTGGATTGGTCAATTTCGAGGACGAAATTTCTTTGTTGGTGGCGAGGATTGTGAGACTCGACCCTAGTTCCCATGTGTGCATGTGCGTGTGTGAGTATGCATCTTGTTCATCATGGTCTCGCGGTCTTACCGGTCGAATTCCGGCGACCCGCGACCCTCGGATTGTGTTTGCAGTCACCTTGAGTTCAGTCACATAGACCCGACTCGGATCGACCCAAGACCTATGCCATCTCGTTCATATCGTCGTTGCGGTTCCAACGATGCGTCTTGTACGTCAATACGAGTCGGGTCTATGTGACTGAACTCAAGGTGACTGCAAACACAATCCAAGGGTCGCGGGTCACCGGAATTCGACCAGTAGGACCGCGAGACCATGATTAACAAGATGCATACTCACACACACATGCACACATGGGAACTAGGGTCGAGTCTTACAATCCTATGGATCAAAAGTTATAAGCATTTCATCATGTGGCCCACTTTTTGTACAAATACATGTGGACCACCTCTACCACACAATTTCCCATGCACACCACACACACACACACTGCACTATTGCATGGAATAAACACTACCCACCCTAAACACTACCCATACCTAACCTACCATAGCAACATTGTTATTGTCACCATAGGTTATTATTACTTCCCTTAAAAAGATTTTCCCTCTCTTTCCCTCTCATTTTCTTTCTCTCTTCTCTTCTTCTCTAGCAACTTCTCTCCCATCTCCCTCTCTTCTCTAGTCCCATTTCCCCTTTAATCTTCCAAATCCAACCATCTAAATCCAATCTCACCCATTGATATGGATCCCTTGGTGCACTAGGAGCTAAGAGGTCCAAGTTTGGAGCAATCTAAGGTGGGTATACTCCTAGGACTTAGGATTTCTATTTTCATATTCTTAGATCTCCTTTTTTTTTGTGTGGGAAGTGTGGGGCCCACCAATCCATGGTGGAGATCCTACATCATCCCTTAGTTGTGGCCAAATGGCCTTTTTGATGCATGCATGTCCATGCATGGGGTTTCCCCTCTATAGGCCCCCATTATGGAGGATTACTTGGATTTCATAGTATGATGGGTCATCTAGACCCTAGAATCATGGTTGAGATGGCATCCCAACCATTGATCTTGAATCTAGAACATACATGTGGTGGATCTATGTTGTAACATATGAATAGAAGGAATGTATGGTGTGATTTATGAAGGGGAGGGCCTCAATGTGGCCGAGCCCCTCCTCTTGTAGCCGATTATTTATTTATTTATTTATTTTCTTTATGATAGAATTCTGATCTTGCATGTGTGGCCCACCTTGTAGGCCAACAAAAATCCAGACCAGCCATGGAGCTTAGACGCCCATAGCGGTCCATCCTTAGACATGTGGCCCCAAAATCCACCTAAATGAAACACATGCAAGGGGTATTTGATGATGGAGAAGGTCTGGACATTTGTGGGGCCCACCGGGGTGGTCCACCATACAAATTCCTGGGGTTAAATCCCATGGAAAACCATGTTTATATTTTAATCATTTCTATCACATGTTGCTGTCCAAATCTGCCTGGACAGATTTTTAGGCCACTTTGGGGCCTGATTTATGGGTCTTTGGTGGGAATAATGAAACAAAATAATATGTGATTCTTGTAGCCTTATGACCCACTTACAACCATACCAAATTTCAACCCCATCTGACCTTCATTGGGGTCCCAAAGGTGTGGTCCAAATGAGGTGGGCAGTCTGGATTTTTCTACACTGTTCCAGCAACATTCTACCCTGGACAGGTTGGAATTCTGAAATTTATTAAAATACTTTTGGGAGTCTAAAAATTATGAAAATTTACAAGGAGGTGGTCCACTCATGTTAGGACCAACCTACAAAATTTTGGGGCTAATGGACACCTGTACACACCAATGTGTTGGGCCAGTCCGGCCCTCGCCACGGTGTGCATAGGAGTCCATTGGCTCTGAAACTTGGTAGGTAGGTCCCACCATAGGTGGACAACAACTTCACAAATTTTTAAAATTTTTGGAGAATTAAAAATATTTTAATTTATTTAAAGAAATCAAACTATCATGAAAATCGGACTGATTTGGACACCATATTGTAATGGGCCGGTCCAGCCACCACCATGGTGTGTACAGGTGTCCATTAGCCCCAAAATTTTGTAAGTTCGTCCTAACATGAGTAGAACACCTCCCTGTAAAATTTCAAAATTTTTAGACACCCAAAAGTATTTTAATAAATTTTAGAATTCCAACCTGTCCAGGGTAGAATGTTGCTGGAACAGTGCAGAAAAATCCAGACTGTCCACCTCATTTGGACCACACCTTTGGGACCCCAATGAAGGTCAGATGGGGTTGACATTTGGTATGGTTGTAGGTGGGTCATAAGGCTACAAGAATCATGTATTATTTTGTTTCATTATTCCAACCAAAGACTCATAAATCAGGCCCCAAAGTGGCCCAAAAATCTGTCCAGGAAGATTTGGACAGCAACATGTGATAGAAATGATTAAATATAAACATGGTTTTCCATGGGATTTAACGTCAGGAATTTGTATGGTGGACCACCCCAGTGGTCCCCACAAATGTCCATACCTTCCCCATCATCAAATACCCCTTACATGTGTCCCATTTAGGTGAATTTTGGGGCCACATGTCTAAGGATGGACCGCTATGGGCGTCCAAGCTCCATGGTTGGTCAGGATTTTTGTTGGCCTATAAGGTGGGCCACACATGCAAAATCAGAATTCTATCATAAAGAAAATAAATAAATAAATAAAGAATCGGCCACAAGAGGAGGGGCTCCGCCACATTGAGGCCCTCCCCTTCATAAATCACACCATACATTCCTTTTATTCATATGTTACAACATAGATCCACCACATGCATGTTCTAGATTCAAGATCAATGGTTGGGATGCCATCCCAACCATGATTCTAGGGTCTAGATGACCCATCATACTATGAAATCCAAGTAATCCTCCATGATGGGGGCCTATAGAGGGGAAACCCCATGCATGGACATGCATGCATCAAAAAGGTCATTTGGCTACAACTAAGGGACGATGTAGGATCTCCACCATGGATTAGTGGGCCCTACACTTTCCACATAAAAAAAGAGATCTAAGAATATGAAAATAGAAATCCTAAGTCGTAGGAGTACATTCACCTTAGATTGCTCCAAACTTGGACCTCCTAGCTCCTAGTGCACCAAGGGATCCATATCAATGCGTGAGATTGGATTTAGATGGTTGGATTTGGAAGATTAAAGGGAAAATGGAGCTGGAGAAGAGAGGAAGATGGGAGAGAAGTTGCTGGAGAAGAAGAGAAGAGAGAGAGAAAATGAGAGGGAAAGAGAGGGAAAATCTTTTTAAGGGAAATAATAATAACCTATGGTGACAATAACAATATTGCTAGGGTAGGTTAGGTATGGGTAGTGTTTAGGGTGGGTAGTGTTTATTCCATGCAATAGTGTAGCGTGTGTATGTGGTATGCATGGGAAATTGTGCCATGGAGGTGGTCCACATGTATTTGTAGAAAAAGTGGGCCACATGATGAAATGCTCATAACTTTTGATCCATAGGTCATATTGACGCACAAGACGCGTCGTTGGAACCGCAACGATGATACGAACAAGATGTCATAGGTCTTGGGTCGATTCGAGTCAGGTCTATGTGACTGAACTTAAGGTGACTGCAAACATAATCCGAGAGTCGCGGGTTGCCGGAATTCGATCGGTAGGACCGCGAGACCATGATGAACAAGATGCATACTCACACACACACATGCACACATGGGAACTAGGGTCGAGTCTCACAGCCATACACCATAAAAATGGCAGGGCAACCTTATTGGAACAACTTTTAAAGGAAATTGAATATTAAGCTGATAAAGGAATAGCAGAAAATAAATTCTAAACTATTACAAAATTCTCACAATGCTTGAATTAAATGATTACAACATTCACCACCATGCATACATCCCACAAATGAATAATTAAAGATTAGAAGTATAAATCATTCAACCACAACACAAGGGATTATAGTGGTTTGCCTGTGTGTTCACCAACTGTTAAACAACAGCCACACAGAATGCTACTCCACTCCTAATATCCTCACACAGGGGATATTAGCATTCACTAACCAAAAAGGTTTTCACAGGTTCACCCAAAACCTTTACAATTGTGTCTTTGTCTGTGGGCTTACACAATTAAAAACCCCGCTTCTGAGTTTTCATGGCTCTCCTCAGATAACCAATACAACAAGATTTTTCTGGCAAATCTGGAAAGAAATCAAAACAGAAAGGAATTTATAATTAAATGTAAAATACCTGATTATCTCCTTCGTTGTAGCAGCCCGGTAAAACCAAATCAGAGTAGATGATTGAATGTCCAAGTTCAATGTCCAGTACTCAATTACAATGGTTCTAGTTCTAATAGATTTTAAATTAAACCAAATAGGGCTTGCCTTAATTGATTTTGATTCCAAAGAAAGGGAATAACAATTCCTCTTATCAAATTAGATTGGAATAGCAGAAACAAAATCAATTAAATAAAGTTAAGGAAAGAGAATATTTAATAAGCACACTTAGATTAGATGGAGCACAGAATTATCTCTCAGAAGTTCGACGAGGATTGGCTTGAAAGGATTAATTAATTCGATGATTTCTTCTGAGATTCGTACTCTATTTATAGGTGAGCAGATCACGTCTTCGACTGGTCTAGGGAGCTCTTCGACTAGTCGAAGCAATAACAGATATTTGAAAAATCAGGCGCAATAAGCTTTGACCATTCTACGACTGGTCGAAGGTCTCCTTCGACTGGTCGAAGAACTTAAAATTCATTGCTAGACTTTGATTCGAAGACTTTCGACTGGTTGAAGATGTAGTCGACACTGTTCCTTCGACTGGTCGAATAGATTCCTGGACTAGTCGAAGCCTAACAGAAATTATCCGGATTTTGTAACAAACTCACGACTGATCGAGGAATTTCTTAGACTGGTCGAAGCAAGGCTAGGACTAGTCGAAGAACAGACCAAACTCAAGTAAAATAAACATCTGACTTATGTATCCAAAGTGACCTACTTCTAAGGTCAACCTAAGGTCAGTCAAACCTTAACCATGAAGTAAAGACATTGAAACATTAGGAATAAGTGACCTTGAAGTTTAAGCTTTGAAGTCTTGATGTAGTTCAATCTTGAAATCTTGATGTAGCTCAATCTTGAAATCTTGATGTAGCTCAACCTTGAAAGTGTCTTGAGTTCTTTACGAACTGCCTTGTACTCTTCTTGAAGTCTTGCATTCTTGAGTCATGTCTTGTGAGCAGTTCTTGCAGTCAAGGTTGATCTTTGTACTTGTGAGCTTTGCTTGTTGTGAGCTTTACTTGTTCATGAATGTTGATCTTTAAGAGAGCTTCACTTATGTAAGTTATATAACAGTGATTTTCACACCACAAATTTGACAACAAACAGGGATATAAATTATAGCACTTACAATCTCCCCCTTTGTCAAATTAGTGACAAAACACATAACCAAGATAAACATAAAGTAAAACAACTGGTTAAAGAGTCATGAACCAGTTAATATCAACTGGCTTACCTGCAAATCAATATTCAATATTCAACATTCAACCAGTTCATTCAACTAATTCAAACATACTCTCCCTGTGTAACATAATCAATGCTACTCCTCTCAAAATCACATCGTTAAGAACAAACCATTCTTCCCCTTTTTGTCACAATATGATAAAGGAAACAACAATAAAGGAGAACTAAATAAAGGAATATATGAGAGTAAATATGAGGAGTTATGAGATTATAGCAAAAACAGGGATAGAAATACTCAGCATAGCTTCACATAGAATAAATATCCAGCATAAAACAGAGATAATATCCAACTCAAAATTAGTCAATCTAGTGCTAAGTTATAAAGTTATTACAGACCAGAAGTCCCATATAAACTAATCAAAACCAAACCAGATGACGAAGCAGGAATAGAGGGATCAAGTTGGTGCATGCCTTTGTTCAATCGCCTAAGATATTTGCGCATGTACTTGAATTGTAAATCATGAGCAACAGACATGTTTTCCATCTTTACATTTATATTCTCAACTTTATTCTCTAACGCACTCAGACGAGCATCAACATCAAATGGTTCAAAATTTGGATCATTTGTTGAGTCAGAATCCAGTTCCTTAAAAATGTCATCCATATTAATGTCATCACCAGCTTCTTAATGACCACCACTACCACCACCACCTTGTTCAGAAAGTAGATCCAGCTTCATCTTATTGATATTAGTATTGTTGAAAATCAGATGATGGATTGGTGCCTCATCAACTGGCATATCGACTAACATATGTGTAGCCAATACAGTCATTAAATAAGTAAAAGGAATGTCACTATGACCAGGATGGAGTCTAAACTGAAGAATGAAATGACAGATTAAGGAAGGTAAACAAATCTGAGTACCACTGGAAATAGCATGGATAACACGAACCATAAACGAGGTCAAGTCAGTTTTATTACCTAAACGAGGATACAGATTAGACACAAAGATTTTGTGGAGAATTCTGTACTTGGGTAACAAATACCTTGCGGGAAGCGCATTCCCTTTTTGTGTCCATTGAACATCCATGTTGCACAAATCTTTAGTGAGCATGCGTTTTTCAGACATTGAGGGTTTATCAGTTAGGTCATAGATAGGAATACCCTCATCATTCACAGGAATGTCCATAAGGGCTGAAATTAAATGATGATCAATGTCAAAAGGCCCTTCTCTAGTAGATATTTTAAAAGTTAAATTATCCTGTGAGAAAGCACTAATACATGCAAACATGGATTGGGTAATGGACCGATATGCTGGCCCACCCCAATGTAATAAGTTAACCCAACCTACAGCTTCAAGCATAGGAAGGATGTCAAAATGTGCAATATGATTAACATCAACAGGATGTTCAACAATAACATTGCGTAATCTAATATCCCTAACATAAGATGGATCATCATTGGGAACAAGAAGATGACGCTTAGAGATAATGGTCGATCTGGAAGAAGAAGAAGGACCACGGGAAGTAGTTTTTCTACCTCTAGAAGCCATTTGCAACAAGGATATTAAGGAAATAAGAAGTTGCAAAGGATTGAGAAGTGGGTTTACTCAAAACAGAATTTTCAAAATCCAAACCCCAAATATCAATGAAATCCAAAATACAAAGCTTAAAGCTTGAAAAGTAAACAATCTAGACACAAATCTGCAAGAAAAACGTAATTGGAATACTAACCTTGAAGAACATGAACAATGGGTTCGACAAGTCGAAGCTTGGCTCCTTAAAGAGGAAAAATGGAATGAGGAAGAAAGCAAAATCCCCAAATTTTAAGTGATTCCCGAGATCTACGACTGGTCATGGATATTTACGACCGATCGAAGGTCGACTGGTCGAGTATACTCACGACTGGTCGAAGAATGTCCAAAAATTCATATTTCTTGCAAATTATACAAAAATTAGAATTCAACTTAGCAAATATATACACTATGATACAAGTAGGCATAAATAATCATTTCAAAATGCACATGCCAAGATCAAATTTCATCTTTTTGAACCTGCTTTTATCAAGAGGTTTTGTAAAAATGTCAGCTCGTTGATCTTCGGTAGGAATATATTTCAGAGATATAACTTTTTCTTCTACTAATTCCCAAATATAATGAAATCTAATGTCAATGTGCTTAGTACGAGAATGCTGAATAGGATTTTTTGAAATATTTATCGCACTGGAATTATTACAATGTAATAACATAGAATCCTGTTTAATTCCATAATCACTTAGCATTCGTTGCATCCAAGCAAGCTGTGTACATGCATTACCAGATGCGATATACTCAGCTTCAGCTGTTGAAAGTGATATAGAATTTTATTTCTTACTAAACCAGGAAACTAGACAATTTTCAATGTAAAAATAACCACCACTGGTTGATTTTCTATCATCTAGATTACCAGTCCAGTCAGCATCCGAGTACCCAGCTAATTGGACACTAGTCTCATGAGGATACCAGAGACCGAGATTTACAGTACTTGCGACATATCTAATAATCCGCTTGACAACAATCAAGTGAGATTCTTTTGGATCAGATTGATATCTTGCACAAATACTAACACTTAGAGAAATATCAGGTCTACTAGCAGTTAAATATAACAAACTACCAATTATACTCCAACAAAGTTTTGAGTCAACATTTTTACCATTAGAGTCTTTTGAGAGTTTCAGGGTAGTACTCATAAGAGTATCGAAATTTTTGTCATTCTCAAATCCAAATCTCTTGATTAGATTCAAAGCATACTTAGATTGAGAAATGAATATTCCTTCAGGTTGTTGCTTTACTTGCAATCCAAGAAAATAAGTCAATTCCCCAACCATGCTCATTTCGAACTGTGATTTCATCAAATCTGCAAACTCAGTAGTCAAGTCAGTACAAGTTGATCCATAAATGATATCATCAACATAAATCTGTACCATTAAGATATGATCATTATGTTTTTTAACAAACAGAGTTTTATCAACAGATCCCATTTGAAAATTATGACTTAAAAGAAATTTTGTTAGTTTCTTATACCATGCCCTAGGTGCTTGTTTTAATCCATAAAGTGACTTTTTAAGACGATACACATGATCAGTATTTTTGGGATCTTCAAAACCCATTGGCTATTCAACATAGACTTCTTCATGTAAATTGCCATTTAGAAAAATACTTTTCACATCCATTTGATAGATCTTTATCTTTCTAAAACATGCAATGGATATAAATAGTCTGATAGATTCAAGACGAGCTACTGGTGCAAAAGTTTCATCAAAATCAATTCCTTCAATTTAAGTATAACCTTATACCACTAGTCTAGCCTTGTTTCTAATTATATTTCCACACTCGTCAGACTTATTTTTGAAAATCCATTTTGTTCCAATGATGTGTTTATCTTTAGGTCTTGGTACGAGATACCAAACATTACTTCTTACAAATTGGTTAAGTTCTTCTTGCATCGCAACAATCCAGTTCTCATCAGCAAGAGCTTCTTTTACGTTAGATGGTTCTATTTGGGATGTAAAACATACATAATTACATATATCCTCAAGTTGTCTACGGGTGCGAACACCAGTGAGAGGGTTTCCAAGAATTTGTGTAGTTGGATGATCTTTAACAGTCCTCAACTCAGAATCAGTCTGATTCGATGAAGTATCGAGTTTATCAATGATTAGAACTTCATCATTATCTGAATTAGGGATTGGTGTGTTTAAGTGATTATCAATGACAACATTAATGGACTCTTGAATCACACCAGTTCTTTTGTTCAGAACTCTATAAGCTTGACTATTTAAGGAATATCCTAGAAAAATCCCTTCATCACTCTTCGTATCGAATTTTCTCAAATTTTCACGATCACGTAAAATATAGCACTTGCTGCCAAAAACTCGAAAGTATTTGACAGTAGGCTTTTTATTGAACCACAATTCGTAAGCCGTTTTATTATTATCTTTGCTAGTGTAGACTTGGTTACTAATAAAGCAAGCTGTGTTGACTGCTTCAGCCCAAAGATTTTTAGAGAGTTTCATGCTATTTAACATGACATTAGCCATTTCTTGAAGCACCCTATTCTTTCTTTCTACAATTCCATTTTGCTGTGGAGTTTTGGGAGCAAAGAATTCATGTAATATTCCTTGGTTGGTACAGAACTTCTGAAAATTGCTATTCTCAAATTCTGATCCATGATCACTACGAATCTTACTGATTTGAGAAGATTTTTCAGTATGAATCCTTTTGAGAACTTTTCTTACTTCTTCAAGGGTTTCAGATTTATTCCTTAAGAAGACTACCCAAGTGAATCTGGTAAAGTCATCAACTATTACTAGGATATACTTTTTCCCACCATGAATTTCCGTTCTGGTAGGTCCTATCAGATCCATGTGGAGGAGTTCGAGTGGTCTTGATGTGGTATTTGAATTCACCTTTTTGTGTGAGTTTCTTGTTTGTTTGCCTATCTGGCACTCACCACATATTTTATCTAATTTCTGAAGTTTGGGTAAACTTCTTATAAGTTCTCGTTTGCTCAATCTATATAAATTTCGATAATGTACATGTCTAAGACGTTTGTGTCATAAATCAGTCTCATCTAAATGGACCATGTAACATGTTTGATTAGATGAGCTGGATTCGCTAATAATATAGCAATTTTTAGACGTTCTACGTCTAGTTAATATTACAGAACCCTTATTGTTTAGTATCTCACAGCTTTGATTAGAAAACTGAATACTATGGTTATTATCACATATTTGAGATATACTAAGCAAGTTATGTTTTAAGCCTTCAACATATAAAATGTTTTTAAACACAGGAAGATTAAAAAGTTGAACCGTACCTTGACTTATAATCTTGCAGTTGCTACCATCACCAAATTGACTGATCCATCAGTCATATCTTTCAGATCCGTGAATAAAGCTTTGTCACCTGTCATATGCCTGGAGCATCCACTGTCTAGGTACCACTTTGAATGACTTGTTGCTTTGAAAGCAGTGTGAGCAACCAAGCAGGCAACTTTAGGAACCCATTTCATAACTGTTTTGGGTTTAGGAACATAGTTGGTCTTCTTTTGTTTATAGTTGTAAGAATGACCTATAGAGTTAGATTTTAAGAGCTCCTTGAGTAAATCAACTATCTTTTCAGCTAGTGGATTTTGTTTCTGATTAAAGTTGACATGGATGCTTCTAGATTTTTGAAAAGTTTTTGAATTTCTAGAAAAATCTTGATAAGTACTTTTACCTTTTGAGTTTGAGGACTCTCCTTTAACAAACATAGGAAGAGTATACTTTTGTTTAGGAGATACATTTTTATCATAGCCCAACCTGGATAGATCGCCACATTTTCTTGATCCGGATAAAAGTTTTTCTAACTTTGGATCACCTTGGGCATATTTCCATGTATCCTTTAAACTCAGAAGAGAAGATACTTCAGTTTTGAGTTTCTCAATTTCAGATTTCAAATCAATAATTAAGGACTTTTTGAATTCCAGATCGCATTTTGATTTTTCAAAACAATCTGAAATTTGTGATTTTTCTAAGACAAGTGATTCAAAAATTCTTTGAGTTTAGAAAACTTTTCTTTTTGAAGTTTAAGTTTGACAGCAATTTTATAACTTTCCTTATATAGGGCATTGTAAGCGTCTTGAATATCATCTTCATTTTCACATTCACAACTCAGATTTTCTTCACTTATTAAGTCATTATCTGAAAATGTGAATTTGGCTAGAGTCATAAAAGCTTTAACTTCATTGCCCGACTTAGTTTCAGAATCTTCTGATTCAGAAGAAGCTTCAGAATCAGATGATTCATCTCATGTAGCCAACATACCCTTCTTCTTGGGTTTGTCCTTTTTAGGACATCTATTTGCCAAGTGCCCATATTCTTGATAGTTGTAACATTGACTATCTTTCAAAGATTTTCGAGATTTAGGTCTAAACCTTTTTTGTCATTTGATTTTTGAAAATCAACCCTTTTCTTGCTTTTGAAAATCTTGTAAAATTTCTTAGCTAAAAGAGCCATATCATCTTCTGAATCAGAATTTTCTTCTGAATTACATTTAGAAGATTTTAGTGCAATAGATTTACCTTTAGGAGCTTTAAAGTTTAACTCGTAGGTTTGTAGAGAACCAACTACTTCTTCTACCCTCATATTATCCGTATCACGAAGTTCCTAGATCGCGGTTACTTTAGAATTGAACCGTTCAGGAAGTGAGCGTAATATCTTTGTACACACTTTACTTTCTAGGATTTTATCGCCAAGACCCCACATTGAGTTTACAATGTCATTCAATCTAGTGTAAAAGTCCATAAACATTTCATTTTCCTCCATATGAATTTCTTCAAATCTGGTTGTGAGGAGTTGGACTTTAGATTTTTTGACAATTGTAGTACCCTCGTGTGTCATTTCTAATATATCCCAAGCTTGCTTTGCAGTATCACAGGAAATGATTCTTTTGAACTCATCCGGTGATAGTGCGTAAGTGATTGCATTTTGTGATTTAGTATTTGCACTACTCTCACTTTTCTGAAGTGTGGTCCATTGGTAATATGGTGTGACTTTCATAGATTTTGAACCGTCAACCTTAGTAACTTCCATGATAGGAGGTTTTCATTCAGTCACTGTGGCTTGCCACACATTTTCATCCACTGATTTGAGGAAGATCCTCATTCTGACTTTCCAATAGGCATAGTTGGAGCCATCAGAGGGTGGAGGCCTAGTGACTGAAAGGTTATCAAAATTTAACATCTTAAATAGCTTAAATCGTTAGCTTAGGAAATAAATCCAAGAATTAAAAAGAGCTATTAGGTTCTGATACCACTTGAAAAGGCCTAGCTATATATCCTAGAGGGCAGGGGGGGGGGGGTGAATAGGACAATGCCAAATAAAACTTATAACAGCGGAATTAAAAAGAATATGATAGCCAAAGTAAATCACAATGCAGGAAAGTAAAACAACCTCAAAATTTAGATCTTGAGAGGTTGATACAAATGTTGTTCTAAGGACAACCTTACACCAAAAACCAGAGTTTATGGTAGGACAACCTTATTTCTAGAAAGATCTTTGTATCAAATCTCAAACCAAAGAGGAATATAGAAATAAACACAAACTGAATTGAAATAAATTATAATCACAAATGTATTGTTCTAGGGACAGCCATACACCATAAAAATGGCAGGGCAACCTTGCTGGAACAACTTTTAAAGGAAATTGAATATCAAGCTGATAAAGGAATAGCAGAAAATAAATTTTAAACTATTACAAAATTTCCACAATGCTTGAATTAAATGATTACAACATTCACCACCATACATACATCCCACAAAGGAATAATTAAAGATTAGAAGTATAAATCATTTAACCACAACACAAGGGATTATAGTGGTTCGCCTGTGTGTTCACCAACTGTTAAACAATAGCCACACAGAATGCTACTCCACTCCTAATATCCTCACACAAGGGATATTAACGTTCACTAACCAAAAAGGTTTTCACAGGTTCACCCAAAACCTTTACAATCGTGTCTTTGTTTGTGGGCTTACACAATTAAAAACCCCACTTCTGAGTTTTCTTGGCTCTCCTCAGATAACCAATACAGCAAGATTTTTCTGGCAAATCTTGAAAGAAACCAAAACAGAAAGGAATTTACAATTAAATGTAAAATACCTAATTATCTCCTTCGTTGTAGCAGCCCGGTAGAACCAAATCAGAGTAGATGATTGAATGTCCAAGTTCAATCTCCAGTACTTAATTACAATGGTTCTAGTTCTAATAGATTTTAAATTAAACCAAATAGGGCTTGCCTTAATTGATTTTGATTCCAAAGAAAGGGAATAATAATTCCTCTTATCAAATTAAATTGGAATAGCAGAAACAAAATCAATTAAATAAAGCTAAGGAAAGAGAATATTAAATAAGCACAATTAGCTTAGATGGAGCATAGAATTCTCTCAGAAGTTCGACGAGGATTGGCTTGAAAGGATTAATTAATTCGATGATTTTTCTGAGATTCGTGCTCTATTTATAGGTGAGCAGATCGCGTCTTTGACTGGTCTAGGGAACTCTTCGACTAGTCGAAGCAATAACAGATATTTGAAAAATCAATTGCGATAAGCTTTGACCGTTCTACGACTGGTCGAAGGTCTCCTTCGACTGGTCGAAGAACTTAAAATTCATCGCTGGACTTTGAGTCGAAGATTTTCGACTGGTCGAAGATGCAGTCGGCACTGTTCCTTCGACTGGTCGAACAGATTCCTGGACTAGTCGAAGCCTAACAGAAATTATCCGGATTTTGTAACAAACTCACGACTGATCGAGGAATTTCTTAGACTGGCCGAAGCAAGGCTAGGATTAGTCGAAGAAGGCCTAGGACTAGTCGAAGAACAGACCGAACTCAAGTAAAATAAACATCTGACTTATGTATCCAAAGTAACCTACTTCTAAGGTCAACCTAAGGTCAGTCAAACCTCAACCATGAAGTAAAGACATTGAAGCATTAGGAACAAGTGACCTTGAAGTTTAAGCTTTGAAGTCTTGATGTAGTTCAATCTTGAAATCTTGATGTAGCTCAATCTTGAAATCTTGATGTAGCTCAACCTTGAAAGTGTCTTGAGTTCTTTACAAACTGCCTTGTACTCTTCTTGAAGTCTTGAATTCTTGAGTCATGTCATGTGAGCAGTTCTTGCAGTCAAGGTTGATCTTTGTACTTGTGAGCTTTGCTAGTTGTGACCTTTGCTTGTTCATGAATGTTGATCTTTAAGAGAGCTTCACTTATGTAAGTTATATAATAGTGATTTTGGCACCACAAATTTGACAACAAACAGGGATATAAATTATAGCACTTACAAACCTAAACCCGAACCTATTCTCAAATCCAAAAACCTATAACCTAAACCTAAACCTATAACCTATAACCTAAATCAAAACCTTTAATCTAAACTAAACACAAAACTTATAACTTAAACCCGAACCCATTCTCAAATCCCAAAACCTATAACCTAAACCAAAACCTAGACTTAAACCTAAACCTATAACCTAAAATCAAATCCCTAAACCTAAACCTATAACCTAACTTAAACCTATACTTATAACCTAAAACTATTCCCAAATCCCAAAACCTATAACCTAAACATAACCTTTCCCTAAACCTATAACCTAAACTTAATTCCCTAAAGCTAAACCTACACCTAATCCTAATATAAACTCCCTAACCTAAACCTAAACCTAAACTTGAAAAACAAAACTTAAACCCAATCCCGAACATGAACCATATTTCCTAAACCTAAACCATAACCCATTCTTAAATCCAAAAACCTATAACCTAAACCTAAACCAAAACCATAACCTATAACCTAAAACCGAACCCATTCTCAAATCCCAAAACCTATAACCTAAACCAAAACCAAAACCTATAACCTAAACACGAACCCATTCTCAAATCCCAAAACCTATAACCTAAACCAAAACCAAAACCTATAACCTAAACCCGAACTCATTCTCAAATCCCAAAACCTAAACCTAAACCTTAACCTATAACCTATAACCTAAACCAAAACCTATAACCTATAACCAAAACCAAAACCAAAACCAAAACCTATAACCTAAACTCGAACCCATTCTCAAATCCCAAAACCTATAACCTAAACCAAAACAAAAACCTATAACCTAAACTCGAACCAATTCTCGAATCCAAAAACCTATAAACTAAACCTATAACCTATAACCTAAACCTGTAACCTATAACCTAATCCAAAACCTATAACCAAAACCATAACCAAAACCTATAACTTGAACTCGAACCCATTCTCAAATCCCAAAACCTATAACCTAAACCTAAACATAAACCTTAACCTTAACCTAAATCTATAACCTATAACTTAAACCAAAACCTATAACGTAAACCAAAACCAAAACCAAAACCTATAACCTAAACCCAAACCCATTCTCAAATCCAAAAACCTATAACCTAAACCTAAACCTTAACCTAAACCTATAACCTGTAACCTAAACCAAAACCTATAACCTAAACTAAAACCAAAACCTATAACCTAAACCTGAACCCATTCTCAAATCCCAAAACCTATAACCTAAACCTAAACGTAAACCTTAACTTAAACCTATAACCTATAACCTATAACCAAAACCTATAACCTAAACCAAAACCAAAACCTATAACCTAAACCCGAACCCATTCTCAAATCCCAAAACCTATAACCTAAATCAAAACCAAAACCTATAACCTAAACCCGAACCCATTCTCAAATCCCAAAACCTATAACCTAAACCTAAACCTTAACCTAAACCTACAACCTATAAGCTAAACTAAAACCAAAACCTATAACCTAAACTCGAACCCATTCTCAAATCCCAAAACCTATAACCTAAACCAAAACCAAAACCTATAACCTAAACCCGAACCCATTCTCAAATCCAAAAACCTATAACCTAAACTTATAACCTATAATCTAAATCAAAACCTATAATCTAAACCCGAACCCATTCTCAAATCCAAAAACCTATAACCTAAACCTATAACCTATAATCTAAATCAAAACCTATAACCTAAACCTAAACCAAAACCTATAACCTAAACCCGAACTCATTCTCAAATCAACCTATAAACTAAACATAAAGCTTAACCTAAACCTATAACCTATAACCTAAATCAAAACCTATAACCTAAACCAAAACCAAAACCTATAACCTAAACCCGAACCCATTCTCAAATCCAAAAAACCTATAACCTAAACCTAAACCTTAACATAAACCTATAACCTATAACCTAAATCAAAACCTATAACCTAAACCAAAACCAAAACCTATAACCTAAGCCTGAACCCATTCTCAAATCCAAAAACCTATAACCTATCACCTAAACTAAAACCTATAACATAAACCAAAACCAAAACCTATAACCTAAACCCAAGCCCATTCTCAAATTCCAAAACCTATAACCTAAACTTAAACCTTAACCTAATCCTATAACCTAAACTCAAATCCCTAAACCTTAACCTATAACCTAACCTAAACCTATACTTATAACCTAAAACTATTCTCAAATCCCAAAACCTATAACCTAAACCTAACCTTTCCCTAAACCTATAGCCTAAACTCAATTCCCTAAACCTAAACCTACACCTAATCCTAATCTCTACTCCCTAACCTAAACCTAAGCCTAAACATGAAAACCAAAACTTAAACCCAATCCCGATCCTGAACCCGATTTCCTAAACCTAAACCATAACCCATTCTCAAATACAAAAACCTATAACCTAAACCTAAACCAAAACCTATAACCCAAACCTGAACCCATTCTCAAATCCCAAAACCTTTAACCAAAACCAAAACCAAAACCTATAACCTAAACCGGAACCCATTCTCAAATCCAATAACCTATAACCTAAACCTAAACCTATAACCTATAACCTAAACCAAAACCAAAACCTATAACTTAAACACGAACCCATTATCAAATCCCAAAACCTATAACCAAAACCAAAACCTAGACCTAAACCTAAACCTATTACCTAAACTCAAATCCCTAAACCTTAACCTATAACCTAACCTAAACCTATACTTATAACATAAAACTATTCCCAAATCCCAATACCTATAACCTAAACCAAACATTTCCCTAAACCTATAACATAAATTCAATTCCCTAAAGCTAAACCTACACCTAATCCTAATCTCAACTCCCTAACCTAAACCTAAACCTAAACTTCAAAACCAAAACTTAAACCCAATCCCGAACATGAACCCGATTTCCTAAACCTAAACCATAACACATTCTCAAATCCAAAAAGCTATAACCTAAACCTAAACCAAAACCATAACCTATAACCTAAACCCGAACCCATTCTCTAATCTCAAAACATATAACCTAAACCAAAACCAAAACCAATAACCTAAACCCGAACCCATTCTCAAATCCAAAAACCTATAACTAAAACTAAACCTATAAACTATAACCTAAATCAAAACCTATAACCTAAACCAAAACCAAAACCTATAATTTAAACCCGAGCCCATTCTCAAATCCCAAAACCTATAACCTAAAGCAAAACCTAGACTTAAAACTAAACTTATAACCTAAACTCAAATCCCTAAACCTTAACCTATAAGCTAACCTAAACCTATACTTATAACCTAAAACTATTCCCTAATCCCAAAACCTATAACCTAAACCTAACCTTTCCCTAAACCTATAACCTAAACTCAATTCCCTAAAGATAAACCTACACCTAATCCTAATATCAACTCCCTAACCTAAACCTAAACCTAAACTTGAAAACCAAAACTTAAACCCAATCCCGAACATGAACCCGATTTCCTAAACCTAAACCATAACCCATTCTCAAATCTAAAAACCCATAACCTAAACCTAAACCAAAACCATAACCTATAACCAAAACCCGAACCCATTGTCAAATCCCAAAACCTATAACCTAAACCAAAACCAAAACCTATAACCTAAACCCGAACTCATTCTCAAATCCCAAAACCTATAACCTAAACCAAAACCAAAACCTATAACCTAAACTCGAAGCCATTCTCAAATCCCAAAACCTATAACCTAAACCTAAACCTATACCTAAACCTTAACCTATAACCTATAACTTAAACCAAAACTAATAACTTATAACCATAACCAAAACCAAAACCAAAACCTATAACCTAAACCCGAACCCATTCTCAAATCCCAAAACCTATAACCTAAACCAAAACCAAAACCTATAACCTAAACCCGAACCCATTCTCGAATCCAAAAACATATAACCTAAACCTTTAACCTATAACTTAAACCAAAACCAAAACCTATAACTTGCACTTGAACCCATTCTCAAATCCCAAAACCTATAACCTAAACCTTAACCTAAACCTATAACCTATAACTTAAACCAAAACCTATGACCAAAACCAAAACCAAAAGCAAAACCTATAACCTAAACCCGAACCCATTCTCAAATCCAAAAACCTATAACCTAAACCTAAACCTTAACCTAAACCTATAACCTGTAACCTAAACCAAAACCTATAACCTAAACTAAAAGCAAAACCTATAACCTAAACCCGAACCCATTCTCAAATCCCAAAACCTATAACCTAAACCTAAACGTAAACCTTAACCTAAACCTATAACCTATGACCTAAACCAAAATCTATAACCTAAACCAAAACCAAAACCTATAACCTAAATCAAAACCAAAACCTATAACCTAAACCCGAACCCATTCTCAAATCCAAAAACTTATAACCTAAACCTAAACCTTAACCTAAACTTATAACCTATAAGCTAAACTAAAATCAAAACCTATAACCTAAACTTGAACCCATTCTCAAATCCCAAAACTTATAACCTAAACCAAAACCAAAACCTATAACCTAAACCCGAACCCATTTTCAAATCCAAAAACCTATAACATAAACTTATAACCTATAATTTAAATCAAAACCTATAGCCTAAACCAAAACCAAAACCTATAACCTAAACCCGAACTCATTCTCAAATCACAAAACCTATAACCTAAACATAAAGCTTAACCTAAACCTATAACCTATAACCTAAACCAAAAATTATAACCAAAACCAAAACCAAAACCTATAACCTAAACCCGAACCCATTCTCAAATCCAAAGAACCTATAACCTAAACCTAAACCTTAACATAAACCTATAACCTGTAACCTAAATCAAAACTTATAACCTAAACCAAAACCAAAACCTATAACCTAAACCCGAACCCATTCTTAAATCCAAAAACCTATAACCTATAACCTAAACCAAAACCTATAACATAAACCAAAACCAAAACCTATAACCTAAACCCAAGCCCATTCTCAAATCCCAAAACCTATAACCTAAACCCAAGCCCATTCTCAAATCCCAAAACCTATAACCTAAACATAAACCTTAACCTAATCCTATAACCTAAACTCGAATCCCTAAACCTTAACCTATAACCTAACCTAAACCTATACTTATAACCTAAAACTATTCCCAAATCCCAAAACCTATAACCTAAACTCAATTCCCTAAACCTAAACCTACACCTAATCCTAATCTCAACTCCCTAACCTAAACCTAAACCTAAACTTGAAAACCCAAACTTAAACCCAATCCCGAACCTGAACCCGATTTCCTAAACCTAAACCATAACCCATTCTCAATTCCCTAAAGCTATAACCTATAACTTAAACCTATAACCTTTCCCTAAACCTTTAACCTAAACCTAAACTTAAAACCTAAATGTATTTTCAAATCCTTAAACCCAAACCTACACCTAATCCTAATCTCAACTTGAAAACCCAAACGTAAACCCGATCCCGAACCCGAACCCGATTTCCTATAACCTATAACCCAAACCTAAACCTATAACCTAAACCTAAACCTTAACCTAAACCTAAACCTATAACCTTAACCTAAACCAAAACCTATAACCTAAACCTTAACCTATAACCTATAACCTAAACTTAATTATAACCTATAGCCTAACCTTAACCTAAACCTATAACCTAAAACAAAACCAAAACCTATAATCATATGGTGAGACCATTTCTTTTGTGTCAATTTCATTCCTCTTTGAGTTTTTTCTTTTTAATTCATTAAGAAAAAAAAATGGTTATACATGATGCACTTCTTTCACTGTCTTTTTATGGGCATTCTAATTTATGAATGACATGCCAGTTTGTAGGATGATGGAATATACGAAGCTGTTGAAATTTCATGGTGAAGTCGAGCACATTTCTCTAATGAAGCCAAAGATTTGTATTTTCAGAATTATTGTGATTGTAATTGATTGAATGAATTGGATTGTAATTGATTGAATGAAGGATTGTAATTGTAATTGATTGAATGAAGGATTGTAATTGTAATTGATTGAATGAAGGATTGTAATTGATTGTAATTGAATGAATGAATGATTGTAATTGAATGAATGAATGATTGTACAGGTGGTAATTGAATGAACAAAAGATTATATATAATTTTTTAATGTACAAAATAGCTACGGATATTGACCGTAGCTAGTAATCTGACAGGTGTAGCCTTTATTAAATGTGGCATATTGCTACGGACTTTTAGCTACAAATAATATTCGTAGCTGTTTGAAGTTTTCGCTACAGATATAATTGCTACAAATTATATTCGTAGCTGTTGGAACCTATAGATACAGATTAAATCCGTAGCCATAGGTTCCAGACCTATTGTTACGGCACCTACGACTATGGTTGTGCACGGAATAACTACTGACTAAAACCGTAGCTATAGGTCTATGGCTACAGATTTAATCTGTAGCCTTAGGTTCTAGACCTATTGTTACGACACGTATGACTACGATCGTGCCACGGACTAGCTATGGACTAAAACCGTAGCCATAGGTCTATGGCTACGGATTTTATCCATAGCCTTTGCCCATTTTTTTGGTAGTAAGCTGTCATTCCGTAGACCCTGAGAGATTCAAACTGGTGAAGAATGAAAAGCTGATCATCTCTTTAGAAGAAAAGCTAACTGGTGTTCCGGATCCTGCCCAACTGATTTCAAATGCTCGACTAGAGCATGCTGCGGCTCAAGTTAGTCACTAGGATAATTTGCAACAATACTTGGCAGCATTAGGTATCGCAGGAGAGCTATAAAATGTATAACTTTGATATATTTTGCTACTTGTTCATGCTTTCAAAATTGCAAGTAACTTATGACATTTAGATGATGATGCTTTGTCTTACTTATGTGATATTCTGACTAATACACTTATGATGCATTGTGCTCCTTTTATTTTATTTTGCTATTCTATTATGTATTTATTTATATCCTTTTATGCCTCGTTAGTAGGGATTTCCTAGATGATCCTTATTCTTAATTGGCGGTACTATGTTTTAGTTTAGTTAGCCACACACAGTTTAAGCTCTTGAGTAGTGGAGTACACACAGTTTAAGCTCTTGAGTAGTGGAGCTGGGTCTCACGTGATGGTCTCTGTAACTCTTAAGAGTTCGCTAGATTTCTCACTGCCTAGGAAGTTCACAAACCGTGATCCATCAAAGGGGCCTGGTGAAGCTACCGGGGTGGTGAACTCGGTTGGTTTTACGCACAGGGTTGGCCACGGTAACTCTCTAGAGTTCACAGAGCTCGCAAGGCTACCTTTGGGGTACCATATCTAGGGTCGCCAGTCCATCAATGAGTAGGTTTAAGCCCGTCCTCATGAGTTAGTATTGGAATCAAACCGTAAATCTGGGGGTCTTACGCACGGTTGGCCTATCTAAAGCTCACACTACGGCCCTCGTTTTCTTCGTTTACAAGTCGAGCCCATTCACGGGAGGGCATTTTCCTTCATTCCTCGTGACGCTGTCAGAAAGCTATACAGACAGCATGGGGGTTACTTGCGACTGGCCGTTGAGGACTTTTTGGCTTTTTAGTCACTGGCTCCGTCAGCTGCCCGCATGGGTATGCGTACGATGGCCTTCACGGGCTTTTTAGGGCCACTGGCTTCTCGCCGCTGCCTGAATGGCAATCTTGATAGGTCTTATGCGTAGTTGGCCCTCTTAGAGCTTCTGGTCCTTTTAGAGCCTGATGTTTTTAGATCTTCTAGCTCTTTTTTTAGAGCTTGATCCTTTTTAGGATTCAGCCCTTTTTAGGATTTGGCCCTTTTAGGATTTGGCCCTTGATTGCCTTAAAAATGTCTTAATAGATAATAGTAGATGTGACCATCATTGTTGCGAGAATGATAGCTATCTCTGACTGAGATTGATATGTCATCACCCCTGCTAATATCTTCAAGGGTATCCATCTGTGTTGTTCGTAATATATTAGCTTGGTGATGATACCAATTTTAACAGAGTTCTGTAGAGCTTGCTTGATGATGCAATGCTTATGGATATATAGTCTTGATGTGTTTGCGAATTTCTTCTTTATTCATTTGTTGTCTTGCCCATTGCCCCCTTTTGATGTAGAATCATTATGCCAACAATATTCTGGATCAAAATCAGGAGCGCCTTTAGGGACGATATCTTTTAACGAAGCGAGCGTTGACCGATATACTGATGCCTTGTCCATCTTGATTTACAACTCTGTATGCCCCATTGGAGTATACTTCCTTTATTATATATGACCCATCCCACTTAGGCTCGAATTTGCCCCCTGTTCGGCGTGTGACCATTATAGGTCTTTTCAACATTAGCTCTATATCTCCCTTTTTGAAAGAACGGTATTTAACTCGCTTATCAAAAGCAGCCGATATTCTGGCCTGATATGATTGTAATTGGTGCTGGGCCGCTAGGCATTTCTCATCCAGTAAATCTAGCTCTTTTAGCCTTATTTTTGCATTTTCATCATCTGTTATGGACTGATGTACTGCCACTCTGAGCAATGCTACTTGTATTTCGATTAGGATAACTACCTCTACACCGTAGACCAGTGAATACGGTGTCTCTCTTGTTCTTGTTCAATGAGTGGTTCTATAAGCCCATAATGCTTTTTGTAACTTCTCGTCCCAATCACGTTTATTCTCTGTCACTATTTTCTTCGATATTTTGACTATTGTTTTATTAAACGCTTCCGCTAATCCATTGGCCGGTGGATAGTAAGGTGTTGAGAACGAATGTCGAATGCTGAATTTCTGACATAACTTTTCCATGCCTCTGTTTTTGAAAGGGGTACCATTATCTGTAACAATTTTCTTTAGAATACCATGACTGTATACTATGGCGTGCCTGATGAAATTAACCACATCTTTTTCTTTAACATTGCGTAAAGCAACTGCCTCAGTCCATTTGGAGAAATAATTGGTTGCTGCCAGAATATATTGCTTTCCTTTGGACGAAGGTGGATTTATAAGACCAATTACATCAAGTCCTCAAGCTGAGAAGGGCCAAGAGGCGATGGACTGATGTAGATCTTTTGGAGGAACGTGTATAATGTCTCCGTGAATTTGACATTCATGGCACCGCTTTGCATAATCTATTGCGTCTTTGAACATGGTGGGCCAATAATAACTCATTCGATGTATTCTGTGAAATAGGTTTCGACCAGCCTGATGTGCTCCACATTCACCGGAGTGCGCTTCCCGCAATGTTTGGCTTACTTCTTATTTGTCTAAACAACGTAGCAACACTCCATTGTAAGATCTTCTATATAATACTTCACTGCATATAATGAATCTGCTTGACCGTTGCTTGATTTGCTGCTTCTGTACTTGACCTTCTGGTAGGATATTATATTTGAGATAATCAACAAAAGGTTGATGCCAATCATCTGTCGTTATTTCTAAGCATGATACTGGAAGCGTATTGACGACTTCTTCGATGACCTCTGAAGATGGTAGAAGTCTTCTTTCTTTGATAGTTACTTGGAGAGGGCTTCGATTAGGATAAGACAGGGTTGCCACCAAACTAGCCAAAGCATCCGCTTTTGCATTTTCAGATTGCGGTATATGCTTGATTTCTACATGACAAAACTGTTCTAGCAACTGTTGTGCTTTTCGGCAATAGGGCAGGAGTTCCTACTTTCTTACCTGGAATTCAGTTGTCAATTAATTTATAATCAATTTGGAATCTCTGAAGATATGCAACATTTTTATTTCCATCTGTCGAGCCATCTCCATTCCAATAATGAGGGCATCGTACTCGGCCTCATTGTTCATGCATGCAGTGCCAAATGTGAAGGAATACGGTAACAAATCACCTTGAGGAGTAATAAATATTACCCCTGCCCCCGTTCCTGATGCTCGCGCGGCAAAATCAAAATACATCTACCATGGGCATTGCGACTCGGCCAGCATAACGTGTTCATCTGGAAAATCATCACTGATTGTCTCGCATTCTGCTACAAGGTGTGCCGCGAGGAAATCCGCCACTGCTTGTCCTTTTACTGCTTTTGTCGGTTCGTAAGTAATAGCGTACTCTGAAAGTAACAACATCCATTTGGCCAATCTTTCGGACAATATCGGCCTTGTCATCAAAAATTTTATCAGATATGCTTTTAAGATCAAAGTTATGTCATGGGAGAGGCAATAATGTCTCAGCTTTTAAGTTGCGAATATCAGCGATAAACACTCCTTCTCGATCGGAGAATAGTTGCCGCACCCACCAAAGTCTGACTTAGATAATAGAGAGCAGTCTCTTTTCCTTCTTCATTTACCTGAGCCAACAAAGCACCCAAAGAATTCTCAGCTGCAGATATATATAAAATAAGTGGCTTTCCTTTTATTGGAGCTGTCAGTATTGGCGGTTGCTTCAACAATTCCTTTATCGAATCAAATGCATTCTTACAGGCTTGATCCCATACGAACTCTGTATCTTTCTTCATTAAATGCGAGAATGGCTGACATATTCCTGCCAAATTTGAAATAAAACAGCGAATGTACACCAGTTTTCCCTGCAAACTTTTCAATTCTTTCAGTGTTGTTGGTGCAAGCATATTTTGAATGGCTTTAACTTTCTTGGGGTCGATCTCGATACCATTATGCTGTATAATGAAACCGAGAAATTTGCCCGAAGACACCCCAAATGCACATTTAGTTGGATTCATTTTTAACTGTTTCTTTCTCAATCGGTGGAAAACCGATGTCAAGTGTTCGCGGTGCTTCTGATGATCTCCTGACCTGACTACCAATTCATCCACATAACACTGTACGTGTTTATGCATCATATCTTGGAAGATATTATGCATTGCCCTTTGATATGTTACTCCAGCATTTTTAAGACCGAACGACATAATTGTATAACAATAAATTCCAAGCAGCGTTCTGAATGATGTTGCTTCCTCATCTTCAGGTGTCATTCTAATCTGATTATACCCTGCGTAGCTGTCCATGAAAGACAGAATAGCATACTGAGTCGTACTATCAATCAACAACTCTGTTATTGGGAGAGGAAAATCATCTTTCAGACAGGCCTCGTTCAAATCCCTGAAGTCAATGCACACCCTGACTTGTCCATTTTTCTTCTTTACAGGGACAATGTTCGATATCCACCTAGGATATTTGACTTCTCTGATAAACCCAACTTTTATTAGCTTGTTAACCTCTTCCTCAATCAATGGAACTAAGTCTGGATGGAATCGTCTTTGCGCTTGTTTAACTGGCCTTTTCTCTTTGGAGATATTTAATCGGTGCATTGCCACGGATGGCTCTAAACCTGGCATCTCTGCATAAGTCCAAGCGAAGACGTCTTTATTTTCTTTGAGAAGTTGGACATATTTCTCAACTTCCTTTTTAGAAAGACCGATACTGATAAATGTGTTCCTCAGTTCTTCTTCGATGCCCAAGTTTATTTCTCACAAACTGTCTATTGTTGGCTGCCCCCCGTCTTCCATTAGCCTTGGACCCGTTTTAGGATCCTTGATCGCTTTGTGGTCCTCTTCTGATACTTACGCAGTTGTAGTCATATTTACTGATGATTCTGCCCCTAGTCCTTGGAATTTTCTTCATTTTTCTTAATTAATTCCAAGAGGGATTTGAATTCCTCCTCCCTGATTTAACCTAGTGGGTTTTTGCAATCAAAACCCATGTTTCTCATGATCTTCTTGCTCACTGAACTGTATTTTTCCAGATTTGGTGGTGTCAACCTACCGTGGTATACATTATTCCCAATTTCTTCTTTTGGCTCTATTTTCACTTCAGCATAAAATTCTATTGACTCAGGGTGTTTTGCGCTAGCCTTGACTTAGAATCTTCTTGGAGCGGCTGAAAATGGCTCACACCTTTCAACATTTGGCAACAGCATTGTATAATTGGATTGCAAAATTTTTAGCTGCTCCGATGATAATAAGGTTAGTGGCGATTGCCCCGGTTGTCTCAGACGCTTTGGTACAAAATAGAACTTCTTTACTTCTGCAGTCCTAGAAGATTCTGCCCTTTCTTCTCGGACATCGTTCACTTGGATATCTTCTAGAATTCTACTTTTATCATTATCTCTCACTTTTGCAGCAAACCCTTTGTAATAGCTTGCATCCGCAAAGAAAGACTCAGCCTATTTATATGGTTTTGCATCTGCCATCACCTTATACTGTATTCCATCTTTACAGTATTTGAAGTATTGGTGCAAAGTAGAGGGTACAATACTGTACTAATGTATCCATGGCCTTCCTAGGAGAAGATTGTATGCTGTTATGACATTTATAACGTGACATATGACATTTGTCTTCAATTCTCCTATTTCTAGCGTCACTGCAATCTTACCAAGCGCGCGTTGCCCATCTTGATTGAAGCCCTATATCATCATTCCACTGGGGCGTAGATCAGAACGGCGATAGCCCAACTTACTTATCATCGGGAGTGGTAAGAGATTTACTGCAAATCCATTGTCTATCATAATCCGTTTAACCTTTTTTCCGCAGATATGACCTTCTATCATTAATGGTCTATTATGTTCTGCCTCGCAGATCAAATCATTATCAGAGAATGAGACAACTGGCAGGCAATTCACTTGTCCATCGTGCTCTTCGCATCTCATCTCTGTCAGTAAAGTTTCTCTAACATTATGATCAGAAAATGCTTGGACTAAGCTCTGTCGGAACTCCTCTGATAACTTGAGTGCATCATATATGCTTAGTCGTGCTGGTATTCCCTTCAAATGACTAACCACGTCATAAGTTACCTTTGCTGTTTCACCCCTCTTTTCACTTTAATTGCCATTATTCTGCTTTTCAACGACTTCTTTCCTTATGATACCTGTCTTCTGCTTCTCAGGGCTCATCTTTTTCTTTCCCGATCGCAACATAATAACTGCTACTTTCTTTATCATCTTTCGTTCTTCTTTCTCTTTTACTGCTCGGGCCTTTTCCTGGATCGTTAGCATGTTTACTGTTGCCCTTGTGCTCTTCTCTTTTCCTTCACCAGTTACTATTTCACCCTTGTCTATCATTCGTTGTATTATACACTTCAACGTGTAGCAATTCTCCGTCGGATGCCCTATTAGGCGATGATAACGGCAGAAACATTTTCCCTATTTTTTGTCACATCTTCGAGGCGCTTAGGTTCTGGTAATTCTATCGTGCCAACTTTTAGCAACTGTTTCATCATAGGAACAACATCTTCTTTCTCGAAGTCAAACCCTTCATGAGAGTTAAGCATTCTGGGTCTTTTTTCATTGTATCTATTTCTTGACTGGTTCCATCCCTCTCTTCGTTCTGGCCTCTTGTCCCTTGAGTCCCTTACATCTTTGCTCTTCTTATCACGATCGACAGTATTCACACTTATCCTGCCGAGTACCCTCCTAGCTGTCTCATGGTGGAATGCTGGCATATTACGAGTCATTAATTCCAAAGCATGAGCCTTGGTGGCTAGATCACGAAATGTTCTGATATTGGCATTGGTGAGTCCAAACGCAATTCCCATTTCCATAGAATTCAGACACATTTTGACCTGTTCCTTTTCTTCTGGCAATTGTCTACACGAGGCTCCTAATGTTTTCCATCTGTCTATGAACTTTTCTACTGGTTCACTTTCTCTTTGCCGTACGGAGGCCAATTCCGTAATACTAACATCACGTTCGGAAGAGAAGAAGTTGGACATAAAGGCGTCCTGCATCTGCTCCCAAGTACGCATTGATCCAGGAGTCAGGCTAAAATACCACCGGAAGGCCTTATGCGTTAATGATGACCCTAACAATCTCAAGTAGTACTGGGGTATTGTAGAAAAATTTCTCATGCTGGTAATGAAGTGTATCAGGTGCCCTTCTGGCGATCCTTCCCCATTAAATTTCTAAAAATCTGGATGCTTGAAATTAGCCGGAAACGGAACATCCTCTACCTCCCTTAGATATGGCGTATGGTATTTGAAGCGACCAATATTTTCACGCTCCCTTTCTATTCTCATAGTTTCTTCAATGACTTGTCTTATACCATCTTGTGTTATAGCTCTTGCGAGTGGAACAGACCCTCGCGATCCTATCCCTTATGGATGAGAGCCCTCAAGCTGATTTTCTTGTCCATTCATTGGTGGAGTTGCCATCTGAGCTACGTTATGTGCAAGAGTTGCCAGAGCTTCCCTGATGTGTCTGCACTCTTCCATTAGTATTCTTTGTGCTTCTGCCATCTAATTGATACAATCCTCCGCGGTCGGCATATTACCTTGACTCATCTCAGTCACATATACTGTAACTTCTCCACTCTTTATGAAGTTGTAGTTGGAGTGGGATGCGAATATGTAGACGTAATAGGACTCACAAAGAGTGGAAAAGATGGGGTCCCTTTTAACTTCTCTATACTTCTGGTACTGTCCACTGATTGGGGTGATACAGACATTGGCGAGCTTGTCCTGGGGAACATAGATACTGGTGAACTTGTCATTAGTGCTTTACCTTTCTGTTCTTTCGTCCATTTGGCCTTTGGAGCGACCAAAGTTGGAAAGTCGCGCGAGACTAACTATGGAACTACCTGTTCGGGATATATCTCAGGAGGAGCGAGTTCAGGATGCTTCCTAACTGCTTTACGTGTTATCGGCCCTTTGACTCTTGGCGAAGGCAGATTTGTTCGAGCATTTCTTGCGTTCCGCGCTCTTGTCTTGTGGGATATTACAACGGTCCAGCCTTTATCACTATCCGATGGTTGGGGTGAAGCAGATACGACCCCAGTTGTTGCTTAAATCTTGTTGCTTTTTCTTGCGGGAAATCGAATTATGTATGCGAGAGCTTGATCCAGCATATATTCTATCATGAACCCAGTTGATGTAAAATGAAAGCTTACTTCTCTTGTAGGAGTTGCCATTGATTGTAACTTGCAGTCGAATTTGGACACCTTCAGTTATGAAACACACTTATAGTTAGTATTTAAAGGACAAGATGATCTACTTTAGAGATGAAGGGGAGGATGTTCCCACTGAGAGTCGCCATTTTGGCATCAGAAAGATGCCAAACTATGGTGAAAGTTCTTAATCATCTCTATGTTAATGCTGAAATAAGATAGTTCCCCAGCAGAGTCGCCATTTTGTTTCGACAAGAAAACAAATGTATTTGATTTGGGAACTGATCTTATTCAAACATAATAAGAAGATTATTTAGAACAATCATCATATTTTCATTGATATTGAGTTCATTTACATCCTTTCTACATCCCTTGATTCTAAGGTAGATTATTTAGAATAAAAGAATTATCCAAAGTACAACTGTTATAGCCCAATGTAAATTTCGGCGGTATTTTGGCGCTATTTCGGTCATCTCCTAGGTACTTAGGAGGAATTACTAAATTGATCATCCAATCTCTATGGAGATAGAAATTTCGGCGGCATTCTGGCAGCTTCTTCAGTCATCTCCCAATACTTAGGAGGAATGTTGAATTAATCAACTGATCTCTCTCTTTCAAAGAAGGAGGCTTGAAGATCCATCAGCATTTCGACCCATGCAACAGATATCCTGGTTGCGCGATCCGTGCAACAGATACCCATCTTACGCGATAGCGCAACTGAGCATTGCTTCTGCTCCCTACCTTCAGTTGCTCTACTCCGGTCTCCTAAAATCTCCAATGGGACAAAGGAGAGGAGGAGCGGGGTATTTATAGGCCCACACGTACCAATCCTCGACTTTTATGCTAGTAGCTTCCTTGATTGTGCGACCCGCGCAACCGTCTTCTTGGTTGCGTGACCCGCGGAACTTATCTTCTTGGTTGCGCGATCGCGCAACTCCTCTTCTTTCACTTTCCTTTACTTTATGTCTGATTTCTGATTCTCAGTCATCTTCTGGATAATAATTTTTATGCTCCAAAAACCTGATTTAAAACCTTAGGTTTGAGGTGAACCGCTGTGAAACCTCCTTAGTGAAATCTGGTACACTCAAGGGTTGAGTGCGTCTGTCGGGAGTGGAGTAGACTAATCGTCGAACTACTATAAAAATGACTGTGTTTAAGATTGTCATTCTTCTGCTTGTGTCATTTACTTTAATATTTTTATATCTAAATATCTGAGATCACACTTCACACACATACATAGTCATATCCATCATAAACTAATTTGCATATCATTCACTTCTCAAATAGTTTGTGATTGGATCCTCCACCGGGCTTGGAAGCTAGTAGAGTTTCTTTTCAGTAATCCTAATATATGCTTGCTAATTAGGATTAGTGTGATAGGATTTTAAATAAACCATAAAACCTTTAAAAGTCCTAGTCACCCCCTCTAGGACATATTGGCATATTCCTACTTCAACTAAAGTGATCTTCACTGCAATTTCACATTTAACTTTAGAGTAAAAGATATCAAATATTGGATATTTTGATCTGACTTGATATAATTGTGATTTTATTTACTTCAGAAGAAATGCATTATGCATATGGAACTTTGTGATTCATGTCATTATATCAAACAATCGACATATTTTGGCATATTTCAGATGATTAATCTCAAACATATTTATTTGTGCAATTATCTTAGCATGATATTGAATGAAGAATTAAAATAAAAGCATTAACCTACTACGATTGTTACTGCAGGATTTCCTATATGATTTTTGTCTTAATTAGCGGTGCTAAATTTCAATTTAGTCAGTTACACATAGTTTAAGCTCTTGAGTAGTGGAACCCACACAGTTTTTTAGACTCTTGAGTAGTGGAGTCGGGTCTCACATGATGGTCTTTGTAACTCTTAGGAGTTCACTGGACTTCTCAGAGCCTGGGAAGTTCACAAACCGTGATCCATCAGAGGGGTCTAATGAAGCTAACGGGGCTATGAACTCGGTTGGAATTACGCACGGGGTTGGCCGCAGTAACTCTCTAGAGTTCACAGAGCTCACAAGGCGACCTTTAGGGTACTGAATCTAGGGCCGCTAGTCCATTAATGAGTAGGTTTATGCCATTCCTCATGAGTTAGTACTGAAATCAAACTAAAGATCTGGGGGTTTTTACGGATGGTTGGCCTATCTATGGACATGGCCAAAGAACTCACACTACGGACCCCTTTTCCTTCGTCTACAAGGTGGAGCCCATTCACAGGTGGGCATTTTCCTCCGTTCCTCGTGACGCTGCCGAAAATCTATATAGACGGCATTGGTCTCACGTGTGAATGACCATTGAGGATTTTTTGGCCTTTTAGGCTTTTAGTCGCCTGCTCAATCAGCTGCCCGCATAGGTATATGTACGATGGCCTTCACGGGCTTTTTAGGGCCACTGGCTTCTCGCCGCTGCCTGAATGGTGAAAATGATATGCCTTAAGCGTAGTTGGCCATTTTTAGGGCTTGGCTAGGCTACCTTAAAATGCCTTAGAAGACAATAGTAGGTGTGATCATCGCTACTGTGAGAATGATAGATATCTCTGACTGAGATTGATACATCACCACTTCTGCTAATATCTTTAACGGTATCCGTCTGTGTTGTTCATAATATATCATCTTATGTTGTTTATAATATATCAGCTTAGTACCGATACCAATTTCAATAGAATTTTACAGGGATCGCTTGATGATGACGATGTTCACTTTCTTTTCACAATACTTGTTGGTACATAGCCTTGATATGCTTGCAAATTTCTTCTTTATTCATTTGTCTGACGATACATAGCCGTGGTCTTGTTTATTCATGCCCCCTTTTGATATAGAATCATTATTCTGATAATATTTTGGATCAAAACAGTAGCATATTCATTGACGATATCTTTTAATGAAGCGAGCATTAACCGGTATACTGATACCTTGTCCATCGTGATCCACGACTCTGTACGCCTCATTGGAGTACACTTCTTTGATTATGTACGAACCGTCCCATTTAGGCTCAATTTGCCCCCTGTTCGACGGGTGACCACTATAGGTCTTTTCAACATTAGCACCATATCCCCTTTTTTGAAATAATGATATTTGACTTGTTTATCAAAGGCGGCCAATATTCTTAGTTGATATGATTGCAATCGCTATTGGGCTGGCAGACATTTTTCATCGAGCAAATCCAGTTCTTTGAGCCTTAATTTCGCATTTTCATAATCGGTAATTGACTGATGTACTGCCACTCTGAGTGACGCTACTTGTATTTTAATCGGGATCACTGCTTCGACACCATAGACCAATGAATACAGTGTTGAATTTGTTGCTGTCTGGTGAGTAGTTCTGTGTGCCCATAATGCTTCTTGCAACCTTTTATCCCAATCACGCTTCTATCGTTTTATTAAACGCCTCTGTTAATCCATTGGCCGGTCGATAATAAGGTGTTGAAAACGAATGACGAATGCTGAATTTTTGACAGAGCTTTTCCATGCCTCATTTTTTTAAGGGAGTGCCATTATATGTAACAATTTTCTTTGGAATACCATGGCAGTATATTATTGTGTGTTGGATGAGATTAACCACATCATTTTCCTTAACATTGCGTAATGCCACTGCCTCCGTCCACTTGGAGAAATAATCTATCACAGCAAAGATATATTGCTTTCCTTTGGATGAAGGCAAATTTATAGGACCAATGACATCAAGTCCCCAGGCTGAGAAGGGTCAAGAGGCAACCGACTGATGCAAGTCTTCTGGAGGAATGTGTATAACATCGCCATGAATTTGACATTCATGACACCGCTTCGCATAATCTATCACGTCTTTGAACATGGTAGGCCAATAATACCCCATTCGATGTATTCTATGGAATAAATTTTGACCAGCTTGATGTGCCCCACATTCTCCATAGTGTGCTTCTTGTAATGTTTGTCTTGCTTCTTGTTCGTCTAAGCAACGTAGCAGTATTCGTCGTGAGATTTTTTGTACAATACCTCTCTACATAAGATGAATCTGCTTGACCTTGCTTTACTTGTTGTCTCTACACCGGATCTTTTGGCGGGATTCATATTTGAGATAATCTGAGAAAGGCTGACACCAATCACCTGTCGTTACCTCTAAACATGATACAGGAAGTGTATCCACCATTTCATCAATGACCTTTGAAGATGGTAAAAATCTTCTTTCTTCTATAGTACTTGGAGAGGGCTTCGATTTGGGCAGGACAGGGACATCGCCAAGCTGGCCAAAGCGTCAGCTCTCGCATTTTCAGACCGCGGTATGTGCTTGATTTCAACATGACAGAATTGTTTTAGCAATTGTTGTGCTTTTCAGCAGTATGGCAAAAGCTCTTGCTTTCTTATTTCGAATTCGGTCGTCAATTGATTTATGACCAATTTAGAGTCCCCGAAGATACGTAGCATTTTTATCTTCATTTCCTAAACAATTTCCATTCCGATAATGAGGGCTTTGTATTCGGCTTCATTATTTGTATATGCAATTGCCAATGTGAAGGAATAAGGTAACAAGTCATCCTAAGGCATGATAAAAATAACTCCTGCCCCCGCTCCTGATGCTCGAGAAGCGCTGTCAAAATACATCTGCCATGGGCTTTGTGACTTAGCCAACATGACTTGTTCGTCTAGAAAATCATCACTGATGGCTTCACATTCTGCTATAGGGTGCGCTACAAGGAAGTCCACCACTGCTTGTCCTTTTATTGCTTTTGTCGGCTCATACGTAATAGTATATTCCGAAAGCAACAACATCTATTTGGCCAATTTCCCAGACAACATCGGTCCTGTCATCAAAAACTTTATCGGATCTACTCTTGAAATTAAAGTTATGTCATGGGAAAAACAATAATGTCTCAACTTCTGTACCGCAAATATTAATGCCAAACATTCTTTCTCGATTAGAGAGTAGTTACATTTTGCACCCATCAGCGTTCTGCTTAAATAATAAAGAGCAGTCTCTTTCCCAGATTCATTCACCTGGGCCAGCAAAGCTCCTAAAGAATTCTCGGCTGCAGATATATACAAAATAAGCGATTCCTTATATTGGAGCTGTCAATATCGGCAGATGTTTCAACAATTCTTTTATTGAGTTAATCGCATTCTGACAAGCTTGGTCCCACACAAATTCTGTACCTTTCTTCATCAAATGAGAAACTGACTAACACCTCCCTGCCATATTTGAAATGAAATGGCAAATGTATGCCAACTTTCCTTACAAACTTTTCAATGCTTTTAATGTTTTTGGTGACGGCATATTTTGAATGGCTTTAACTTTTCCTAGGTTTATCTCAATGCCCCTATATCGGACGACAAAACTGAGAAATTTACCCAAAGACACTCCGAATGCGCATTTAGCTGGATTCATCTTCAGCTGCTTCTTTCTGAGTTGATGAAAAAATGATGCTAAATATTCTCGATGCTCCTGATGATCTCCTGACCTGACCACCAAGTCATCGACATAACACTCAACGTGTTTGTGCATCATGTCTTGGAAGATATTCTGCATTACCCTTTGATACGTCGCCCTGGCATTTTTGAGACCGAATGACATAACTTTATAACAATAAATACCTAGTGACATTCTAAATGTTGTTGCTTCTTCATCTTCAGGTGCCATTCTAATCTGATTATACCCTGCATAGCCATCCATGACGAATATAATAGCATACGGAGTCGTACTGTCAATCAATAATTTAGTGATTGAGAGAGGAAAATCATCTTTCGGACAGGCTTCGTTCAGATCTCTAAAGTCAACACACACCCTGACTTGTACATTTTTCTTTTTCACGGGGACAATGTTCAATATCCACTTGGGATACTTGAACTCCCTAATAAACCCAACTTTTATCAACTTATTGATGTCTTCCTCTATTAGGGGAACCAAATCTAAATGAAGTCGCCTTTGCGCTTGTTTAACCGGCCTTTTCTCTTTAAAGATATTTAATTGGTGTAGTGCTACGAAAGTTTCTAAGCCTGGCATCTCTGCATATGTCCAAGAGAAAACGTCTTTATTTTCTTTGAGAAGTCGAACGTATTCCTCGGACTCTTGTTTAGAAAGACTGGCGCTGATGAATGTGTTTCTTGGTTCTTCCTCTATACCCAGATTTATCTCTTGCAAACTATCTATCATTGGCTGCCCCCCGTCTTCCATTTGCTTTGGAGCCATTTCAGGTGCTCGATTGTTTTGGGATCCTCTTCCGATTGCTCGGTTGTAACCATGTTTACTGATGACTCTACCCCCAATCTTTGATATTTTCTCCATTTTTTCTAGCCGACCCCAATAAGAATTTGAATTCCTCTCCCATGATTCAAGCCGACGGGTTCTTCGTGATCAAAATCCATGTTTTTCATGATTTTCTTACTTGTCGGGCTATATTTTTTGAGATCTTGCGGTGTCATCCTACCGCGGTACACATTATTCTAGGTTTCTTCTCTTGCCTTTGCTTCCACTGAGGCGTAAAATTCTATTGGTTCCAGGTATTTTGTGTTAGCCTTGACCTGAAATCTTCCTGGAGTGGCCGAAAATGGCTTGTTTCTTTCGACATACGGCAACAGCACTATATAATTGGACTGTAAAATTTTCAGTTGTTCAGGGGATAATAGAGTTAATGGTGGTTGCCCTGGCTATCTCAGATATTTCGACACAAAATAGAATTTCTTCTTTACTTCCACAGTCCCAGACGATTCCGTCTTTTCTGTTTCTTCTTTTATCAGTTTTACTTGAACGTCCTTTAAGACTTTGCATTCATCATTCTTTCTTTCTTCTTTAGCGAACCCTTTGTAATAACTGGCTTCTGCAAAGAAGGACTCGGCCTCTGTATACGGCTTTGCATCAGCCATTACTTTATACTGTATTCCATTTTTACAGTATTTGAAGCACTAATGCAGAGGAGAGGGTATAATGTTGTACTAATGTCCACGACCTTCCTAGGAGAAGATTGTATGTCATCACTGCATTTGTAATGTGGCACACAACATCAGTAGTCCACTCTCCTATTTCCAGCGTCACTGTGATCTTACCAAGTGCACGTTGTCCATCTTGATTGAAGCTCTGTATCATCATTCCACTAGGGAGTACATTTGAACGACAATAACCTAGTTTACTTAACATTGAGAGTGGTAAGAGGTTCACCGCCGACCCATTATCTATCATAATCCGCTTGACCTTCTTTCCGTGGATGTGGCCTTCTATCATTAGCGGCATGTTATGCTCTGCCTCGCAGATCAAGTCATCATCGGAGAAGGAAATGACTGGTAGGCAGTTTTCTTGCTCATCGTGCTTTTCACGTTCTAGTTCTGCCAGTAAATTTTCTCTGACATCGTGATTGGACAATGCTTGGACCAAGCTCTGCCAAAATTCCTCTGACAACTTAAGTGCATCATAGACGCTTCGTCGAGCCGGTTTGCCCTTCAAATGACTTATTACATCATAAGCCACCTTTGCTGCCTCACTCTTTTTTTCTTTCCTGTCATCATCGCTCTGCCTTTCAATGACTTCTTTTCTTGTAGTCCTTGCTTTCTGCTTTATAGGGCTTGTCATCTTCTTTCCTGATCACAATGTAATCACTGCTACTTTCTTTGTCATCTTTCGGTCCTCTTTCGCTTTTATTTTTTGGGCCTTTTCTCGGATTGTGAGCATATTCATTGTCGCCATTGTACCCCTTTCTTTTTCTTTACCAATTACTATTTTGCCCCTGTCTATCATTCGATGTATTATACATTTCAATGTATAACAATTCTCCGTTTGATGCCCCACCAGGCGATGATAGCAGCAAAAATCTCTCTCTCTGGTTCTTGTCACATCTTTAGGGCGTTTAGGTTCTAGTAACTCTATCGTGCCATTTTTTAGCAGTTGGTTCATCATAGGAATGACATCTTCCTTATCGAATGCAAACCCCTCATGGGAATGAGAATCCTGTGCCTTTTTCCACTGTATCTATTTCTTGGCTGATTCCATTCTTCTTTTCGCTCCACTCTTTTCCCTAGAGTCCCTTGTATCTTTGCTTCTCTTGTCACGATCGACGGTATTTACGAACATCCTGTTGGGTGCTCTCCTAGCTGTCTCATGGTGAAATACTGGCATCTTATGAGTCATCAATTTCAAAGCATGAGCCTTAGTGGCCAGGTCACGGAAAGTTCTGATATCGGCGCTGGCGAGCCCAAACACGATTCCCATTTTCATAGAGTTCAGGCACATCTTGACCTGTTCCCTTTCTTCTGGCAACTGCTTACACGACGCTCCCAATGTCTTCCATCTGTCTATAAACTTTTCACCGGTTCTCCTTCTCTCTACCGTACGGAAGCCAATTCCTTAATACTAACATCACGCTTCAAAGAGAAGAAGTTTGACATAAAGGCGTCCTGCATTTGTTCCCAAGTATGCATCAACCCTAGGGCCAAGCTAGAATACCATTAGAATGCTTTGTGTGTCAGTGACGACTCGAACAATCGCAAGCAATATTGCGGTATCATAGAAAAATTGTCCATGCTAGTAATGAAGTACATTAAGTGTTCCTCTGGCGATCCTTCCCCATTAAACTTCTGAAAATCTGGATGCTTGAAGTTGGCTGGAAAGGGGATAACTTCTACCTCCCTTGGATACGACGTCTGGTATCTGAAATGGCCAGTATTTTCACGCCCCCTTTCTATTCTGACGGCTTCTTCGATGACTTGCCTCACCTCGTCTTGTGTTACGATTCTTGCGGCTGGAACAGACGCTCATGATCCCACCCTTTGTGGTTGAGAGCCTTCATGCTGGTTTTCTTGTCCATTCATTGTGCCCATCATCAGTGGAGCCGCTATCTGGGCTACATTATGTGCAAGGGTTGCCAAGGCCTCTCTAAGGTTTCTGCATTCTTCCATTAGTGCTCTTTGTGCTTCTGCCATTGCATTCACACAATCTTCTGTAGTCGGCATATCGTCTTGATTTGTCCCGGCCACATGTACTGCAACTTCTCCACTCTTTGACAAAGCTGTAGTTGGAGTGGGGCGATAGTACGTCTACATAATAGGGCTTACGAAGAGAGGAGAGGATGGAGTTTCATTCGACTTCTGTACGGTTTTGGTGCTATTAATTGATTGGGGAGATACATACATCGATGAACTTATCTGGGGCGATACGGATATGGGTGAACTTGCCATTAACACTTTACCTTTCTATTTTCTCGTCCATCAGACCCTTGGGGCGATCAAAGCCGGAAAGTCACGCGATGCGAACTATGGAACTACTCGCTCAAGATATATCACAGGAGGAGCGAGTTCAAGATTCTTCCTAGCTACATTACGCGTTATCGGACCTCTAACTCTTGGCGAATGTAGGTTAATCTTAGAGCTTCTTACATTCCGTGTTCTTGTCTTGCGAGACATTATGACGGTCCAACCCTTATCTCCTTCTGGCGGTTGAGGCGAAGCAAATACAACTACAGCTATTGCTCGAGTCAGGTTGTCATTGCTCGTAGGAAATCGAGTCATGTACTCCAGAGGTTGATTCGGTGCGTATTCTATCACGAATCGGGTCAAAGTGAAACGGAAGCTCACTTTTCTTGCAGAAGTTGTCATTGGTTGTAACTTGTAGTTGAATCCAGAAACCTTCAATCATAAAACAAAACTATAGTTAGTATTTGAAGAATCAAACAATCTATCTTAGAGATGAAGGGAGGATGTTCCCACTGACAGTCGCCATTTTGTTGTCGGAAAGACGCCAAACCTATGATGAAAGTTTTATAGTTATCTCAATGTTAATATTAAATAAGATAAAAATCCATAGTGGAGTTGCCATTTTGTTTCGAATAAGAAACAAATGCATTTGATTTGGGATATTATCTTATTCAAACATAACAGAGAGAGTATTAAGAACAATCATCATATTTTATTAGTACCGAGTTCATTTACATCCTCAAACAACCCTTGATTCTAAGATAGATTATTTAGAATGTAGGAATTGACAAAGTTCGAATATCTAAGTCAGATATCAAATCCGGCAGCACTCCGACTCACGATTTGATCATCTCTTTAAGAGAGTATAACATAGATCTCTTCTACTGATTCCTTCTCTTGAAGCTTGGGCAGAAGGAATCTGGAGATGGCCATTTCTGCAACATGTTGGATCTTTAACTTCACAGACTGCCCTCTGGTTATGCAGACCCGCGCAACCTATATGGTTTGCGCGGGTTCGTGCAAACCATCGGAGCCTCCTTTCTCCTACCTTCAGTCTTCCTCCTCGCTCTGCTTCCTCTCCAAAATCTCCAACCGGTCCAAATGAAGAGGGGGGAGGGGTATTTATAGGCCCTCACATGTGTGACACCTCGATTTTGGTGCCATGAGACCTACCTTTTGATGCTTGAGATCTTTTACAAAGAACCAGTTCTGGAATTCATTGAACAAACTAGCGCAACCGTCCTGCGCAACTGATATCGGTTGCATGGACCCGCGCAAACCATCCTTAAGTCACTTCATTCTTCTTCTTTTTCAATTTTCTTTCTGTTCTCAATCTTCTTTTGCTTCAATCCTTTCTTCATTTTTTATGCCTCAACATGGGTTATATAAAAAATGATTTTCTGAAAATCAAGAATACACCTCCGACATTTATAAAAGGAGAATCCTCGAACTCTAAAGGTAAGAATGTAAGAGAGTTTAATCAAAATGATTTCAAAAACTCAAAACCTTTTAAAGTTCCTAAAATTAATACTAATGCCATCAACTATAAAAATCAAAGATATGATAAATCACCTTTAGTTGAAGAAATCGTGGACTTACTCAAAGACCTTCTAAAATCCAACTAAGATGGAATTGGAGTTAATAGAAAGTGGAGAAATTCCAACTCCTAAAAATAGAGAAAATCCAATGGTACTCCTAAACATAGAACTATAATGAAATGGGTTCCAAAGGTTACATATCTTGTTGCCCACACAACTTTCAAAGCCATGAGTCACTCAAAATGGTACCTGAATAGTGGATGTTTAATACATATGACAGGTGACTAAGCGATATTCACCAACTTCAAAGAAGTAAACAACGGTTCAGTTACTTTCGGAAATGGAAGCAACTGTAAAATCATAGGCCAAGGTACGGTTCAACTTCCTAACTTCCCTCTCTTTGAAAATGTACTTTATGTTAAAGGTTTAAAAAGTAACCTCTTAAGCATATCTCAAATCTGTGATAATAAACATAGTGTAAAATTTTCAAATCACAGATGTGAGATTACAAATGAGAAGGGTTGTGTGATATTAAATGGTCGTAGGACTTTTGAAATTTGCTACATTATTGATGACTCGTGGTCATCTAACTATTCATGTTACTTGGTCCAAACAGACGAGACTGAATTATGGTATAAACATCTTGGACATGTTAACTTTAGAGATCTTTATAGATTGAGCAAGATATATCACATTCATGACTTACCCAAATTGAAAAGGTAGAAAAAATTTATGGCGCATGTCAGATTGGCAAGCAAAATAAAGAGTAGCCACAAGAAAGTGAACTCCTTAGCGACAAGCAAACCTCTAGAGCTACTCTATATGGACTTGGTGGGTCCAACGAGAACAGAGAGTCGAGGTAGAAAGAAGTATTTTCTAGTCATTGTTGATGATTTCACCAGATTTACTTGGGTAGCCTTCTTAAGAGAGAAATTAAATACTCTCGATGAAGTCAGAAAAATTCTAAAAAGAATTCAGACTGAAAAAGAGGTACCAGTGATCAAAATTAGAAGTGATCATGGTATTGAGTTTGAAAATAACAATTTTAAGAAGTATTGTAGTGACCATGGTATATCACATGAGTTCTCTGCTCCTAAAACACCTCAACAGAATGGAGTTGTTAAAAGAAAGAATAGAGTTTTACAAGAAATGACCAATGTAATGCTAAATAGCATGAACTTACCGAAAAACTTATGGGCCGAAGCTGTTAATACTGCTTGCTACATTATAAATCATGTGTACGTTAGCAAAGCTAAAGTAAAACAACATATGAGTTATGGTTTAATAAGAAACCAACTGTCAAATATTTTTGGACTTTCGGAAGCAAATTTTTCATTTTATGCGATTGAGAAAATTTGGAAAATTTCGAAGCCAAGAGTGATAAGGGAATATTCTTGGGTTATGCTCTAAATAGTCGAGCATACCATGTTCTTAACAAAAGAACATGGGTGATTCAGGAATCTATTAATGTAGTGATTGACGATCACTTGATCACACCCACTCCAAAACAAGATGATGATAAAGTCAACATTATAGATAAACCTGACTCTTCATCTAAATTAGTTAATACTAAATTAAGATTAGTTAAAGACCATCTGACTAATCAGATATTGGGTAACCCTTGTACTGGTGTTCAAACAAGAAGAGAATTAGAAAACATTTGTAATTACATCTGCTTCACTTCTCAAATTGAGCTGAAAAATGTAAATGAAGCACTTGCTAATTAAATTTGGATATTTGTTATGTAAGAAGAGTTAAATTAATTTGTCAGAAACGATGTTTGGTACTTATTTCCTAGACCTAATCAACATATAATTGGAACCAAGTGGATCTTCAAGAATAAAACAGATGAAATGGGGAATATCATTAGAAACAAGGCATGACTGGTTGTACAAGGATATACTCAAATAGAAGGTATTGATTATGATGAAATCTTTGCACCAGTTGCGTACCTTGAATCCATAAGATTGTTTATCTCGATCGCATGTCATATGAAATTCAAAATATATCAAATGAATGTCAAAAGTGCATTTCTAAATGGTAATCTATATGAGGAAGTATATGTTGAACAACCTAAGGGTTTTGAGGACCCCAAACTTTCAAATCATGTATACCATCTTAAAAAGACACTTTATGGTTTGAAACAAGCTCCCAAGGCATGGTATGAAAACTGACTAAATTCTTACTTAGTCACAACTTTATTATGGGTAGCGTTGATAAAACCTTATTCATCAAGAAATATAATGATCGTATATTGATTGTTCAGATCTATGTTGACGATATTATTTACGGATCTACATGCACTAACTTGTTTATTGAGTTTGCAGATCTAATGAAATCCAAGTTTGAAATGAGTATGGTTTGAGAACTAAATTATTTTCTTAGATTACAAGTAAAACAACATAAAGATGGTATATTCATCTCACAAAGCAAGTATGCCTTAAATCTTGTAAAGAGATTTGGGTTTGAGAATGGAAAAAAGTTTGATACTCCTATGAGTACAACTCTCAAACTCTCTAAGGATGAATCAGGTAAAAGTATAGACTCCCGTCAATATCGGAGTATGATTGGTAGTCTTCTATACTTAACTACTAGTAGACCTGATATTGCTTTTAGTGTTGGAATATGTGCTTGATCAATTTAATCCCAAGGAATCACATCTAATCGTTATAAAATGGATAATCAGATATGTCGCAAGTACTCCTAACTTAGGCCTATGGTATCCGCATGATACAACTATACAAATTGCTGGATATTCTGATGCAAACTGGGTAGGAAATATAGATGATAAAAAATCTACCAGTGGTGGATGTTTCTACGTAAGGAACTATTTAATTTCCTGGCTTAGCAAGAAACATAATTCTGTATCTTTCTAAATAGTTGAAGTTGAATATATTGCAGTTGGTAATGCTTGCACCCAGCTGATATGAATGTTAGCCAATTATGGTATTGCACAAGACACAATGACATTATACTATGAAACTTAAGTGCAATTAATATTTTAAAAAATCTTATTCAATATTCTCGTATAAAACATATCAATATTCGATACCTTATATTCGAGAATTAGTTGAAGACAAGAGTATTGCGTTAGAATATATTTAGACTAAGAAGCAGCTTGCAGATATAATGATAAAATCGCTCGACAGGAATAGATTTTCTAAATTAAAGCATGATATTGATTTGTGTACTTTTAACTAATTAATTGTGTTGTTTATGCATATATTTTTATTGTTATGTGTTTATAATGTTTGAATGCATAACATGTAAATAAATTTAAAATTTTAAATAAAAGTTTTTCAAAATTGTGGCCTGCTCGACTAGTCGACTACATCCTCGACCAGCGACCTTTGACTGGTCGAGGACATGCTCGACCAGTCAAGGATCGCGGGTTTGGACAATAAAGGGGAAAAATCACTTCTTTTAAAAAAAAAAAAAAAAAATTCATTTCCCACCTTCTTCTCTGACTAGCTATGGCTTCACTCAACGTACTCATCTCCCAATTTTCGTTGTAAGTGGTCCTTTTCCATTTTCCTTCTAGATTTGGGTTGATCTTTACTAGTCTATCTCGTATTTGTGGTGTATTTGTGATTTTCAACATTTTTGTAGTGGGTTTTGAGAAAAAAATCTGATCTAGACTCAACCCATCTACTTATCTTAATCTTCTCTTGTGCAATCTCTAAATGGAGCATCGTACTAAGAGGAAGGCAACTCGCAAAGGTCATTGCGGCTCCTCCTCTAGGTTGACTCCCATTAGCGTGAGAACACTAAGAAGCCCCAAAGAAGATTCAGAGCATGTTAGGGATTTCCGTACTAGAGAGATTATAATAGAAAGGATTGTGAATGTTGATCACATTACCATGTTCCTATCATTCAAAATATCGGTTGGGAAAATATTTTTGGTTGGGGCGAAACAACTTACCGTTCCATTGCACAAGCCATGTATGCGTCCATAAGCGACATGTCCCTTGAAAATCTTACTTTTACAATTAATTTTAGAGAAGGGACAGTCACTATTGATCGCCATTTGATTTCAGCTTTGACTGAAATAACCCTCAATGATGATGGCATTCCCATTGCCAATCTCACCGATAGATTGACTCATACTAAGCAACGGGAGATCACTCATAGACTATGTCTCTTTGACACTGAATGGAAATCTGGTAATGCTCTCTATGCTAAATAGATAATTCCCAAATATCATGTCATTCATCGAATTTTCATGTCCAATGTGTATCCAAGATTCGGGAATAAGTCTGAGCTTACTCCATTCATGATGCGTGTCCTTCATTCTGTGGTTACTAGTGTTCCAATATGTCTTCCTTCTTTAATGTGTTATTTGATCATTGGATTCCGAATTCATACTGGTCATGGTTCAATTCCGTTCGCCTATCTCATGACTTGCCTTGCTCTTTATTGTAATGTCGTCAAACCTTCAACCGAGGCACAGAAGTCACAATTACATTTTAATAATGCAAATTTAAACAAAATGAATCTGGAATTTCTTCTGGGTTAGGGAGATGATGATGAGGAAGAAGCACCTGTACCAGAGGACACGTCGATGGACGATATATTTGTCGAGTTTGATGAGTAAGACGATCCAGCTGATTCAGACTATCAACCTTCTTATGTTGATGTTGGCTCAAATCCTTAGAGGGAAAGGTTTCTGAGTTGAAGGTCTCTCAAGACAATTTGACACAAAATAAAAAATCTTCAATGAAATATATGCGAAAGTACTTTCATCGCATTGCCAGAAGTTTGCACCAGAGTGATCCTTCTATGCCCTCCTCCCTCTTCCTCTAGATCTGACTAAGTTTGTTTATGTTATTGGTATGTAAAACTTAATACTTTGTGTATTTTCTTGATGACTTTTCTAATCTACTAAACTCCTTGAATGCTTATTATCCTTAACTTGACATTTACATAAGCTTACTTCCTAATCAAGTCATATCTTTATGTCTTCTTCTACTTTCATTAATATGGTTATTTGAATGTCTTATTTTTCTGATAGTAAACTATTCTTTCCCTTGTCAAATTGTGACAAAAAGGGGGAGAGGTTAGTTTTGTAGAATGAAGAATGCATGATTCATGAATATATGATTGATATGAATGATATGATTATATGAGAACGCATGGAAGAATGTATGTCATAACACAGGGGAAGCTCAAATTGAGGGGGAGTAGTAATTTTTCGCTAGTTCATCAAAGCTGCAAGAAACCTTCTACAACATGGGATCAAGAATACTAGACTTCATTCTAATTGTTGTAATAATAAGTGTTTTGTCACGAAATTGACAAAGGGGGAGATTGTAAGTGCTATAATGTGTAAAGCACACCTTATTTGTCAAATTTCGTTTAGACAAAACAACTTATGAAGTAGCCTTTTAGTGTGGATCAAGATGAAAAGTTCAAGCTCTACTAAAGTTCAAGTCAAGTAGAAGATCAAGATGGAAAGTTCAAGTTCTACGAAATTTCTAGTAGAAGATTAAGCTCCATCTAGAGATTCAAGTTCTATTGTAGAATCTAGTAGAAGATCAAGCTCCATAAAGTTCAAGCATCTAATCTACTTCAAAGTTCAGTTATTTCAGGTATTTTGAACCCTAGAAAGACCTTGGGTTTAGGTACTTTCAAAATTTACTTTGAATGGGTTTTTCTGCTTATAGTTGGCTAAGGTTTGACTAGTCTAAGTTATGGCTCGACTAGTCTAAGAAAGTTTGACTCGTCTTTGTTCAAATCAAAGAAACAACGGATTTTTTGTTACAACTTCAACCAATTGAGGAGACTGCTCGACTAGTCGAGGGTTGCTCTAATCAAAGTCCAATAACTGAATCAGTTCGAATTTCTTACACCATTGACCAGTGGAAGACCTTGCTCGACCAGTCAAACAGTGCCTTTGACCAGTTGAAGGTCTGTTTTATCTTATCGCGCTTAAATTTGAAAATTTGTTTGAACGGAATTCGGTTCTTAGACGAGTCGAAGCAACAACTTATTTGCCTATAAATTGAAGCTTTCCCTGAATCCGAAAATACAATTCAAGTCTAACAAATCCTTATACAAGAGAGAGAGAAATCCCTGTTATGCTCAAGCTATTGCACGATATTTATTAAATAATTTTAATAGCTTTTTTTTAAAAAAAAATTATCGATCTCTTATGCTATCAATCTTATTTTATAAAGAGAGTAAAAACTCTTCTTTTGAGATCTTAAAGGAATTCAAACAAGTAGCCTTTGGTTTGAATCTATTTAAAATCAATTTAGAATCTTGAACCCTCGTCTATATGATTAAACATTGAACGATCTACTTTTAAGAGAAGTGGTTCTATGGCTACATCGACAGATACGTCTTCAAAGGAGAAGATAAGTATATTTCTTTTGTATTATGGTTTTATTAAGATAGCCAAAAAATATCATTTAGTTTTCCTAAGATAGCCAGAAAATCTTAGTGAGGGGTTTCTTGTTTGTGATAGCCCGATAAAATCACAACTGTATCAGGTTTTAAGGCATTCTTATGAAAACCTTATTTATAGTGAAAGCTAATATCACGTGGATAGTGATTATTGGGAGTGGAGTAGGTGTGGCTGTTTGAGAACAGTTATTGACACGCCGAACCACTATAATTCTTGGTATTGTGGTGAATGCCTTTTATGTTTATGTGGTGAATGTTGTAATCTTTTTAAGTTAAAGTGGTGAATGATTGTAATAATTTAGCTTTTATTGACTCTTACTTGGTTTGGAATTTTGATTCTTATAAGTTTCGTGAAATAAGGTTGTCCTACCTAAACTTGTTTGGGTGAAGGTTGTCCTATGAACCAGTTAGAATCAACATTTCAATACTAGTGCAATTGAGACCTCTTATTTATTTACTATTTATGCACTTTATTTTATTATTTGGCATAGTCCTATTCACTAGGATATGCCCGGCATAGACCTAGAGGTTATGGTCCATTGACTGAATGTGGACCCTAACCATAAACTAGTGAGGCAGAAAAGACAAGCATTCAACCCTAAAAGGTACACAACCATCAACGAGGAAGTCAACAAACTTCTTGAGGCCGAGTTCATTGAGGAGATTTACTACCCCTACTAGCTAGCTAACATTGTGTTAGTGAAAAAGGCTAGTAAAAAATGGTGGGTCAATGTAGATTACACAGACCTTACTAAGGCATGTCCAAAAGATGACTTTTCCCTCCCAAAGATCGACCACTTGGTAGACAACATTTTCGAGCATGTGATCCTTAGCTTCATGGATGCGTACTCGGGATATAATCAAATCGTCATGCACAAGTATGATAAACAAAAATAGCTTTTGTCACTGACAAAGGACTATATTGCTACTCAGTGATGCCATTTGAACTAAAGAAGGCTGGAGTAACCTACTAATGCTAGGTGAACAAAATGTTCGCCATGCAGATCAGCAACATGATGAAAGTCTACATCAATGATTGCTTGTCAATAGTGCCAAGGCAAAAGACCATGTGGTAGATCTGAAGGAAATGTTCATGATCTTAAAGAAATATCAGATGAAGCTAAACTCAAATAAGTGTGTCTTTGGTATCAGCTCGGGGAAGTTCCTTCGCTTCCTAGTTAACTAAAGAGGGAATAAAGGCCAACCCTGGCAAGATTCGTGCCCTCTTAGAGATGAGTTCTCCAAGAATGATAAAAGAGATCTAATGCCTTAGAGGCAGGATTGCAACTTTAAATAGGTTTGTCTCAAGGACTACGGACAGATGCCTACCATTCTTCAAATAGTTGAAGGGAAATACAAAGCCGGCATGGATGAATGAGTGTGAGCATGCATTTCAGCAACTTAAGTAGTATTGAGGGTCCCCCTCCCCCCCCCCCCCCCCCTACTAATGTACCTAGCAGTGTCAACCACAATGGTCAGCTCAGCCCTAATGCACAAAGTGAAAAACAAGAAGCGACCAGTCTACTACGTGAACAAAGCTATGGTTTAAGCCAAGACTCGATACCCAGACATTAAAAAATAGTACTATCTCTGATCATATCATCTTGATGCCTCCAACCATACTTCAAAGCTCACACTATTGTGGTTCTAACTGATCGACCACTTCATCAAATTTTATAAAAACCTAAGTCGTTAGACGACTGGCTAATACTAGAGTCAGACAAGAATTTGATGGGTACGGTCCTAGTGAGGTCGTCATTAACTGCTACAGCCAACTTGAGTAGGGCGTCTTCTTTGGAATTTTCTGAATCGGGGACCAGGATGACCTCATACTTGTCAAATTCTTTGAGCAAGTCCCATGCTTTTTGCAGATGATGATCATTCTCTCCTCAGGCTTGGTATTTCGTAACGGCCTAGTTGACTATGAGATGGGAGTCACTGTGGATTTTCAATGCTCTGGCTCTCATCACCACTGTTAGTCTAAGCCCAGTAAGGAGTGTTTTATATTTTGCTTCTTTATTAGCGGCTGGGAACTAAAACCTTTGGGCGTACTCTACATTGGTCTGGTTAGGTGTGATGAGGATCAATCCTGCCCCACTTCCCTGGAGTTTGATGACCTATCCACGTAAAGGGTCTATTCTTATAGGCTGACATCCTATTCATCCTCTATCTTCGTATGAAGCATTGTATGGACGCCCCTTTTGTGCTCCTAATTGTTGGATTCAAGTAAGAGAGAAAGGTTTGATTAGGCTAGATATTGTCCAAGAGACTTTTAAGAAAGTGGAGGTTATTCGGAAATGACTTCAAGCAGCTTAAAGTCGACAAAAGAGTTACGCAGATAACTAAAGACATGATTTAGAATTTTCAGTGGGGGATTATGTATTCCTAAAAGTCTCGCCAATGAAGGGTCTAGTCCGTTTTGGTACAAAAGGAAAGCTTACCTATCAGTTTATTTGTCTTCCATGTGTCAATGTTAAGGAAGAATGAAAGAGATGCCTTGCATATCATCAATTGGCAAATCTTAAACTTCAAGAAGATACATCTCACATGGAAAAGCCAGTTCGCATTTTACACTGTAAGGAGCATATGTTAAGAATAAAGATGTAACATCCAAGATTTTTGCCAACCTGGAATTAGACGTCCTTAGACAATGGGTCGGTCCTAACACCTTATTAACTTATCAGAACCCAATCCCATATTCTAAAAAATCGCTTGTTAACCCTTTTCCTTCACAAATCTCACCTTTCACTACCTTATCCTTCAAAAGTAACTAAGTGTTAAACTAGATTAGTTACAAAATCCGCTTGATCCACTTTAAATACGATCTGCAAGACCCAAAACGTGTAAAATCATTGATGCTACATTACCCAAAAATCTAGGATCAATCTCATTACCCGGCTGCTCTCAGGAGCATCACGAAACTCCGTATCAGATCTGGACTGCACATCGAAAGTCCGAATAATACAAATTTATAGAATTAGGACCGCCTTGCTGGGCTTGACATCCATCTCAGAAATCAAATCCAGATAGTGTCCCAGTGTTATTCGCTTGAGCCCGGAGTGAAGAGTGTGAGAAACGTGAAATTAATTAGAAATAAAGTTCAATTTTAAGTAATTTGAGACTTGTCGCTTACGGGCCAAATATAAGCGATCAGAGCGTCGGAATCTGACCTAAATACACCCTCAGATCAGGAGAAATTTCATAGACATGGCAGTGTACTTGTGGCCCTGATCGATCTCAGTGACTGTTGAACTGAAACTGGTCTGCCACGGGCGATCTGTAAATTCAATCAGACCGAAAACATAACTTGACCTAGATCCAATGTCTGTGAGCTGAAGTCTGACCTTTGGCTCAAGGGGGGCTTCTAGAAGTGCTCCATTGAGATGAAACAGTCTTCCTTTGAACATACCTAAGTATACCTTGGCCCTGAGTCTAATTTGGTGAGTTCTAGACCTATATAAGGACCTTAAACCCTCACTCTCTCATTTCATACGAATTTGAGAAAACTTAGGAGATAGAAGAGAGAAAAGAGAGAGAGTGTGAGAGAAGTGGGTGAAGGATCCTGGTGCTCTATCCTACCATCATACGTGCTTAACCATCAAGATCTAATCGCCTTTCCGGCGATTCTGACTTCATTTCTAGGTAAAAAAACCTAACCCTAAGTTGTTTTAGGGTTTTCAAGAGTGTAGGTGATGTAATAGCTGACCTGTTTCATAATTCAGGTTGTCGTTGTGCCGTAGACAAAGGCGTTGGGTTCAAACTGGTTTCGGTTCAAGTTTACCGACAAAAGGTGCGGACTTTAGACGTATAGGTTATGGTTTCCAAAACTTTCAATGTCAGATAATGATAGATTCATGATCTGCGTGCAATTGCACATGTACAAAGTGTTGTCCGTTTCGTTTTTCAGTTTTACGTTAGCTATGTTGAATATAATGTATTCTTCGTATTTGTAGAAAATACCGTATACGTATGAAATATGGATTTGTGCTTAACATGATTATTTGTCGTGACTATATGCTTGTATGTATATGACAACTCCCTAGCGAAAGGACTTGCCCTAAATCACTCCATGGCCACTATACGCTATATATGTTAAAATGTGTAGCCCAAGTGTTTGTACAAACGACTGAATGAATATGGAACTTGGATTCCTGCTTACCATGACTATCCGTCGTGGGTGCACGCGTGTTATAATTGGGACAACTCCCTAGTGAAAGGATTTGGCCTAATACCTATGTGATCAACATATATCATGTATGTTGATGTATGTAGTCTAAAGTGTTTGTTGAAATGTCTGAATGAGTAGTAGTTAGTAAATTGTAATGTATAAGGGTGTTGAGATATGATTCTCAACTCCTTTAACTATGTGTATGATTTCTTTAGATATCTGTGTGATTAGGAATTGAATATGTACAAACTCATGCTTATGTTGTATTTCATAATATGCTCAACTGATTGTACGATTTTATCTATGTAATGCATATGTTTAAATTCATGTTTAATTTGTATTCCATAAAGGCGGTGAAGGGTGATGGGGGAGTGGTGTAACGAGTCCATGCAACAGCCCTGGCAGCCCTAAGCGGTCTATATCAGACTTTGATTGTGTGGTTTGAAATGTTGATCCATTACTGCTTTAACTATCTGTAATTGAATGTGATTGGGGCTATTATATAGTCCAGGCAATCGGTAACTGGATTGAATTCGTGGATGAGATTCATTTACCACGTGAGATGTGTTCGACGAACCCGAGTCGTACTTCGGTTAGCGATAGTGGTTGGCCACGCGAAGTGCATATGCACTTCATGTCGTTCAACTTATCGTGCGCTTGAGCTAGCCGAGCTCATCAAGTAAGCCGATCTGTCTAATGTATGTTCACCATGTTTTGACGCTACTGCTTGAACCTAAGGTACCGAACTTACCAGTGTAACCCCGTTAACCTTGGTACCTCGATTCGCTAAGACTCATGAGCCGGGCATGGTGGTATGGGACACCATGGTTGAGCTGTCGGCCTACGCTGGGGTGGTGTGCCTCCCCGTATTGACCAATGAGCAACCCAGACTCGTGAGCCGAATACGGTGGTATGTGACACTGTATTCGAGCTGTTGGTCTACATTGCTTTGATGGGTGATGGGGGAGTGGTGTAACGATTCTGTGTAACAGCCCAGACAGCCCTGACCGTACCCGGTGTAGTGACCTCGAGCATACTCTGAATCTGCGGAGAGGCAACAAGCCTTTCCATAGTAAGCAAGTATAAACTAGGCCTGTATTGATAAGGTGATGGGGGAGTGGTGCAACGATTTCGTGTAACAGCCCTGACAGCCCTTGCAGCGACCTAGAACCGCACTATCGTATGAGATTATCTAGGATTGACGACCCTACAATGGATCATTGTTTGGGAATGATATAAGGAAGGTACCTTAGTTTCCCAATACTACTATATGAAAAGAACTAATAACAACTTGGTAATCATGCTCATTATCGTACTGCATGTGCCTGGAAGATGTGGAGCACTGAGGGATGAAAGCATGCCGCGGACGTAAGATGGTGTCGCACGAGGGAGTATGTTGGCGAGGGCATGCATCATGACTGCATTCATACTTGTATTAATAAGAGTATTTAGGACTGTTTGATTGTACTGCTTTATCACTACTGCTTGACTGAATTAATAACATGTTAACCTATGCTTTATTGTTCCACTGAGTTGATCACTCACTCCCATGTTACGTGACGGTGTTCCAAACACCCACCAGACTTTGTCTGATTGCAGATGGCGACGCTATTCTTGAGGCGGAGCTGGACTTTTGTGACGACGAGGATGTTTTCTCGTATATGCTGTTTTCTAGCGGCTTCATGTGAACCGTGTCTTGATCGGGGTTACAGGGATGTTGACTAGAGGACCTTATACATTTGGTATATTTTGGAATTGTACTTGTAATAAATTAACCTGGTAACATTATCATACTCTGGAGACCTACCATAGTTTATATATTGTATATATCTATCATAGTCTTCCGCTTGCATAATTTAATCGTCTCTGGAGTATGATATATTGTTTTAGCTTAATCTCACTCATGTTCAATGCACTAATACAAACAACATTCAATAATCATTCACTATGTTGCATAAGTGATGCGTTGGAACTCGGGAGTTGAGTTTATACTTGACCCCCGATTTTCAGAGTGTTACAAAAGACGGTATCATTAGTCAAGGTGTTGTTAAATCATCGTGGAGCTAATGAAGCATCATGGGAGAAGGAAGCCGAAATGCACGGGAAGTATCCTTACATGTTTGAAGAATAGTTTACGTAAATTTTGAGGATAAAAATTTTCTTTTAGGGGGGGTATAATATGACGATCCTGATTTTTAATGCACTTAGATTCTAAAATGGTGATTGTTTCGACAAGAAACAAATGTATTCGATTTGGGGGATTTCATTCAATGATAACAAAGAAAGAATGAGAGAACAATGATCACAAAGTTATTTTACTTAATCTGAGTTCATTTACATCCTCGTATTCCCTTGATTATGAAAATAAAGTACAATCAATCAATGCAATGAATGAAAGAGAAGACAGTTCAGTGGCAATTTTAACAGCATTTCGACACTTTTGATGTTCATCGCAAAGGCAGATGGGTTGTACGGACTTGAAACCCTTGATTTGGTTGTATGATAGGCATTGATCATCTTTCCATTTATCCTTTCAATCGTACGGACACTCTTTCTTCTTCTGGAATTCTCTTTTATACTTCACATTCCCTTCATTTTCCTCTAAAGGTGGAGTGCACACACCTTGAAATGAGGAGCGCACAACCCTTGAAACGTGGAGCGCACAACCCTTGAAATGTGGAGCGCACAACCCTTGAAATGAGGAGTTGAAACCCTTGAAACGTGGAGCGCACAACCCTTGAAACATGGAGCACACATCCCTTGAAATGTGGAGCGCACAACCCTTGAAACATGGAGCACACAACCATTGAAACATGGATCGTACAACACTCTGCCTTCTGGGGGAGTGCACAACCCTTGAAACGTGGAGTGCACAACACTCTGCCTTCTAGGGGGTGCGCACAATGCCTTTTCCAAAGATGGAGAGCACAACAGCAGACAAGGTAGTAGCGCACAAGCTTCTCCTTGAGAAGTGACTCATAATGCCTGGCTTCAGGACAAATTCAACTTGAAGTGACGCATGAGTTCTCTCACAAGACAAATGCACAAAAAGCTCCTTTCCATATAAAGTGGTGCATAAAACCCTATATTACGACAAAGATGCAAAGAGAATGGCGCATAATGCCTTGTGTTAGGACAAAAGTCCCTTACAAAGTGGCGCTTAATGGCTTGTGTTAGGACAAGGAGCGCACAACACAAGTCTTTAAGACAAAAACCCTTCCAAAGTTGGGCACAACACAAGACTTAGGACAAAAGCTCCATGGAATGTGGCGCACAACACTTGAGAGCAGGACAAAATCTCCATGGAATGTGGCGCACAACACTTGAGATCAGGACAAAATGCACAATGTCCTCCTTAAGAAGTGGCGCACAACCACTCTTTCATTCTGACAAGGGAGAGAGGGAAGTGGCACACAATGGAGAATTGCGCACAACGAGTAGCGCACAATGGATGATTGCGCACAAGGAGTAGCGCACAATGAGAGGGGCGGACGGGCTCCTCTCCCCATTTCTCTTCCTCTTGTCTCCCTCTTATCTCTTGTCCAAATGAGGAGTGAGGAGGGGTATTTATACACTTCCCAAGCTCCTCCCTTCCTTAAATAGTGGTGATCACCACCTCTTCCTCCATACAACTTCCACCCTCCTTCCTTACATAGTGGTGTTCAACTACTTTTCCTTAAATGATGGTGTACCTCCCTTTCTAAGATAAGAACCCCATTTCCTCCCCTCATACAAGGCAATGCCCATCCATTCCTTTTTACCAAAATAACCCTATCCACTCCTTTTTACCAAAATAACCCTATTCACTCCTTTTTACCAAAATACCCTTATTCACTCTTTTTACCAAAATACCCTCATTCACTCCTTTTTACCAAAATACCCCCATTCACTCCTTTTTACCAGATGACGCACATGTACTCTTCTATTCAAAACATGGAGCGTACAACCTCATCTAACATGGAGCGGCGCTTCAGAAAGCTTCTATCACTATATAGTTTTGTGCCCCAACAGATGTGTAAATATTATTCTATCTAGCTCCTATGATTGTCAAATTTTGTAGTGCCAAAACCTCTTGAAATCTGTATCTTGTGTAGCTCATCTTCATATTCAAGATCAACCAAATCAAGTACAAGAACAAAGGTCTTTACTTCAAGAACTTCAAGTGCAAGTACATCATCATGTGATTAATCAAGCTTTCAAAGCTTCAATTATGTCAAGACAAAGTGCTTTGCTTTGGAACTCAAAGCTCAAGGTGAAATACAAGTCACAAGTACTTCAAGTTCAAGCTTCAAAGTACTTCAAGTTCAAACTTCAAAGTACGTCGAGATATCAAGCTTCAAAGTACTTCAAGTTCAAGCTTCAAAGTACATTAAGATATCAAGCTTCATGTACTTCAAGATCAACTATCAACTAAAGCGAAGGATGATTTAATGTTCAAATATCACTTATAAGGTATGAATGACCCTAGATTAACCATAGGTTAGGTCATATTGAATGCATACTTAAATTGGGTCACTATATAATTGTATAGACTTTTTCTCGACTAGTCTTAGCCTATGTTCGACTTGTCCTAGTGCTGGCTCGACCTGTCCAAGAATTTCCTCGACCAGTCCAAGGTTTGTTACTAATTTTTGAAATTTTTTATTGGACCCTCGACCAATCCTGGAGACTGCTCGACCAGTCAAGCAGGCTTGACTCAAAGTCCAACAAGCAAATTGGGTTCCACACGACTAGTCGAGAGCAGGGCTCGACCGATTGTGCAAGCCGCTCAACTAGTCCAGCAAGCCAATTAACCAGTCGTGGAACGGTCTTGTCTTATTGTGCCCGTTTTTTTTTTTTTTTCTTCTTGTTGCTCCTTCGACCAGTCGAGCTATCCTCTGGGCCAGTCAAGTGAACAGTTTCTGCACTTATAAATAGAGCACGATTTTTAGAGTTTTTCATTGAATTCAAGCAAAATCAAGACACCACTCTGAGAGATAAGTTAATGATATTCTTAAGCTATTTAGTGCTCATTTAATATTCTCTTTAATTTAGCTTTTTTTTTGCATTTGATTTTGAGTTCTATATTTCAATCTTATTTGAATAAGGGATTTAAGCTTTCCCCTTTCTTGGAATCAAAATCAAATCAAGCAAGCCCTAGGTGATTTAATCTAAAAATCATTTATAACTTAGAACCTTTTTATAAGTTAATGTGGACATTGAACATCTACTTCAAATTGCTTTTACTAGGCTTCATCAAAGGAGAATGTCCAAATAAGTAGATTTACATTTCTGTAAATTTCTTTTATGGTTTTTAAGGTTGTGCCAGGAAAAATCTCTCTTTCTTTTTGGTTTGTCTGAGGTGATCCAGAAAACTCATAGTGTGGGGTTTTTGAATTATGAAAGCCCACTTGAAAGACACAATTGTGAAGGTTTTAGGTGAACCTTGAAAAACCTATTACATAGTGAACTCCAATATCCACTGTGTGAGGATATTGGGAGTGGAGTAGTTGTGTGGCAGTTTTTCTAAACTGTTGGTGTGCACACAAGCGAACCACTATAATTTTAGGTCTTGTGGTGGATGATTGATTGTGGCTTTGTGAGAATGTTGTAATTCTTTTTATGCAAGTATGGGAATGTTGTAATAGCTTAGTTAATTTTTTTGCTATTTTTATTCTTTATTCCTCTATATCGGTTTGAGATTTTGATACATAGACTGTTCTAGGAATCAGGTTGTCCTACTATAAGCCATTGGTTTTTGGTGTAAGGTTGTCCTTAGAACAACATTTGTATCAACCTCTCAATACTTATATATTTGAGGTTGTTATTCATTTTTACTTTGTGGGATTGTTTAGTGCTTCCTTTATTTATATCTGTTTAATTCCGTGGTTAATTTTTTAATTTGGCATAGTCCTATTCATCCCCCCTCTCTAGGACTCTTAGCTCGACCTTTTTCAAGTGGTATCAAAGCCTAATAGCTCGCTTTAATTTTTTGGATTAATTTCTTGAGCTAATCGATCTGAGCTTTTTAAGATGTCAAATTTTGATTGCCTTTCAGTCACTAGGCCTCCACCTTTTAATGGCTCCAATTATGCCTATTGGAAAGCCAGAATGAGGAATTTTTTAAAAATTCATGGATGAGAGCGTGTGGTAAGCCAGAGTGATCAATTGGACCCCTCCTACCACTGAAGTGACTGGTACTGATGGATTTAAAACTGTAAAAGTCACACCTTACTTTTCTTAGACCACTCTTCAAAAAAGTGAGAGTAGTGCCAATGCAAAGGCTTTAAATGCAATTACTTGCGTACTATCACCGGATGAATTCAAAAGAATTATATCCTGTGATACTACAAAACAAGCCTGAGATATCTTGGAAATGACATACGAGGGTACAACAATTGTCAAGAAATCTACAGTTCAAATCCTCACAACTAAATTTGAGAAAATACGTATGGAAGAAAGTGAAACTTTCATGGACTTCTATACAAGATTGAATGACATTGTCAACTCTATGTGGGGTCTTGGTGATAGGATCTTAGAAAGTAAAGTCTATGCAAAGATACTGCGCTCATTGCCTAAATGGTTTAATTCAAAGGTGACTGCGATCTGGAAAACTTCGTGATACAGATAATATGAGGGTAGAAGAATTGGTTGGTTCTTTACAAACCTACGAGTTAAACTTTAAAGCTCCTAAAGGTAAATCCAACGCCCTTAAGTCTTCCAACATTATTTTTGAAGAAAATTGTAATAATTCTGAGTTAGAAACTTCTGAAGATGATATAAATCTTTTAACTAAAAAGTTTTACAAGATTTTCAAAAGTAAAAAGAGGGTTGATTTGCAAAAACATACTGAAAAGAAAAGATCTAAATCTAAAACTTGGAAATCTTTAAAAGACAGTCAATGCTATAACTGCCATGAATATGGGCATCTAGCAAACAAATGTCCTGAAAAGGACAAGTCTAAAAGGAAAGGTATGTTGGCTACATGGGATGATTCTTCTTGCTCTGAAGTCTCTTCTGAGTCAGAAGATTCTGAAACCGAGTCGGCTAATGATGTTAAAGCCCTAATGAATCTATCCAAGTTCACTTTTTCAGATAATGATGATTCAACCAGTGAAGAAAATCTGAATAGTGACCATGAAAATGAAGAAGATCTTCAAGATGCTTATGATGCCCTATATAAGGAAAGTTGTAAAATTACTGTAAAACTAAAACCTCAGAAAGAAAAGTTTTCAAAACTAAAAGAAAATTTTGATAATCTAGTCTTAGAAAAATCACACATTTCAGATTGCTTTAAAAAAACTAAGTGCGACTTAGATTTCAAAACCTCCCAAGTTGAAAACTTAAAATTTGAAAATGAAAAGCTAAAACTAGAAGTCTCTTTACTTTTGAGTTTGAAAGACACATGGAGGTATGCCCAAGGTGATCCTTAATTAGAACAACTCTTATCCGGATCCAGAAAATGTGGTGATCGATGACAAAGTATTCCTCCTAAGAATAAGAATACTCCAGCCAAATTTGTAAAAGGGGAGTCTTCTAACTCAAAAGGGAAAAGTTTGAATCAAAATTATTCTAAAAAATCTAAAACTTTTCAGACTTTTAATCCTAAAAGCAATCATATCAACTATAAAAATCAGAATCATAATCCTTTAGCTGAGAAAATTGTTAATTTACTTAAGGAGCTCTTAAAATCTAACTCAGTGGGTTGGAATTATAACAACTACAAACATAAGAAGACCAACTATACTTCTAAACCCAAAACTATAAGAAATGGGTCTCTAAGGTTACTTGTTTGGTTGCCCACACCGCTTTCAAAGCTTCGAGCCATTCAAAGTGCTACCTAGATAGTGGTTGCTCGAGACATATGACAGGTGACAAAGGTATGTTCACCAATCTTAAAGACATGACTGATGGTTCAGTCAAATTCGGTGATGGTAACAACTGCATAATTGTTGACTAATGTACAGTTTAGCTCTTTAACCTCCCTCAATTTGAGAATGTTTTATATGTAGAATGGTTAAAACATAATTTATTAAGCATCTCTCAAATATGTGATAAAAATCATAGTATAAATTTTACTAACCAAGGGTGTGAAATTTTAAATAAAAATGGTTCTGTAATATTAAATGGTCGCAGAACTTCTGAAAATTGCTACATCGTTTATGATTCAAGCTCATCTAATCTATTGTGTTACATGGTCCAAACCGATGAGACCGAATTATGGCATAAGTGCCTCGGACATGTACACTACTGCAATTTGTATAGATTGAGCAATAGAGAGTTGGTAAGAGATCTACCCAAAATATAGAAAGTAGACAAAATATGTGGCGAGTGCCAGATTGGTAAACAAACCAGGAGTACTCACAAAAAGGTGAGCTTCAATGCTACAACTAAACCACTCAAACTTCTCCACATGGATCTCTTTGGACCAACCAAAATGGAGAGTCGATGTGGCAAGAAGTATATTCTGGTAATTGTTGATGACTTTACAAGGTACACTTGGGTAGTCTTCTTAAGAGAGAAATCAGAAACTCTCGATGAAGGAAAAATGATACTTAAACGTATCCAAACGGAAAAAGAATCACAAGTCTCTAAGATCTGTAGTGATCATGGTTCTGAATTCGAAAATAGCAGTTTTGAGAAATTCTGCAACGATCAGGGAATATCACATGAATATTCTACACCCAAAACAGCACAACAAAATAGGGTAGTGGAAAGGAAAAATAGAGTGCTTCAAGAAATGGTGAATGTAATGCTAAATAGTATGAAGCTTCTTGAAAATCTTTGGGTTGAGGTGGTAAATACTGCTTGTTATATAATTAACCGTGTTTACACTAGAAAACTAAATAGTAAAACTGCTTATGAAATGTGGTTTGATAAAAAACCTACTATCAAATACTTTCGAGTTTTCAACAGCAAGTGCTACATTTTATGTGAGCTAGAAAATCTAGGTAAATTTGACACTAAAAGTGATGAAGGGATATTTTTAGGGTGTGATCTGAATAGTCGAGCGTATCGAGTTCTTAACAAGAGAACTGGTATAATTCAAGAGTTCATTAATGTTGTTATAGACGATCACTTGAATACACCTGTCTCAAGTTCAGAAAATGATGAAGTTCTTTTTACCAGACTCCTCATCAAGTCAAAATAACACTGAACTGAGGATAGTTAAAGACTATCCTTCTAATCAAATTCTTGGAAATCCTCTCACTGGTGTGCGCACTTGTAAACAACTTGAACATATGTGTTACCACGTGTACTTTACATCTTAGATAGAACCGGCTATGTAAAAGAAGCTCTTCCTGATGAAAACTGGATTGTAGCAATGCAAGAAAAGCTCAATCAGTTTGTAAGAAATGATGTTTGGTACTTAGTTCCAAGATTAAAAGATAAACACATTATCGGAACAAAATGAATTTTCAAAAATAAGTATGATGAACTTGGTAATATTATTAGAAACAAGGCTAGGCTGGTTGTACAAGGGTATACTCAAATAGAAGGCATTGATTATGATGAGGCCTTTGCCCCAGTAGCTTGTCTGGAATCAATCAGACTATTTATATCCATCGCGTGCTTTAGAAAATTCAAAATATACCAAATGGATGTAAAGAGTGTGTTCTTAAATGGCGACTTGCATGAAGAAGTGTATGTTGAACAACAAACGGGTTTTGAAGACCCTAAGCATGCTAATCATATCTACCATCTGAAAAAGACACTCTGCGGTTTGAAACAAGCTCCCAGGGCATGGTATGAAAAGTTGACTAAGTTTCTACTAAGTCATAACTTTATAATGGGAAGTGTTGATAAGACATTGTTTATAAAGAAACATAATGATCACATACTAATAGTGCAAATCTATGTTGATGACATTATCTATGGATCTACCTGTGCTAACATGACTGTTGAGTTTACAGATCTTATGAAGTCTAACTTTGAAATGAGCATGGTTGGAGAACTAAACTTTTTCTTAGGGTTGCAAGTCAAACAACACCTTGATGGTTTCTTTATCTCTCAAACAAATATCCTCTGAACTTTGTTAAAAAGTTTAGATTTGAGAGTGGGAAAAATTTTGATACTCCAATGAGTACTACTCTAAAACTCTCTAAGGATTCAACAAGTAAGAGTGTGGATCCTAAGTTGTATTACAGTATGACAGGTAGTTTACTTTATTTAACTGTGAGCCAACCTGTTTTTGCATTCATCGTTGGAATTTGTGCTAGATATCAATCTGACCCTAAAGAGTCACATTTGATTGCTGTTAAGCGCATTTTGCAATATGTTGCTAGTTCAGCTAATCTTGGTCTCTGGTATCCACATGATACTTATGTGCAATTAGCTGGTTACACGGATGTTGATTGGGCTGGTAATATTGATGATCGTAAATCGACCAGTGGTGGTTATTTCTATGTAGGGAACTGTTTAGTTTCTTGGCTAAGTAAGAAATAAAGTTCTGTATCGCTCTCCACAGCTGACACTGAATATATAGTTGTAGGTAATGCTTGTATTCAGCTTGTGTGGATGAAAAGAATGCTAAGCGATTACAGAATTGTGCATGAGTCCATGGTTTTATATTATAATAATTCAAACGCAATTAATATCTCTAAAATTCAATTCAGCATTCACGAACCAAGCATATTGACATTAGATATCATTATATTTGTGAACTGGTGGAAGACAAGATAATTTCTTTCGAATATATTTAGACCGAGAATCAACTAGCTGACATATTAACAGAACCGCTTGAAAAAAACAGGTTTGCAAAATTGAAATTTGATCTTGGTATGTGCAATATGAACTGATGATTTGTGTCTATTTGTATCATAATGTAATATTTTTATTTTGAATTTTTTAGATTTCAAAAATTATGAAAAATTGTAAATTTTTAGTGTTGTACAACCAGTCAAGTACAAACTCAACCAGTCGTGGCTCGACCAGTCGTGAATCTCAGGTTTGACCATTTATTTAGGAAAAATCACTTCTTTTCTTCATTTGGGTCTTCTTCTCCAACGAGCCCTACCATGACCGGTAGAACCCATCTTTGATTCCTCCATGGTTAGTGTATTATTTTCAATTTTCTTCTAGATTCAAGTCCTTTGCACTTCATTTTCTTCATTTGTATGGTTTATTTCATACTTCATGATTGTTTTGGGGGTTTTCTATAAAAAAATTTGTTCTAGTAGAAACCCTTCTTGCCTCTTTTGCAATCTCTTTATTCCTTGATTTCTTTAATGCAATTGAGAGTAGAACTAAGAAGAAAGGATCCCATGGTCTCTCTTCATCTCGTTCGGCTCCTATCACGGTGCGACACCTTCGGTCGCCCGAGGAAGAACCCGAGTTCATGCGGGATATTCGCTTGGGCAATGTGATAGTATAATGGACTATTAATCCTGATCATTTGACACTGTTTAATGTTGTTCTTCTCCTTCAGTCTGTAGGATGGGTAACATATTACATTGGGGTGGACCAACATACAGCTCCATTGCGTAGGCTATGTATGCTTTCATTAGTGACTTCTCTTCTGAGAATCTGACATTTAAAATTACGACCAGAGAAGGTCTAGTTGATGTGGACCGTCATCTTATTTTTGGGTTAATGGATATACCTGTCAATGATGGTGGCATTCCCATTCGTTCTCTTGTAGCAAAACCTTCTGAAACTGAGAAGCATATGCTCACTAGAGATTTATGTAATATGGATGTGGATGGAGTACTGGGAATGCGCTCGCTTCCAAGTTTATGTTACCCAAATATAGAATTCTTCATAGGATTTTCATTTCAAATGTCTATCCTTGATCTGGTAATAAAACTGAGCTTACTACATTCATGGTTCGTATTCTTCATTCTATCATTTCTGGAGTCCCTGTGTATCTTCCTTCTCTCATTTGTTATATCATGATTTAGTTCTGTCTCCACCCTGACATACCCTTTGCTTATCTTATGACTGTTTTAGCTACCCATAGTTTAGTGGCTATGCCTGTTGGAGAAGCTCCCGTTCATCATCTACCCTTCAACAACTCTAACATTAACAAGATGAATTTGAAGTTGGCCCCAGGCCAAGTTAATGTGGGTGCTAGTAGAGCTGCCGAAGCAAATGAAGAGAAAGGCAATTTGCCTCCAGATGATGTCAATATGGATGACCTCTTTAATGAAATTGAATCTGATTTTGCTGGTGATCCTGATTATCAGCCATCTGATTATGATACGCGTTTGTGCTCACTTGAGGAGAAGGTTGAAGGTATGCATGTCCCAAGAAATGCAATTTAAATATATGTGCAAATATCTTTGGCGCATTAACAAGGAACTTCATCAAATTGATCCTACCATACCCACTCTTTCTTCTGGTTCGGATTATCTTTGAGTATCTAATTTGTAATAACTTTTAATACTTGAACTTCTTCTTGAGATTAGGCATGTTTTTAATGGTTATCTTGTTATTATGTTATCTTAAACTTACCTCTCTCATTGCTCTTGTGTTTCCATCATTTTTTATATTTCCTTTCCTTTGTCATATTGTGACAAAAAGGGGGAGAATTTATTCTGACATGCATATTTCATAATGCCTATTTCATAAAGTGGAGAATGAATGTGGAACTGTAGAGAATGTGGAGAATGTGGTTAGGTGATAGGTAGCAATTTTTCTCCTCTTGGATTCTATGCAGTAAGGTATTAAGGGGGAGTATTGATTTGACTAGTTTGTAACTGGTGCATGATTCTTTGACCAGGTTGTGCATGATTCTTTGACCGGGTTGTAACTGGTGCATGATTCTTTATTGTGCATATTATGCTTATCTTATTTTATGTATTTTGTTTTGTCACGAATTTGACAAAGGGGGAGATTGTAAATGTTATTCTATCTAGATCCTATGATTGTCAAATTTTGTAGTGCCAAAACCTCTTGGAATCTGTATCTTGTGTAGCTTATCTTCATATTCAAGATCAAGCAAATCAAGTATAAGAACAAAGGTCTTTACTTTAAGAACTTCAAGTGTAAGAATAAAAGATGCAAGTACATCATCATGTGATAAATCAAGCTTTCAAAGCTTCAACTATGTTAAGACAAAGTTCTTTGCTTTGGAACTCAAAGCTCAAGGTGAAATACAAGTCACAAGTACGTTAAGATATCAAGCTTTATGTACTTTAAGATCAACTATCAACCGAAGCGAAGGATGATTCAATGTTCAAATTTCACTTATATGGTATGAATGACCCTAGATTGACCATAGGTTAGGTAATATTGATTGCATACTTAAATTGGGTCACTATATAATTATATAGACATTTTCTCGACTAGTCTTAGCCTATATTCGACTAGTCCTAGTACTGGCTCAACCAGTCCGAGAATTTTCTTGACCAATCCAACGTTTGTTATTAATTTTTGGGATTTTTTGTTGGACCATCGACTAGTCAAATGAACAATGCTCGACCAGTCGAGTGAACAGTGCTCGACCAGTCAAGCAAGCTCGACTCAAAGTCCAGTAACCAAATTGGGTCCCACACAACCAGTCGAGAGCAGGGCTCGATCGGTCATGCAGGCCACTCGACCAGTTGAGCAAGCCAATCAACCAGTCGTTGAACGGTCATATCTTATTGCGCCCGATATTTTTGAATTCTTGTTGGCCTTCGACCAGTCGAGCTGTCCTCTGGCCAGTTGAGTGAACAGTTTCTGCACTTATAAATAGAGCACGATTTTCAGAGTTTTTCATTGAATTCAACCAAAATCAAGACACCACTCTGAGAGAAAAGTTAATGATATTCTTAAGCTATTTAGTTGTAACACCCCGTACTTTCAGTACTCGGGTGTCACCAGGGAAGTTTAAATCTGTTTTCACATGTGTAGAAACACACGTGGTCATCCATGCACACCGACACCCAGAAATCCTTGATCTATTCATCTTAACCGTCTTTTATAAGCTTTGTCAGTTCATTCACACGTTCTTTCTATAAGAAGTAAACAAAGAAGTCATTCTAATCTTGTTAATTGCTTCTAGCTCAACTCAGATAGATGGAGAAAGAGAAAGAACCGTAACCTTACTTACGAGTTTTAGATCCACAAGAGGAATTATTATTGCTTAGTGCTTGTGATGAGGAGTAACATAATTAAAATAGAAAATGAAAAGCTACTTTATTTAAAAGACAGTTGCAGCAAGAAAGAAAATGTCGGTTTGTCGCACGTGTGAGAGAGCTCCTTTCATCTGAGTCCTCCGGTTTGGTTGTCAGCCATCCGAACTTCCTAATGAGTGAGAGAAAGAATAGGAATAAAGAGTGAATTGCCCCCATCACTGGGGAAGAACTAGCACCAATCTAGGTGAGGGCTGGCAGAAGGTGGGAGCAAAAAGCATTCTTTAAGATTTGATTCGGGGTCATCAGCTTCAACGTGGAATTTCTTCATTGATCGAGTTCGCTTTCTTCTTTATAAAAAAAAGTGTAATAAGGATAGTGATCATTCGTACATCAAGCCATCCATTCGAGTGATTTTCAAAATAGTCCAGAGATGTCTATTTTAGGATCTCAATCACCGCAATATAAGAGTCAAATCATCTAGTAACATTTCATAAGTGTATATATATATATATATATATATATATATATATATATATATATATATATATATGTTGCATTAGAGGTTTACACAAACATAGATCAAAAGAATTACGGATGAAATCAATAATTTATTTAGTAGAGTGATATGTATATAACTAACGTACATAAAATATTATAAAAATAATATTATATTAAATAGACATAACGAGTGATAATTTTTCAATGTACAATTGAACTATAAATATTAATGTAGCATTATATATTTGTTATAAATATCTATACAAAAGATTATTAGATAATTTAATAAAATTGTATATTACTCAACAATATTACTGATTATAAGTATGATTGTAATTAAACATGATGTTTTCAATATACGTACATTTATTTATAACGTAATATTAGGAATTTTGTATTATTAAATACGTGAGAAATAGTAGGTATATAGTGGCACATTAATATTGAATTTTTAATTATACATGTGTATATGATTTAAATCATCATAACTATAAGTAATGAACAATAGTAATAAAATTGATATTAATATTAGTGACTGATTGGTAATTCACTATGAAGAGAGCCATTAGGATCATTTAGCCATCGAAGTTCAATTTCGGGATGGTCCGACTGTCAGATCGTCGAGAATCCACAAATAAAACCCAAATCAGGATGTGGGCCCCACCCAGGCATCCCATCTGCCTAATCCCCAATCAAGGGACCTGATTGGAATCCCTGTGAACAAATGGACGGTGTGGATTGGTCGCAACCATCATGGTAGGCCCCACATTAGGGTGCATGTACACCAGTGCGAGATCACTAGAGGTGCATCGGACTTAACCTTCAGTTAAATCGGGCTTGACCCGATTGTTTCCAAAAATAGGAGGATCTCCTACCAGTGTTCATTTCAAACGAACCGACCCTATTCTCTTGCATCAATGGCCCACCATCGTGCCCCAAAAGCATGATCTGAGCCATCCATCAGGTTAGTCTCTCGATTTTAATCAAACCCCTGTGATCTTACACGTTGGTGGGCCCACGCGTATACACAACACCAACGCCAGTTAGCACAAACATTCCAAAAATGGGAATTGCCATGTTAGCGATCCACATCCGCCTCATTTCCTCCCATCCCAACCGTTCTTCCAAGAACAATCCACGCCCTTCCTTTTCCGCCGAAAACGAACAGGCAAAGGCCTGTTAGACGAGCCGGCATGGAGAAATTTCCCCTTTCGTATAGCTGTGTTGACATGATTTGAGCTTTCCACCTAGCTCCCCTGGTCGATCTGCACCTTCTTGCTAGGGCGACAACATCTCTGTCCACGGAGAACTTCTCATCTCACAAGAAGGTGTGAACGGCGGAAAAACCCGCGAGAAATGTAGAAACTGCAATGCAGGGGTGGGATTAGTGGCCCCCACCATGATCAGGGGTCCTATCTGAACCGTCCAAATAGTCCTGATCACCTTAATAATCTACAGATAAAAATCTTCCATTACCAGGCCGTCATCTTCCCTGTTAGATCAAAAGACCCACCGTAATGGAGTGGACCCATTGAAGAGAAAAAAATGCTTTTCTGGTGTACCATAAGAGCACAAATCCATCCCTCATGATAGAATTCTCCCATGCATGCGGAAATCGGAGGTGAGACTGTAAGTGCAGTCGCGCCCATCTTGACTGTTCGTTGTGGCGGTGCAAACGAACCCTTAGTTTATAAATAGAAGTCGTTTCGCCTTGAGATTTCCACCAAGAAAGCAGGAAAGGAAAGAGAGAAATAGAGGGAGAAAAAGAGAGAAAAAAAGAGAGGAAAGAGAGAGAATTAAGGTCGGGCAACTAGTGTCGCACCACACCAAACCGACCGGGTTAACCCAAACTCGGAGCAGGTTGGGGTGGCCAGGGGTCCTGGTTTCTGAAAATATTGGGAGACAGAGGGGGTGAAGAAAGGAGAAGGAAACAAGGGAGAAAGAAAGAAGAAGAGAGTGAGAGTCAGGTCCAGCGTTGCGCCATTTGTGTCGCACCACTCGCTCAATCATGGTTTGAGTTACGAGCCTGGCCTGAGTCCAGGATCCCGTCTGTCTCTCCACCAGAGAATAATGGAAAGAAAGAAAGAAAAGAGGAAATGAGAAGAGAAGGAAGAAAGAATCAGAGAGAGAGAGAGCGAGTGAGGGGTGGAGGGCAAATGCTGTCTGCTGCTGTTGCGCCACACCCAGACTCTGTCTGAGTTCGGGAAGAACTCAGGATGAGTTAGGCCTGCTCTAGTCAGTTGAGTCGTGGGAGAAAGAAAAAGAAAAGAAAGGAAAGAAAGAAAAGAGAAAGAGAGGAAGTAGGAGAGAATAGAGGGAGAGAGAATGCATGTCGCACCAACTGTTGTTGACCGGTTTCAATCCCAAACCGACCAGATTCTCAAAATAGCAAACTGTTGCTGGTCCTTTGCACATCCAGAAGGAAGAAGAAGTAGAGAGGAGAAAAGGAAGAGGAGGCTTCGTGTGGTGGCTCTCTTGCCGCACTAGCTCAAGCCTAGTCCTTCACTCGCTGACGAGTTAGGCGAGCCCTCAACTCGTTGTACCCAGTCGAACTGAGTGGGATGACAAGTCGAGGCGAGTTCGAAGTCTTTCCTTACCCTCCTATCAGGGAGTAAGAAGGAAGGAAGTAGATAGCAAGATGATAGAGGACTCGGGTTAAATCTGACCCAACCGAGTCAACTCGAAAATGGCCGAGTTAGGCATGTGGCAAGCTGTCCTAGCCATCAAAACAAGGGTCGAAGTGTCGAGTTGGGTCAAGAGTAGCCAAGCAAGGTAAGGCGTACCCGATTCAGTAAGTTCCATAAATTTATTAAATGTAGGAACATAACTATAACATCCTTATCCTAGCTAATATTAATCATAGCACTAATATTAACAATTATTTTCAAATGATTACATTAACATTGTTACCGTTTCCAATGTTATTAGGATTGTTAATAAACTATATATGGTTGGACATTAGTAGATTGTTATATTAAAACTAGTCATTATAAGCAGATTTACAAGTATTAAGTGGTAGTATTTTATTAATCATTCTTTAACATTTATCATGGATAGTGGATTTTACTAAATGGTATCATTACAACGATCACTATTACTACATTAGCTAATGATAATTATAACACTCATGTTAATAAATACTTTATAATTATTAAACTAACACTAATGATATTAGCATGGTATCCATCACCCGAGAAGATTATCTTTAATAATAGATTACCCTATTTTGTTCCCATTGTAATACTTAGTGATACCAGGGGCGCAAATATTAACCATATTATTAATTTCAAATTTCGATTAACCATATTATTACATTGTGTTTAAACCACACATACGTCATAGTACAACTCTTAGAACTAGACCCTAGGGTGAGACCCAAAAACCTAAGTAATCCAAGCCCTAGGTTATATTAATCTAGACCATGGACACCTTGTAGAACATTGATCTCACGTACAACTTCACAATTCATGGTAGGATTCGATTCTAAGAGTGGACGCGCTTTCTAGCAACATCAGTTGGCGATTCAAAATATAAGGTGATGATTCTTCCCCTTGAGCTTTCGATCTTCGCATTAGCTTAAGTTATAGTTTTTATTCAAATTCATAATTGATATCTTCCTTTTTAATCACATGTGTTAGCTGGTGGAAATTGAATTGTTGTATTACATGCTGTATGATTATCCTGTATAATTGTTCATGCTTGTGGATTTTCTTTTGTGGACTGCTTATGGAACTTAAACTGGTAAATTAGTGGGAAATTCCATCATATGATTGTACACCCATACTTGGGATGTAACTTAGCTAATTGTGATCATAATGGACCTTCGACTTAGTGGTTATTGAGTAGTGGTCTAAATGGATCATTGATGTGGGCCTACTGTCCAGGGTTGTTGTGTCCAATGGTTTTCAAGGATGGTCTTTTATTGCATGGTTTTGATACTCGCCCTATGTGGCCTCTTTTGATAGTAGCCATATGTGGCTTGTTTGATATCGCCCTATGTGGCTTTGTTCTGGTATTTCCCCTATATGGGTTCGATGTTTTATACTGTACAACCATGCGGTGGTAAGCCCCATATATTGAATGTGGTTGGCCACTAGTCGATGGGTTTGCATTAAACATCCTAAAGTGGTAGCCTCATGAGCCAGGGATGGTGGAATGAGACCTATGCCTGAGCTGTCTGCCTACGCTAGGCTCTAAGCTCCCCGTAGTGACCTTTGAGCTTATTAAACCTGCTGAGTGTAATTGGATTAATAATGGACTGGCTAATCATGCATACATCGCATAGACCAACATCTATTGTTATCTTACGTGGGGTACGTATTGTTTCTGACTGGATGATTTTCCCAGGTTCGATGATTGCATGGGCGGCAGCCCACTGTCCGCACGGATGAGCATCCCCAGGGTGTGAGCGCATTTCATACATTCATGCACTTAATAAGATTGCATTTACTCTGTTTTGGTTGTCTGGTTGTTTTATACTATTTCTTACCTAATGCAGCGGTGTGTAATCTTGAGGGGAGTTCACACTGAGTTGGCCACTCATCCATCAAATATTAACCGTATAGGTAGCACAAGTGGCTTAAGTGACTTTCAGGTCCAGGCTGATGAGGAATCAGGTACAAGTGTCAGGGTTGTATGACTGTATCTACCTCAAGGAATTGTCCGGTCTTGCGGCTTATGTTTACATTCTTATGTTATTTTTCTTGTACTAGATCATGTGGATTCTTGTATTTGTTATATTCGAGACATTGGTTTGTATAAGTCATTATAGGCACTCTCTTATATATTCTAAATGATAATGAAATTTTCCTTTATGTTAATTTGTCCACTCTATGCTCATTTGCTTACTCTGATAAAAGAAAAATATATACTCGAATTTGACCATCCTTTAAGGTTAACACTCGGGTTTTTGGGAAATGGGTCGTGTACTCGGGTCCTGAAAAGTCGGGGCATTATATTAGTACTCATTTAATATTTAAAAGTGTTATGTTGATAAACCCTAAGTATTGTCAAATTTTGGTGTGACAAACCAATTCAAGTTTGTATTTTGATTTGTATCAAGCTTGTGCATCTGTTCATATTGAATCTTCGATGTTCGTTCTGTTCATGCTGAATATATCTTGCCGATATATACGACGAACTTATCGAGATCTTCAAACTGGAAGAAAGTGAAGACTTTCATATATTGAGTGAAGACAGAATTTTCAAGAACATTGCAGTTCAAGGTTTGAAACCAGAAAAATCCAAGAACTCAAGACCTAGTTGAATATTATGTTTTGGTATGTTGAGTTCAAGCTTTGAAGATCACAAGAATTAATGCTACTAAAGTGATGAATAGATTAAGTGTTTATATGTTCTATCTCACAAGTAAGGTATGATTGACCTAGATTGACCATAGATCATGATTAGATCATTTTATACTTTCGGTCGGTCATTTTGTTCATTTTATAAGTGTAAAATTCCGTTCTTTTGACTAGCCCTAGCATTGGCTCAACCAGTCCTAGTATTTTCTCGACCAGTCTAGGATTTGTTAAGAATTTTCGAAATTCTTTAGTTGGTATATGACCAGTCATGTGAATAGTGCTCGACCCATTTTCCAGCGTGTAATCTAGACTCACACGACCAGTCATGTGGTGTCCACGACCAGTCGAGCAGGCCACTCAACCAGTCGTGGGACCCACAAGGCCACTCGTGCAACTGAAAAATCTTATCGCGTTAGAATTTTTGAAAATCTGTTTGGATAAGTCTAGTCATAGCTACCCAAAGGCAAGTCGTGCGAACCGATTTTTCACCTATAAATAGTGCTCGAATTTCAAAGTTTTCTATTAAATTCTTATCATTCTTAAGCAATCACTTTGAGTTTATTTTGAGTACATTCTAGGCTATTTTATGCATATTTAAGATTATTTAAAGTAGCTCTTGTGATTTGATTTTGATTCTCTATTCCATTCTTATATTGAAAAATGGATATTCGATTTACCCTTTCTTGAGATCAAAATCAATACAAAGCCCTTGCTAATTTAATTAAAAATCATCTAAACTTAGAACCTTATACACATGTGAGACTGAACGTTAAACATCTACGTCATCATCAAGTTGGTTCTATCGGGCTGCTTCAGAATTGTCATACAGATAAGTTTTTACTTTTTCTGTAATTCAATTCTTTTTATTTTGTTTGTGAGATTGTTCTAGAAAATCTCCATTTGTGGTTTATCTGAGGTGATCCAGAAAACTCAGAGCGTGGGGTTTTAAAATTATATAAGCCCACTTGAAAGACACAATTGTGAAGGTTTTAGGTGAACCTTGAAAAACCTATTTTGGATTAGTGAACGCTAATATCCCGAGGGAGTGGATATTAGGAGTGGAGTAGTTGTGTGGCTGTTGTTTAACAGTTGGTGTACACACAAGCGAACCACTATAATTCTTTGTGTTTGGTGGATGTGTGGTTTATTACTTTATCTTTTATGGTTTAAGATTATGGGATGTATTTGTGGATGTGAATGTTGTAATCTTTACATTTCAGCATTGTGTGGTGAATGTTGTAATAGATTAGATTCTATTTCTTTCATTTCCTCTTCAGTTTGAGTTTTTGATACTCACCCAAGTTCTAGTAAGGTTGTCCTACCATAAACCATTGGTTTTTGGTGTTAGGTTGTCCTTAGAACCAAGTTTGTATCAACCTCTCAATACTTGATTTTTTAGGTTGTTATTTCCTTTGGTTATTTGCATTTTATTTGGCTATCTTATTGTTTATATTCCACTTATTAATTTTTATTTAGCATAGTCCTATTCACCTTCCCCCCCCCCCTTTAAGGACATATAGCTCTGCCTTTTCAATATTCTCTTTAATTTAGATTTTTCAGCATTTAATTTTGAGTTCTATATTCCAATCTTATTTGAAGAAGGGATTTAAGTTTTTCCCTTTCTTGGAATCAAAATCAAATCAAACAAGCCCTATGTGATTTAATCTAAAAATCATTTGGAACTTAGAACCTTTTCATAAGTGAGTGTGGACATTGAACATCTACGTTGAACATCTACTTCGAATTGGTTCTACCGAGCTTAATCAAAGGAGAATATCCAGATAAGTATATTTACATTTCTATAAATTTCTTTTATGGTTTTTGAGGTTGTGCCAGAAAAAATCTCACTTTCTTTTTGGTTTGTCTGAGGTGATCCAGAAAACTCAGAGTGTGAGGTTTTTGAATTGTGTAAGCCCACTTGATAGACACAATTGTGAAGGTTTTAGGTGAACCTTGAAAAACCTATTACATACTGAATGCCAATATCCACTATGTGAGGATATTGGGAGTGGAGTAGTTGTGTGGCTGTTTTTCTAAACAGTTGGTGTACACACAAGCGAACCACTATAATTTCAGGTCTTGTGGTGGATGATTGATTGTGGCTTCGTGAGAATGTTGTAATCCTTTTTATGCAAGTCTAGGAATGCTGTAATGGCTTAGTTAATTTTCTTTGCTATTTTTATTCTTTATTCCTTTGTATCGGTTTGAGATTTTGATACACAGACCGTTCTAGGAATCAGGTTGTCCTACCATAAGCCATTGGTTTTTGGTGTAAGGTTGTCCTTAGAACAACATTTGTATCAACCTCTCAATACTTGTACATTTGAGATTGTTATTCATTTATGCTTTGTTGGATTGTTTAGTACTTTCTTTATTTATATCTGTTTAATTCCGTAGTTAATTTTTTTATTTGGCATAGTCTATTCACCCCCCCCCTTCTAGGACTCTTAGCTCAGCCTCTTTAAGATGCCCCCTCGATCCTTCTTTGATTCATGAAATCAAATGGAGGATCGATCTTCTTCTAACTGAAGAACCGAATGAACTTGTAACGCCGTGAAAATCGGGGGTCGAGCATAAACTCAACTCCCGAGTCCCAGAACATCACTTATGCAACAAAATGAAGGATGATTGAATGTTGACTGTATTCGCGCATTGAACATGAGTGAGATTAAGCCAAAACAGCATATCATACTCCAGAGACAGTTAAATTTGTAAGCGGAAGACTGTGATAGATAGATAAAATATATAAACTATGATGAGTCTCCAGAGTGTGATAACATTACCAGGTTAAATAATTACAAGTACAGTTCTAAAATATACCAACTGTGAGGAAGTGTAATGTCTCCTGTCCCAAGTACCATAGCCCCGTCAATATAATATCAGGTCTTCATTGACCTGCTAGAGAGATGCAGATAGGAGAACTCCTCCTATCATCATTGAAGTAGTCCGGCTCTGCTTCACAAGCATTGCCATCACCTGAAACTCAACAAATCTGGTTGGTGTGTACAACACCGTCCTGTAACGTGGGAGTGAGTGATCAACTCAGTGGAACAGTAAAGCATAGGTTAACATGTTATCAACTCAGTCAAGCAATAATGATAAAGCAGTACAATCAAACAATTCTAACTACTCTTATTAAATACAAGTATGAAATGACATGATAATGTATGCCCTTGCCAAACCACTCTCATGCGACATTATCTTACGTTCGCGAATGCTTAACTCCCTTAGTGCTCCACATCTACAAGGCACATGCGGTGCGATGATGAAAATGATTACCGAGTTATTATTATTCCATTTCAAACAACAGTATTGGGAAACTAAGGTACCTTCCTTGTATCATTCCCAAACATGATCCATTCTAGGGTCGTCAGTCCTAGTTAATATCTGACGACGGCGTGTTTTCTAGGTCACTGCAAAGGCTGCTAAGGCTGTTACACACAAAGGTTACACCGCTCCCCCATCACCTCTTTAACGATTCATCACTATACAGAAACAGGCCTAGTTCATACTCTATATACCGCGGCACACCTTAAGACGCACTGCGATCTCAGAGTATGCTCGAGGTCACTACAAAGGGCTGTCAGGGCTGTTACACGGAATCGTTGCACCACTCCCCCATCACCTTATCAATGTAGTGCGACAGCACGAATATAGTGTCTCATACCACCATAATCGGCTCATGAGTCTGGTTGCTCACTGGTCACTACGGGGAGGCACGTGGCCTCAGCGTAGGCCGACAGCTCGACCACAGTGTCCCATACCACCATGTCCGGCTCATGAGTCTTAGCGGATTGAGGTACCATGGTTAACGGGATTGCCACTGGTAAGTTTAGTACCCTAGGTTCAAACAGTAATGACCAAACATGGTGAACACACATTCGACAATCGGGTTACTTGACGAACCTGACTAGCTCGAGCGCACAACAAGTTGGGCGATATGAAGCGCAAGAGCACTCCGTGTGGCCAACCACTATCGTCAAGCGAAGTACGACTCGGGTTCGTCGAACACATCTCACGTGGCAAATGAATCACAGCCACGAATTCAATTCTGGTACCGATTGTTTGGACTATAATCATAGCCCCAAACACAATCAATTGCAGATAGGTAAAGCAGTAATGGATCGATATTCAACTCATACAATCAAGGTTTGGTATTATCCGTTTAGGGCAGCCAGGGCTGTTGCACGCACTCGTTGCTCCACTCCCCCATCACCCATGACGGATCATACAACGTAAATATAAATTTAAACATATGCATTACATAGTTAAAATCATAAAGCAGTTGAGCATGTTATGAAGCAGAACACAAGCATGAGTTTGTACATGTTCAATTCCTAATCACACAACTATCCAAGGAGATCATACACATAGTTAAAAGAGGTTGAGAATCATATCTCAACACCCTTATACATTACAATTTGCTAGTTACTACTCATTCAGACATTTCAAGAAACACTTAAACAAACATACATCAACATACATGACATATGTCGATCACATAGGCATTAGGCCAAATCCTTTCACTAGGGAGTTGCCCCAATCATAACACGCGTACACCCACGACGGATAGTCATGGCAAGCAGGAATCCAAGTTCCATATTCATTCAGTCATTTCCACAAACACTTGGGCCACACATTTTAGCATATATAGTGTATATTGGCCATGGCGTGACTTAGGGCAAATCCTTTCGTCAAAGGGGTATCGCCAATACATCAATCATGAATCCATGACAATTAGTCATGGCGAGTACGAATGAGAATTCTATACTCATTCAGTCATTTTCACAAACACTTAGAATACACTATTACAACATACATGGTGTATGTTAGCAAAACATGTATTAGGGCTATCCTTTAGTCAAGTGAGTATTTTATCCATGTATAATATATTACTACAACAAATAATCATGATAAATACATCTCCAAAATTTATACGTATACAGTATTTTCTAGAATACGCAATTTCAACATACATAGTGTATATAAGTAAAACATGTATTTAGGCGAATCCTTTTGCCAAATAAGTATTTTATCCATATATCGTATATCCATATAACAAATAAACATGTCAAACATATTTCCAAAAAATATACGTATACCGTACTTTCTACAAATACCTAGAGTATGTAGAATTCCATATTTTTCATCTTTAATCGAAACGGAAAACAGACAGCACTTTGTACATGTGCAATTGCATGCAGATCATGAATCTATCATTATCTGACATTGAAAGCGTTGAAAACCATAACCTATACACCTAAAGTCCCTACCTTTAGTCGTAGAATCGCAACGGAATCGATAAGTTTGTCTAGCTTCCGTATACGGCAACTAGGCAATCTAGAGAAGGAAATAGGTTAGTTATTTCATAACCTACAACTATCAAATCCCCCAAACAGGTTAGGGTTAGGGTTTATTACCTAGAAATGACGCCGGAATCGCCGGGAAAGCGACAAGAATGAGGTGGTTAAGCACCGATAGCTGCAGGGTAGAGTGGCGGGGAGATCTTCCCACAACTCCCACACTTTCTCCTTCTTTTCCCTCTCTCAAATCTCAAATTCGTATGGCTGCCATGAGAGAGGGTTTAAGGTCCTTATATAGTCTCAAAACTCACCGAAATACTCCTGTTCAAGGGGTACGACTATTATAGGTATTTCGGCACTTTTCCAGCTCAAAAGAGGGTTTCTGATGGCCCTCATTGAGCCAAACGTCAGACTTAAGCTCTCAACACATGAATCTACGTGGGATTACGCTTTTGACTTGATCGGATTCCCAGATCGCACGTGGCGGACCATTTTCAGTTCAACGGTCGGTGGGCCACGATCTGAAATTCCAAGTACATGTAAATGTTCCTGAAATTTTTCCTGATCCGAGGGTGTAATCTGGTCTGATTCTGACGGTCTAGTTGCTTAATAATGATCCGCAAGCGAATGGTGCCATATCACTATTCTAGATATTTATTTTGTAAAGGAAAGAGTGATTTTCACACTCCCTCGCTCCGGACTCAAGCGAATGGCCGTGGGACATCGACTGGACCTGATTTCCGAGGTGGTTGACCAGCCCAGTGAGGCGGTCCTAGTTCCTTAACTTCGTGTTAATCGGACTTCCGATGTGCGGTCTAGACCTAATACGAAGTTTCAAGTCATTCCCGAGAGTAGCCGGGTAATGAGTTTGATCCTAAACTTTAGGGTAACCTAGAGTCAATGTTTTTGCAAGTTTTGGGTCTTGCAGATCATATTTAAAGTGATTGGTGCTAATTTCACAGGCACTCTAGTTTAACATTAGCTAAATCTCACTTAATTTCTAAAGGGTTTAGTCCTGTAAGATTTCTGTCTGAGGTGGTACCTGGGCCTTTGTAGTTTGTATATAAAGTGATCCAAGGTATACTACTTAGCTAGTTTAAGATAGTGTCTAGGGTGAAAGTACTTTGAAAATTTAAGGAGAAAGGTGGGATTTGTGAAGGAAATGGATTAAGGAGCAATTTTAGACTGTGGGATTGAGTTTTGACAAGTTGATAAGGTCTTAGGATCGACCCATTGCCTAAGGACGTCTAATCCCAGGTTGGCAAAAATTCGGGATGTTACAGAACTACAGCTAAAGGATAATCGAATGATCATGCTTGCATGAAAGACCAACTGATCATACTCGAATGGATGACTTGAATGATCATGTTTGAACGGAAGACTAAATGATCGTGCTCGAATGGAAGACTTGGATGATCGCGTTCGAACGAAAGACTGAATGATCGCATTCGAATAGAAGACTTGAATGATCGCGTTCGAATAGAAGACCAAATAATTGTGTTCGAATGGAAGACTTGAATGATCACGTTTGAACGGAAGACTGAATGATCACGTTCGAATGGAAGGCTTGAGTGCCTCCAGCCAGCAATGTCGAGCGGATGCTTCACTAGAGAGGATAAGACTTTCTTTTCATTGAAACCCGTCACTGTAACAGTTGTGACGTCTTCGTCTCTGAGTATCTTGGTCAGAGAACTATCTTTCAATGCTGCTAGTGCTGCAACAATCTCTTTGATTAACTCCGGCAACTCTTCCTTTGAATTCTTTGTCTCTAGAGAGTTGTTCTTTAATGTTGCTCCTACTGCAACAACTCTTTCGATTGTCTCTTTTAGTCATGATCTGTAAACTCAAGCTTTCGAATGATAGTCTTTCCTTCCAAATTAATCTTGATTAGTATCTCAAGATGTCATAACTTTCCAATTTAGCTTCATGAAGTATTTATAATTTTGAAATATATTGAAAGCTTCTTCTCTCTTTTAGGCTAATTGTAATAATTCACAATATGAGATTTAATCATTTCATCTTTATGCTTGTCATTGTGCTTCGCATTGCATTTGTTGCATCCTTTGCTCATTATATCGTGCTTTCAGAGATGTCATTTCCAGCTCCAAAGGTTCAACCGCTGAGTCTTTTTTAGTTTGTGCTCCTTAGCATTTCTTCATAAATTGGCTAAAAGTATATGTTCCTTATACCTTTATTGCTTCTGGAAATTAGATAAGACTTTTCTCAATTCCATTTAATAGCTTTCCAGAGGACATAGAAGTTACTGACAATGATTCTATCTCTTTTTATAAACATTTATTTCTTGTCTCCATCAAATCTGGTACTTGGAGTCTTTCAATATCATTGCTATAACAATGAGAAGTTACGGCATCGGACCATATAACTGGGCCTTAATATAAAAATAACTCTTGAAAGTTTACACTGGATCATGTGTTTCGACAAGAAAACAAATGTATTTGGTTTGGGAGATTATCTTATTCGAGTACAACAAAGAGAATGAATATGGATCAATCATCATATTATTATTACTGAATTCATTTACATCCCTTTAATATCCCTTGATTCTAAGATAGGTAAAAAATGACAAGTTACAATTAAGAAATTTTATATGTTCAATCTTAAATCCGGCAGCATCTTGACGCTATTTTAGCCATCTCCTAATACTTAGGAGGAATTGCTGAATTGATCAGCCAATCTTCAGGAAGATAGAGATTTCAACAGCATTCCGGCACTATTTTGATTATCTCCTAGTACTTAGGAGGATTTTCTCCTTTCCAAAGAAGAGCTTGGAGAGATAAAGGCGGAACTTGAATATTCCCTACAATTCCACCTTGCATACTTGGCTGAATTGTGATTCAGTTGCGTGACCCGCGCAACCAATAGATACATTGCGCGATCTGTGCAACCGATAAGGGCGTTGCGCGATCCGCGCAACTGACTTGCCCATTGCGCAAACCTCGCAATTGATCCTCTCTCTACCTTCAGTTGCTCTGCTCTGCTCTCTGAAATCTTCGATCCCCAAATGAGAGGGGGAGTGGGGTATTTATAGGTACTTCACACGTGCCAACCCTCGATTCTTGTGCCCTCTCACTGTCTTTCTTTTGTTGATTACCCGATCCGCGCAACAGTGTTTACTGGTTGCGAGACCCATGCAACAGACTTCCTTGATTGCGTAACCCACGCAACAGATTCCCTTAGTTTCGCGAGCCACGCAATTGCCTTTCTAGGTTGCATGACCTATGTAATGGTTCATTTTGGTTGCACGATCCGCGCAACAGCTCAAACTATTCTTCCATTCATTCCTTTAAATCTGTCAAGCTTTCAATCTTGAATCCTTCTCCCCTTTATGATTTTTTTTTATGCTTCAATAGATGCCCCGTTAATCCGTTCTTTGTTCCAAAGAATCAGGATCAATCCATTTTTTTCTTCCAATAGATGCCCCTTGAACATTGCGCAACCCACGCAGCGCATACCCGAGTACAATACTCGGCCCAAAGCTCTATAAATATCTAGACTTGGTTCATTTCCTCATTCTTCCATTCTGCAGCGGAGCTCTTGTAAAAAAAAAATTTCTCGTGCAACTGATACTTGTTGCGCGACCTGCGCAACGACTCTATCGCGTAAGGCTTTCCAGTAGTTACGCTGCCTGTGCAACGATTAATTTGTTGCGTGACCTGCGCAACACGGTTCGTTGTACAATCGGTGCAACTGCCACTTCAGTAATTCTACTCGATCTTAGCATAACTTCCTCACATATAATCATGGCCCGAACCAAAAGAACTTTCATTGCCGTCGCTCCTTCTTTTAATCAACCCTCACACTGAGAGCTTCCAAATACTGAAGCTTATCAGATGGCAACTCCTCAAACAACATAATTACCATCCTCTCCAGCTCAAGCCCCGCGTAAGCGATTCAAGACGACTGTCAGACGACCCGTTTACATAAAAGAGCCAGTATTCCCCACATTTGACTTCACTGCGTGTATTGAGTCATTATCGTCTCCTATCCATAGGGCTATCGCCAAGGGCGATCTGAAAATGCCTCCAAGGCACAACCGTGATTATGATTGGGATGAATGGTTAAATACAACAGCTCATTACCAGACAATCAATTAACAACCACCTGCTAGAGAAGATACTCCTCCTCCTTCCAGACCCAAGAAGCATCGTCAAAATAAAGCCCAAGAATTTCAAGAGAAAATTAAAGAGCATAATAGGAAGAAGCTCCATAATTCTTGGGATTCTGTCCGTGCCGTTCAGGGTATCATTCAATTTAACAACCCCTATAAACAAGGCATCATCACAATTCCGATCAACATTCACTGCCATCACTCTATGCTAGTTTATGAACCCAGGGATCACCTCACTGTGGAAAGATTAGCCTACATAAAGTCTTGGTCGTTCAAGGAGCCAAGACTATTAGAAGGCATTTTGCAGCCACCAAGACCTCAACAGAATACGGGCAACATTCATCCCATGTTATTCCTTGTTCCCTCCTACGACATTCATAGTCTCCATCCAACTTGCTTTTATGAGACACTCAAGCAACGTTTTAGTCACCGTCCTTTCATTTGGAGTCCAGAAGAATTTAGAATGAGGGGTCTTCTGGGTCCTCGCAACTACTATTCTGAGTGGGCTACCACGGTTTTGGCGAAGCATGCTACGACTTTGTCGAAGATCGATATTTTTCATGCGATAGAAGCTACATCACATTCCTTCTACAAAGAACCTTCTATTTTGAAGGCATTCCTTAACTATTGGTGCCCTTCCACCAATTCCTTCCATCTTCCTGAGGGTGAAATGAGTATCACACTCTGGGATATTCACAGGATTTGTGACTTACCAATAACCGGCAAGTTCCTTGATGAATTTGTTCCCACTAATGAGGAATTTGCTTTCGTTTCTTCTCTTGATCGTGTTCCCTCTATTTCAGAATCGACTACCGAACTCTTCAGGGAGATGTCAAATTCCAGAATATCCACAAGATTCCTCCCATGCAGTGGCTAGCTCACTTCACCAGATCTTTCAAGTAATTCCTATCTTCTCCAATCTCTCTGCATGGCGACTTGATATTTTTATACATAATTATAATTTCATTTACCTATCCCGTCAGGTTTATCGGCAGTCATTCATGAGAACTAGAACGTCTCTGTAACGCCCTGAAAATCGGGGGTCGAGCATAAACTCAACTCCCGAGTTCCAGAACATCACCTATGCAACAAACTGAATGATGATTGAATGTTGACTAAGTTCGTGCATTGAACATGAGTGAGATTAAGCCAAAACAACATATCATACTCCAAAGACAGTTAAATTTGCAAGCGGAAGACTGTGATGGATAGATAAAATATATAACCTATGATGAGTCTCCAGAGTGTGATAACATTATCAGGTTAAATAAATACAAGTACAGCTCTAGAATATACCAAATGTGAGGAAGTGTAATGCCTCCTATCCCATGTACCATAGCCCTGTCAATACAATATCAGGTCTTCATTGACCTGCCAGAGAGATACAGATAGGAGAACTCCTCGTATCATCACAGAAGTAGTCCGTCTCTGCTTCACAAGCATCGCCATCACCTGAAACTCAACAAATCTGGTGGGTGTTCGGAACACCGTCCCGTAACGTGGGAGTGAGTGATCAACTCAGTGGAACAATAAAGCATAGGTTAACATGTTATCAATTCAATCAAGCAGTAATGATAAAGCAGTACAAATCAAACATTTCTATCTACTCTTGTTAAGTGCAAAAATGGAATGACATGATGCTGTATGCCCTTGCCAAACCACCCTCAAGCGACATCATCTTACGTTCGCGAATGCTTACTCCCTCAGTGTGCCACATCTACAAACCACATGCAGTGCGATGATGCTCATGATTACCAAGTTTTTATTAGTCCATTTCAAACAGCAGTATTGGGAAACTAAGGTACCTCCCTTGTATCATTCCCAAACATGATCCATTCTAGGGTCGTCAATCCTAGTTAATCTCATACGATATTATGGTTTGAGAAGCATAGTGAAGGCATCGCAAAGGGCTCGTCACCCGTCAGCGCGGATACAGATCTCACCGTATGCAGCTCAATTGCTGGCCGTCAGCTCGAGTACAGGTCTCACCGTACTCGGCTCAATCACTAGCCGTCAGCTCGAGTACAGGTCTCACCGTACTCAGCTCAACTCATACTCTAGTTGCTGTGAAAGACTCGTCGCCAATCACAGACCCTTGGAGTATACTCGAAGATACTACGGAGGACTCGTCGCCCGTCAGCACGAGCACAGGTCTCACCATACTCGGCTCTCGCCGTAAGTATCGACAGCTCGAATACAGTGTCCCATACCACCATATTCGGCTCACGAGTTGGTTGCACAATGGTCACTACGGGGAGGCACATGGCCCCAGCGTAGGCCGACAGCTCGACCACGGTGTCTCATACCACCATGTCCGGCTCATGCGTCTTAGCGGATCGAGGTACCATGGTTAAAAGGGGGTTTCACTGGTAAGTTTGGTACCCTAGGTTCAAGCAGTAGCGTCCAAACAGGGTGAACATGCATAAGACAGATCGGGTTACTTGACGAGCTCGACTAGCACGATCGCCCGTTGAGCTGCACGACATGAAGTGCATAAACAACTTCGTGTGGCCTAGCCACTGCCGACAGGCAACGCACGACTCGAGTTCGTCGAACACATCCCACGTGGCAAATGAATCTCAGCCACGAATTCAATCCCATTACCGATTGCCTGGGCCATAATCATAGCCTCAAACACAATCAATTGCAGATAGATAAAGCAGTAATGGATCAGGATTCAAATCATACAATCAAAGTCTGGTATTAACCGTTTAGGGCTACCAGGGCTGTTGCACGCACTCGTTGCTCCGCTCCCCCATCACCCATGACGAATCATATAACATAAATATAAATTTAAACATATGCATTACATAGTTAAAATCATAAAGCAGTTGAGCATGTTATGAATCAAAACACAAGCATGAGTTTGTACATGTTCAATTCCTAATCACACAACTATCAAAGGAGATCATACACATAGTTAAAAGAGGTTGAGAATCATATCTCAACACCCTTATACATTACAATTTGCTAACTACTACTCATTCAGACATTTCAAGAAACACTTAAACAAACATACATCAACATACACGACATATGTCGATCACATAGGCATTAGGCCAAATCCTTTCACTAGGGAGTTGCCCCAATCATAACACGCACACACCCACGACGGATAGTCGTGGCAAGCAGGAATCCAAGTTCCATATTCATTCAGTCATTTCCACAAACACTTGGGCCACACATTTTAGCATATATAGTGTATATTGGCCGTGGCGTGACTTAGGGCAAATCCTTTCGTCAAAGGGGCATCGCCAATACATAAATCATGAATTCATGACAATTAGTCATGGCGAGCACGAATGAGAATTCTATACTCATTCAGCCATTTTCACAAACTCTTAGAATACACTATTACAACATACATGGTGTATGTTAACAAAACATGTATTAGGGCTATCCATTAGCCAAGTGAGTATTTTATCCTTGTATAATATACTACTACAGCAAATAATCATGATGAATACATCCCCAAAATTTATACGTATACAGTATATTCTAAAATACGCATTTTCAACATACATAAAGTATACAAGCAAACCTGTATTACGGCGATTCCCTTCGCCAAGCAAATATTTTATACGCACATAATATATTTATACGACAATTAATCATGACAAACACATCGCTAAAATATACATGTATACGGTACTTCTTATAATACCGTATTTCTACATACATAGTGTTTATTAGTAAACATGTATTTAGGCGAATCCTTTCGCCAAATAAGTATTTTATCCATACGTCATATATCCATACGACAAATAAACATGTCAAACACATTTTCATAAAAAATACGTATACGGTATTTTATACGAATACCTAGAGTATGTGAAATTCCATATTCTTCAATTCTAATCGAAACAGAAAACGGAAAGCACTTTGTACATGTGCAATTGCATGCAGATCATGAATCTACCATTATTTGACATTGAAAGCGTTGAAAACCATAACCTATACACCTAAAGTCCGCACCTTTTGTCGTAGAATCGTAACGGAGTTGATAGGTTCGCTAAGCTTCCGTATACGGCAACTAGGCGACCTAGAGAAGGAAATAGGTTAGCTATTTCATAACCTACAACTATCAAATCCCCCAAACAGGTTAGGGTTAGGGTTTCTTACCTAGAAACGGGGCTGGAATTGCCGGAAAAGCGATGAGAACGAGATGGTGCAGCTCGTGTGGTGGCAGGGAACGACGGCAGGGAGATTCTCCCACTTCTCCCTCACATTCTCTCTCTTTTCCCTCTCTCAATTCTAAATTCGTATGGCTGCCATGAGAGAGGGTTTAAGGTCCTTATATAGTCCCAAAACTCACCGAAATAGACTCCTGTTCAAAGGTTACTGCTAATATAGGTATTTCGTCACTTTTCCAGCTCAAAAGAGAGGTTCTGGTGGCCCTCCATGAGCCAAACGTCAGACTTAAGCTCTCCACACATGGATCTATGAGGGATTACGTTTTCGACTCGATCGGATTCCCAGATCGCACGTGGCAGACCACTTTCAGTTCAACGGTCAGTGGGCCACGATCCGAAATTCCAAGTACATGTAAATGTTCCTGAAATTTTTCCTGATCCGAGGGTGTAATTTGGTCTGATTCTGACGGTCTGGTTGCTTAATACTGATGCGCAAGCGAATGGTGTCAGATCACTATTCCAGATATTTTAATTTCAAAGGGAATAGTGTTTTTCACACTCCCTCGCTCCGGATCAAAACGAATGGCCGTGGGACATCGGCTGGATCTGATTTTTGAGATGATTGTCAAGCCCAGTGAGGCGGTCCTAGTTCCTTAGCTTCGTGTTAATCGGACTCCCGATGTGCGGTCTAGACCTAATACGAAGTTTCGTTTCATTCCCGAGAGCAGACGGGAAATGAGTTTGGTTCTAAACTTTAGGGAAACCTAGAGTCACTGATTTTGCAAGTTTTGGGTCTTGCAGATCGTATTTAAAGCGATCCCAACGGATTTCATGGCTAATCGAGTTTTGCACTTAGTTAACTTTGTTAAATTTCTAAAGGATTTAATCCTAATTGTTTTCTGGTTGAGATGGTACTTAGGCCTTTGTAGTCTGTATATAAAGTGATCCAAGTTTTACTACTTAGCTAGTTTAAGTTAGTGTCTAGGGCGAAAGTGCTTTGAAAAATTGAAAGCATAAGGTAGTGAAGGGTGGGATTTGTGAAGAAAATGGTTTAAAGAGCAATTTTAGACTGTGGGATTGAGTTTTGACAAGTTGATAAGGTCTTAGGATCAACCCATTGCCCAAGGACATCTAATCCCAGGTTGGCAAAAATCCGGGATGTTACAGTCTCAGAAAGAGTATAAGAGGTTGTGTTGAATACTCTGTCTACGGGGAATTGGCAACATTTATCGCATACTGGCTAAGCATGGTGGTCTTCCCCAGTTCTAAATCAGCAGATGCTATTCGTCCTTCACTGTTTGTTGTTGCAGGTGTCATGGCTGAGGGAACCAAGTATTCTCTTGCCCCGCCTGTTCTTTGTTCAATCTATAGAGGTTTCAGAGAGATTGCGTGCCATATAAAAAGACCCTCTTGAAAGTGCACCTACTTGTGCCCTGGTTTGTCAAGTTATGTGAATGATAAGTCAGACTGGCTACAGAGATAGATAGGAAGATTATTTCAAGTGTCTGCCTCAACCGGATGTCTGGAAGCTCGGAATAGGTAAATCATAGCCTCACATCCCATGTCCCAAAACACTAGGTGATTAAAACCCTTAAAACAAGATAGACATCTTAGGGTTTTTGAGGTGAGAAAACTTTTTCAAAATAGGAAAATCTCTATGTTTTTCTCGCCCTGTCGATCTTATCAAAACACCCTCGATATGATCGACCTATTCTGTCGATGTCCTCGATACCTTAACGATATTAACGATGAGAGGACCAAAAGTGTCCAGCAACTAAATACTCATCTGGACGGATTTATCGATGTATTGATACACATATCGATATCATCGATATAAGTACAAATATGTCTAGCAACTTCATAACATATCTAGACGAATTATCGATGTATCAATACACCTATCGATATCATCGATATTCAAATCTCGATTCCATCGAGAGTGGCTCGATAAGATAGACAGACAATTTTTCGGCGCCCTTATTTTTTAAGAAAAATCTCAAAAGTCTTTGATAACATCGATGCTCTTCTGATATGATCTGAATTCAAATGTCGATAACATCGGAAGTCCATTGATGATATTGATCATGGGCACGCATATCTTACAACAGATATTTCAGGTTGTTTTTAACTATGATCGAGGGCCCTTCGATTACATCGATATTCAACTATCGATGATATCGACACCAGATCGATTGCATTGAACAAAGCCATAAATTGTCCAGCAAGCTCAAGATAAATCAGCTGGAATTATCGATGCCTCGACTCTGATCTCGATATCATCGACATTCAAATTTCGATGATCTCGATGGTTCCCCGATCAATCTTGAAATCCTGAAATATTTCAAAGTCAAGTCTCTCTCATTTTTTAAATGCCGATGGATCGATCCTATCCTCGATGGAATCGGAGTTCGAAATCCGATGACATTGACCATGGTCAAGATTCATTGACCAATTTGCGAGAAGTTCTAAAAGCGTATGACATCGAGTCCGAGTCATCGAGCAGACCATCGATGCTATCAAGAGTATACGCTCGATGATATTGAACTCTGTCATAAGGGTGGCCGTTTTATATTCGTTGGAGCTTTTTGCTGATATATTGAGGACTTGTCTTTTGTTGCTGTAAGAAAGAAAAGAGAGAGCTTTTGTGCGTTTCAACTTACATCTTATACCCAAAGCCCTTTCTCACGAGGGAGTTCATCCTCCAATCCACCCTCATCATTGATAATCAATAGAGTGGATTGGGGAATGAACTTTCGTATTTAAGGATCCTTCAGCTACTACCTTAATGGTAAATCATTAAGCTAGGATACCTTGAATGCATAAGATTGGAACTACTCTACTATATATAGAGGACTTGTCTTTCGTTGCTGTAAGAAAGAAAAGAGAGAGCTTTTGTGCGTTTCAACTTACATACTACACCCAAAGCCCTTTCTCTCGAGGGAGTTCATCCTCTAATCCACCCTCATCATTGATATTCAATAGAGTGGATTGGGGAATGAACTTTCACATTCAAGGATCCTTCAGCTACTACCTTAATGGCAAATCATTAAGCTGGGATGCCTTGAATGCATAAGATTGGAACTACTCTGCCTTCCTTATAGGTAAACCTTTAGAGAGTAGGATTCCATCTTAACCTTGACCCAACCCTAAGCGTAGCCTTAGTATATCTTTTGTGTTGAGGATCAAAGAAGCAGAAGACTCTTCGTCAACAAGGTGGAGGAGATCTTCGGCGTTGTACTTAACGGGACTCATCAACTTATCTGTAAGTATCTAGAGTCCAAGAGGACACTTGCGATCATTCCTTTCTAGGATTGGGTCTTAAGTGGTTCTCACCCATTGAAGTCCTCAAGGAGGCCTACGGCGGGAGTGTACGTGGTGGGTGCATTGTGTGAACCCTTGCTCTATGTAGAGCATAAACATCTAGTTAGGAGTCAACCAGTAAAACTCCCGAGTGCGTTGTGTGGACCCTTGCTCTATAGAGAGCATAAACATCTGGTTAGGAGTGAACTAGTAAAACTCCAAGGTTAGAGGTAAATCGAGTAGAAACCTCCATGTAAAGGTTGAAGGTGAACTTGATTTAAAACCTTAGGTTTGAGGTGAACCCTAAGAAACCTCCTTAGTGAAATCTGGTACACTCAATGGTTGAGTGCGGCAGCCGAGAGTGGAGTAGACTTATTGTCGAACCACAATAAAATGACTGTGTTCATGATTGCTTTTCTATATGTGTGATTCATGACAATGCATTCATATTCATATATCTGATCACATCTCACACACATACACAGTCACATCCAACATAGACTAAGTTGCATATTGCTATATCTTGATTAGTTTGTGATTGGATCGTCTACCTGGCTTGGAAGCTAGTAGAGTTACATTTGAGTAATCCTCAAAATTGCACACATGACAGGATTAGAGTGATAAGATTTTTAATATAACTCATAAATCTTTAAAAAGTCCTATTAACCCCCTCTAAGAGATATTGGCATATTCTTACTTCAACTCAAGCGGTCTTCACCGCTATTTCAATTGGTATCAGAGCGGGTCTCTCTTTAAGGGCTTCACCGCCTAAAGAGTGATCTTGACTGAAGTTGGAAATATGGCCAAAGGAGAGGGCTCATCAGTCACCAGGCCTCCAGTATTTGAAGGCTCAAATTATGCATACTGGAAGGCTCAGATGCACTACTTTCTGAGCTCTTTGGATCATGACGTTTGGGATATAGTTGAAAGCGGATATGTGCCACCAACAGAACAAATCATATTTGACAATAGTACAATAATCACAAAGCCCAAACCCAAAGAAAAGTGGACAGCATAAGACAAAGAAAGGCAAACATCTGAAGCCAAGGCTATGAATGCTATCTACTGTGCCGTGTCCCAAGATATATTCAATTTGATAAGTATGTGTGGGACATCTAAAGAAGCATGGGATCTATTGGAAACAGCCCATGAAACACAAGTACTGTGAAGAGGTCCAAACTTCAAATATTGACCTCACAGTTCAAAAGTCTCAAAATGGAAGAGCATGAGACATTTATGGAGTTTTTCACAAAGTTGAACATTATTCGCAACTTCATGGGTGGATAGGGAGAAAAGTTCCGGTTCCTAAAATCTGTAGGAAAATATTAAGATCATTGCCAGAACGGTTTAATCCAAAGGTTACAACAATTGAGGAGTGTAGGAATATAGATGAAATGAAAGTAGAAGAAATGGTAGGTTCCCTACAAACTTTTGAACTACACTTCACTCAATCCCAAAAATCCAAAAACACTATCCTAAAAACCTCAAAGAAAATAATTCATGAGGACAGTGAAAGTGAAAAAGAAGATGAAGATGAAGAAGTGGCTTTGCTGGTGCAAAAATTTAGGTGATTCTTTCAAAAGAATCGCGGCCGTCCCCCTAGAGAGAGAAAGGTGAACAACAAACTTCCTACAGGAAAATTTGGTAGAAGAACTAAAGAACCACAATGCTTTGCTGTCGGGAGTATGGACACCTATCAACTGAATGTGTAAATAGAAAAACTAAGGGCAAGGCAATGGCCGCCACGTGGGATGATATAGATGAGTCAAATTCAGAATCTAGTGACTCAGAAAGCAATGAAGATCAGAAATCATTGAAAATTCTCATGGTCTCCACTGCTTCGATCATTCCCACTGAATCTGAGAATGAAAAAGAACAGCAAGACACGGAATCATTACCATCTGATAATGAAGAAAGAGAAGAAGATGAACAAAACAAGTTACAAGATGCTTATAATAAGCCTTATATTCATAGCATCAACATTCTTAAAAGACTTATCTGAGAACAAAAAGGAAATGTTGCAAAAAGAATTGAATAAAACTCTAGATATCAATACACATTTAATCAATGATTTACAGCAATATCACTCAGATAATGATAGACTCGAACAAGTCAATACTCTTCTTAAAAACGAGTCTGAAAAACTAAACAAACAGCTTGAACAATTAAAAGATAAAAATATACTTCTTCAAAATGAAAATCATACACTCCTATTTGATTTAGAAGAATCCAAGAAGATAGCCAAGATAAACAACAAGTTTTTCCAAAGTGGCGAAAAGCTGGAAAAACCGTTAGGAATGGGAAGACCTGGAAAGGATAAAAGCGGGCTTGGATATGAAAAACATAAATCAAAGACGAGAAATGCAGCGCCCAAAAATGAAAAATCTGCTGCATCTGGGTGTAAAACCAGAACAACTCTAGTGTGTCATTCGTGTGGTGATCTAGGTCATTACAATTTTGAATGCATAACATCTAGGAGGACTAAACCTAACTTTGGACAGAATCATGTTAACAAATTATCAACCAGAGAAATACAAAACTTCAAAAGTCCTCTTAAAGATATGGATAAGAGCAATGCCCCTGTATCACCACTCAAATTGATCAACAAAATGAAATGGGTAAGAAAGAATTAGTTCAGATCATGCATTGGAATCTGAACCTGTGCTAAAATGAGAATTTTTTTTTTGCTGAACTTCAAATGATATATCTGAGGTTTCTCACCTTCATCTTTTGTATATAAACATTCGTATGTTTATAATTTTAGTGTGTATACATAATTTTGTTAAGCATACTACTAATTCATAGAAATGCTAAAAGTATGCTTGAAGTGAGTGTCGTCAGGCGGCTAAAATCTGAAAAACTTTCATAACTGATACTCCTACTGATTTGTCATGTGTATTCTCGATCAAATCGATAAAATGTCGATATTATCAACATCTCATCAGAATTTAAAAAGTCACTTGATTGAGAATACTATCGGGGCTACTATCGATAATATCGACTGAGGATCATCAATAAAATCGAAAGAAAGTTTGATAAAATCGACAGATGGCGCCCGATAAAAGTCAGTAGAGTGAAAAAAGGGATTTATTTTTCAAGGGTTTTCGATCGTCTTCTCTGCTCAATTCTCCCGACCAAACTGATGGAAGCCACGTCGGATCACTTAAATCCTTCTACAAATCCGGTAACACCTTTCTAAACACATCACGTGTCCACCTCCCTTTTAGGTATTTACCGTTTTTGTCAGTTATTTTTGTCGTCTTTCCCAAGTCGTTCAAGGTCAATCCAACCACATGGGAAAAGATAAAGGGAAAGTATCCAGACAAGGGGAATCTTCGAAAACCTCCCGACAAAAGGTGCTTGCCTCTAAGGCTAAAGCAATATTGCTTCCAAACCTGGGATCCACACAAAGCCACGCTCAAAACAAGGTGGGTCCCAGTCGGAAGATCAGACTCCTCCACCAGTGCAAGTCAATCCCGTCTTAGCAACGTTTGTTGGAAGGAAAGTCATTCCCGAAAGGAAAGTCGACAGAAGCTGCTTTACCCCATATAATCTGGAACCTCTTTTTGCAGCTACAGATTGGTCACCAGTTCTCGACTTTGGAGGATCGTATTAGCTTGAACGAACTTACTAATTCTTTGCTGCTTGCCATTCTTCGACATCTGATCCCCCCTCCATCTCTGTCACTGTAGATGATGTTGATGTGCTGATCACTCCAGGGTCTGTTGCAGGAATATTCAATCTTATCCTATCCCCTGTGCAAATCCCTGATATGGACATTGAAGATCCTGAATTTCGATCCAACGTCACTAAATTTCTCTGTCACGATCATGATGTCGAGTGGTACCAAGGAAATGCTCTGAAAGTCAAGTTCATGGAACCACGCTATCGAGTCCTGGATGGTATTCTTGCTTCAAATATCTACTCTAGAGGCTCCAACAGAGTTGATCTCACTGTCTTCATGACTATGATAATCTATTCAATCGCCTCTGGGGTCATGATCTGTCTGCCTAACCTGATTGTGTATAATTGGTGTATGTTTTTCATAGAGCTAGGGATATTCTCCTGCCATACCCCTGGATCATCAATACAATCTGTAATGCCATAGGATTCCAAACCACAAATGATCTAGTTCTTCCTCTCCAGTCCTTCAACAAAAGCAACATCCGAAGGATGGAACTTGTGTTTCACAAATATCCTGAAGAGCCCCTGGAGGAAGGAATCCAAGTTGAGGGAGAAGATAGGGATGGAGACGCTCCTATGAGACGGACCGGGATGACCGAAGAAGATGCCTCTAGACTGCATTATGATTCATCAACATCAACATCTGGGCATGTAAAGAGGTTTAAGCTCCAGTCAGGCAAGCTTGGCGCTATTCAGTACGATGTCTCTCAGCTTAGGGAGTCGATGAATGAGAGATTTACTGTCCTGGAACAGATGGTGCTAAGTGTGCACCAAACCATCCAGCAGTTGGTGGATGTGATGACATGCTGCCAGGACGACACGGCACCATCACATTCTGCACCATGATGATGATCACTACACACTATCACATACACTCTACTCATAATTCTGCATATGAATATTAGTATCTTTTTGAATATTCTATGTCTATCTGAGTGTGTATGATAACTAACTAGTCTGGTACATTTGTTTAAAAGTGTATATGTCCATGGTTGGACTGAACATTTTTTTTAGACAACTAGTTGATTACTGCCGTCTATGGCCATATAAAGTTGGATTTTTTGGATATGGCTGAACAGAATTCACATTTTTAATGCCATAATTAAGTTTTTTTTCCCCTGGTTTATCAAGTTATGGAATGCATATGATGCCCTGAATGAACATTTTAACTGCTCTAGCTTATCCTACATGCATTCATGAATTCTGAAATTGATGTTTGATTGAATTGAGTTAACTTTTATACATCAATGCTCTGCTTCTACCTGCTTGGTTCTCCCATGCAATTCACTCTTCAGTCAATATCACTTACTATACCTTTGCCAATGACTAACAAAAAGGGGGAGAATAGTTCAAAACACCCCGAGCGAAAAATTGTATATCTAATGCTGTTGCAGGTGTGAGGGGGAGCAGCTGCACCAAGAAAGGGGGAGTTTTGAAGTAAGCGAGAGCAAATACTTCTAAAATGTGTACATGGGGTAGAAAAATTGTAAAATTGTGTAAATGCATGTACACACAAATTAGGGTGTGTTTAAAAGTATTTAGGGTGTTTTGGGTATTTTGTTACGTAATTGAGAAAGGGGGAGATTGAAAGTGTACCTACTTGTGCCCTGGTTTGTCAAGTTACGTGAATGGTAAGTCAGACTGGCTATAGAACTTGATAGGAAGATTATTTCAAGCGTCTACCTTAACCGGATATGTGGAAGCTCGCAATAGATAAATCATAGCCTCACATCCTATGTCCAAAAACACCAGGTGATTAAAACCCTTAAAACAAGATAGACATCTTAGGGTTTTTGAGCTGAGAAAACTTTTTCAAAATAAAAATTCTCTATGTTTTTCTCGCCTTATCGATCTTATCGAAATACCCTCGATATGATCGACCTGTTCTGTCGATGTCCTCGATACCTTAACGATATTATCGATGAGCGGACCAAAAGTGTCCAACAACTAAATATTCATCTGGATGGATTTATCGATGTATTAATACACATATCGATATTATCGATATAAGTACAAATATGTCCAGCAACTTCATAACATATCTGGATGAATTATCGATGTATCGATACACCTATCGATATCATTGATATTCAAATCTTGAGTCCATCCAGAGTGGCTCGATAAGATCGACAGACAATTTTCTGGCGCCCTTGTTTTTTAAGGAAAATCTCAAAAGTCTTCGATAGCATTGATGATCTTCCGATATGATCTGAATTCAAATGTCAATAACATCGAAAGTCCATCGATGATATCGATCGTGGGCATGCATATCTTATAACAGATATTTCAGGTTGTTTTTAACTATGATCGGGGGCCCTTCGATTGAATCGATATTCAAATATCGATGATATCGACACCAAATCGATTGCATTGAACAAAGCCATAAATTGTCCAGCAAGCTCAAGATAAATCAGCTGGAATTATCGATGCCTCAACTCTGATCTCGATATCATCGACATTCAAATTCCGATGATCTCGATGGCTCCCCGATCAATCTTAAAATCCTGAAATATTTCAAAGTTAAGTCTCTCCCATTTTTAAAATGCTGGTGGATCGATCCTGTCCTCGATGGAATCGGAGTTTGAAATCTGATGACATCGACCATGGTCTCGATTCATCGACCAATTGGCAAGAAGTTTTAAAAGCGTATGACATCGAGTCCGAGTCATCGAGTAGACCATCGATGCTATCGAGAGTATACACTCGATGATATCGAACCTGCTCGATGATATCGAACTCTGTCAAAAAGGTGACCGTTTTATATCCGTTGAAGCTTTTTGCCTATATATTGAGGACTTGTCTTTTATTGCCGTAAGAGAGAAAAGAGAGAGCTTTTGTGCATTTCAACTTACATCTTATACCCTAAGCCCTTTCTCTCGAGGGAGTTCATCCTCCAATCCACCCTCATCATTAATATTCAATAGAGTGGATTGGGGAATGAACTTCCGCATTCAAGGATCCTTCAGCTACCACCTTAATAGCAAATCATTAAGCTGGGATGCCTTGAATGCATAAAATTGGAACTACTCTGCCTTCCTTATTAGTAAACCTTTAGAGAGTAGGATTCCATCTTAACCTTGACCCAACCCTAAGCGTAGTCTTGGTATATCTTTTGTGTTGCGGATCAAGGAAGCAGAAGACTCTTCGTCAACAAGGAGGAGGAGATCTTCAGCATTGTGTTTAATGGTACTCATCAACTTATCTGTAAGTATCTAGAGTTCAAGAGGACACTTGCGATCATTCCTTTCTAGGATTGGGTCTTAAGTGGTTCTCACCCTTTGAAGTCCTCAAGGAGGCCTCTAGCGGGAGTGTACGTGGTGGGTGCGTTGTGTGGACCCTTGCTCTATGGAGAGCATAAACATCTAATTAAGAGTGAACCAGTAAAACTCCATGGTTAGATGTGAACAGAGTAGAAACCTCCGTGTAAAGGTTGAAGGTGAACCTGATTTAAAACCTTAAGTTTGAGGTGAACCCTAGGAAACCTCCTTAGTGAAATTCGGTGCACTTAAGGGTTGAGTGCGGCAGCTGGGAGTGGAGTAAACTTATCGTCGAACCACTATAAAATGACTGTGTTCATGATTGCTTTTCTATATGTGTGATTCATGACAATGCATTCATATTCATATATCTGATCACATCTCACACACGTACACAGTCATATCCAACAAAGACTAAGTTGCATATTGCTATATCTTGATTAGTTGTGATTAGATCCTCTACCTGGCTTGGAAGCTAGTAGAGTTACATTTGAGTAATCCTGAAAATTGCATACATGATAGGATTAGAGTGATAAGATTTTTAATATAACTCATAAATCTTTAAAAAGTCCTATTCACCTCCCTCTAGGAGATATTGGCATATTCCGACTTCAACTCAAGCGGTCTTCACCACTATTTCAATTGGTATTAGAGCGGGTATCTCTTTAAGGGCTTCACCGCCTAGAGAGTGATCTTGACTGAAGTTGGAAATATGGCCAAAGGAGAGGGCTCATCAGTCACTAGGCCTCCAGTATTTGAAGGCTCAAATTATGCATACTGGAAGGCTCGGATGCACTACTTTTTGAGATCTTTGGATCATAACGTTTGGGATATAGTTCAAAGCGGATATGTGCCACCAACTGAACAAATTGTATTTGACAATGGCACAACGTTCACAAAGCCCAAACCCAAAGAAAAGTGGACAGCATTCGACAAACAAAGGCAAACATCTGAAGCCAAGGCTATGAATGCTATCTACTGTGCCGTGTCCCCGGATATATTCAATCAAATAAGTATGTGTGGGACATCTAAAAAAGCATGGGATCTATTGGAAACAGCCCATGAAGGCACAAGTACTATGAAGAGACCCAAAATTCAACTATTGACCTCACAATTCGAAAGTCTCAGAATGGAAGAGCATGAGACATTTATGAAGTTTTTCACAAAGTTGAACATTATTTGCAACTTCATGGGTGGATTGGGAGAAAAAGTTCCGGTTCCTAAAATCTGTAGGAAAAGATCATTACCGGAACGGTTTAATTCAAAGGTTACAACAATTGAGGAGTGTAGGAATATAGATGAAATGAAAGTAGAAGAACTGGTAGGTTCCCTACAAACTTTTGAACTACACTTCACTCAATGCCAAAATTCTAAAAGCACTGTCCTAAAAACTTCATAGAAAATAATTCATGAGGACAGTGAAAGCGAAAAAGAAGATGAAGATGAAGAAGTGGCTTTGCTGGCACAAAAATTTAGAAGATTCTTTCAAAAGAATCGCGGCCGTCCCTCTAGAGAGAGAAAGGTGAACAACAAACTTCCTACAGGCAAATTTGGTAGAAGAACCAAAGAACCACAATGCTATGCCTGTCGGGAGTATGGACACCTATTAACTGAATGCGCAAATAGAAAAACTAAGGGGAAGGCAATGGCCGCGACGTGGGATGATACAGATGAGTCAAATTCAGAATCTAGTGACTCAGAAAGCAATGAAGATCATAAATCATTGAAAATTCTCATGGTCTGCACTGCTTCGATCATTCCCACTGAATCTGAGAATGAAAAAGAATAGCACGACACGGAATCATTACCATCTGATAATGAAGAAAGAGAAGAAGATGAACAAAACAAGTTACAAGATGCTTATAATCAGCTTTATATTCATAGCATCAACATTCTTAAAAGACTTGGTATATCTGAGAACAAAAAGGAAATGCTGCAAAAAGAATTGAATAAAACTCTAGATATCAATACACATTTAATCAATGATTTACAACAATATCACTCAAATAATGATAGACTCGAACAAGTCAATACTCTTCTTAAAAACGAGTCTGAAAAACTAAACAAACAGGTTGGCCAATTAAAAGATAAAAATATACTTCTTCAAAATGAAAATCATACACTCCTATTTGATTTAGAAGAATTCAAGAAGATAGCCAAGATAAACTACAAGTTTTCGCAAAGTGGCGAAAAGCTGGAAAAACTGTTAGGAATGGGAATACCTGGAAAGGATAAAAGCGGGCTTGGATATGAAAAACATAAATCAAAGACTGGAAATGCAGCTCCCAAAAATGAAAAATCTGCTGCCTCTGGGAGTAAAACCAGAACAACTCCATTGTGTCATTTGTGTGGTGATCTAGGTCATTACAATTTTGAATGCATAACATCTAGGAGGAGTAAACCTTACTCTGGACAGAACCATGTTAACAAATTATCAACCAGAGAAATACAAATCTTCAAAAGTCCTCTTAAAGATATGGATAAGAGCAATGCCCCTGTATCACTACTCAAATTGATCAACAAAATGAAATGGGTAAGAAAGAATTAGTTCAGATCATACATTGGAATCTGAACCTGTGCTAAAATGAGAATTATTTTTTTTTTGCTAAACTTCAAATGATATATCTGAGGTTTCTCACCTTCATCTTTTGTATATAAACATTCGTATGTTTATAATTTTGGTGTGTATACATAATTTTGTTAAGCATACTACTAATTCATAGAAATGCTAAAAGTATGCTTGAAGTGAGTGTCGTCAGGTGGCTAAAATCTGAAAAACTTTCATAACTGATACTCCTACTGATTTGTCATGTGTATTCTCGATCAAATCGATAAAATGTCGATATTATCAACATCTCATCAGAATTTAAAAAGTCACTTGATTGAGAATACTATCGGGGCTACTATCGATAATATCGACTGAGGATCATTGATAAAATCGAAAGAAAGTTTGATAAAATCGACAGATGGCACTCGATAAAAGTCAGCAGAGTGAAAAAGGGGATTTATTTTTCAAGGGTTTTCGATCGTCTTCTCTGCACAATTCTCCCGACCAAACTGATGGAAGCCACGTCGGATCACTCAAATCCTTCTATGAATCCGGTAACACCCTTCTAAACTCACCACATGTCCACCTCCCTTTTGGGTATTTACCGTTTTTGTCAGTTATTTTTATCGTCTTTCCCAAGCCGTTCAAGGTCAATCCAACCACATGGGAAAAGATAAAGGGAAAGCATCCGGACAAGGGGAATCTTCGAAAACCTCCTGACAAAAGGTACTTGCCTCTAAGGCTAAAGCAATTGCTTCCAAACCTGGGATCCACACAAAGCCACGCTCAAAACAAGGTGGGTACTAGTCGGAAGATCAGACTCCTCCACCATTGCAAGTCAATCCCGACTTAGCAAGGTTTGCTGGAAGGAAAGTCATTCCCGAAAGGAAAGTCGACAGAAGCTACTTTACCCCATATAATCTGGAACCTCTTTTTGCAGCTATAGATTGGCCACCAGTTCTCGACTTTGGAGGATCGTATCAGCTTGAACGAACTTACCAATTCTTTGCTGCTTGCCATTCTCCGACATCTGATCCCCCCTCCATCTCCGTCATTGTAGATGGTGATGATGTGCTGATCACTCCACGGTCTGTTGCAGGAATATTCAATCTTATCCTATCACCTGTGAAAATCCTTGATATGGACATCGAAGATCCTGAATTTCAGTCCAAGGTCACTAAATTTCTCTGTCACGATCGTGATGTCAAGTGGTACGAAGGAAATGCTCTGAATGTCAAGTTTATGGAACCATGCTATCGAGTCCTGCATGGTATTCTTGCTTCAAATATCTACTCTAGAGGCTCCAACAGAGTTGATCTCACTGGCTTCATGACTATGATAATCTATTCAATCGCCTCTGGGGTCATGATTTGTCTACTTACCCTGATTGTGTATCAATTGGTGTATGTTTTTTTATAGAGGTAGGGATATTCTCCTGCCATACCCCTGGATCATCAATACAATCTGTAATGCCATAGGATTCCAAACCACAAATGATCTAGTTTTTCCTCTCCAGTCCTTCAACAAAAGCAACATCCGAAGGATGGATCTTGTGTTTCACAAATATCCTGAAGAGTCCCTGGAGGAAGGAATCCAAGTTGAGGGAGAAGATAGGGCTGGAGACGCTCCTATGAGAGGGACCGAGATGACTGAAGAAGATGCCTTTGACCGCATTATGGTTCTTCAACATCAACATCTGGTCATGCAAAGAGGTTTAAGCTCCAGTCAGGCAAGCTTGACGCTATTTAGCATGATGTCTCTCAGCTCAGGGAGTCGATGAATGAGAGATTTGTTGTCTTGGAACGGATGGTGCTAAGTATGCACCAAACCATCCAGCAGTTGGTGGACGTGATGACTTGTCGCCAAGACGACACGGGACCATCACATTCTGCACCATGATGATGATCACTACACACTATCACATACACTCCACTCATAATTCTACATATGAATATTAGTATCTTTTTGAATATTCTATGCCTATCTGAGTGTATGTGATAACTAAATAGTCTTGTACATTTGTTTAAAAGTGTATATGTCCATGGTTGGACTGAACATTTTTTTTGGACAACTGGTTGATTACTGCTGTCTGTGGCCATATAGAGTTGGATTTTTTGGATATGGCTGAACAGAATTCACATTTTTAATGCCATAATTAAGTTTTTTTTTCCCCTGGTTTATCAAGTTATGGAATGCATATGATGCCCTGAATGAACATTTTAACTACTCTAGCTTATCCTACATGCATTCATGAATTCTGAAATTGATGTTTGATTGAATTGAGTTAACTTTTATACATCAATGCTCTGCTTCTACCTGCTTGGTTCTCCCATGCGATTCACTCTTCAGTCAATATCAATTGCTATACCTTTGCCAATGACTGACAAAAAGGGGGAGAATAGTTCAAAACACCCCGAGCGAAAAATTGTATATCTAATGTTATTGCAGGTGTGAGGGGGAAGCAGCTGCACCCAGAAAGGGAGAGTTTTGAAGTAGTGGGAGCAGATACTACTAGAATGTGTACATGGGGTAGAAAAATTGTAAAATTGTGTAAATGCATGTACACACAATTTAGGGTGCGTCTAGAAGTATATAGGGTGTTTTCGGTATTTTGTCACGTAATTGACAAAGGGGGATATTGAAAGTGCACTTACTTGTGCCCTGGTTTGTCAAGTTACGTGAATAGTAAGTCAGACTGGCTACAGAACTTGATAGGAAGATTATTTGAAGCGTCTACCTCAACCCGATGTGTGGAGCTTGCAATAGGTAAATCATAGCCTCACATCCTATGTCCCAAAACACCAGGTGATTAAAACCCTTAAAACAAGATAGACATCTTAGGGTTTTTGAGGTGAGAAAACTTTTTCAAAATAAGAAAATCTCTATGTTTTTCTCGCCTTGTCGATCTTATTGAAACACTCTCGATATGATCGACCTGTTCTGTCGATGTCCTCGATATCTTAACGATATTATCGATGAGAGGACCAAAAGTATCCAGCAACTAAATATTCATCTGGACGGATTTATCGATGTATTGATACACATATCGATATCATCGATATACGTACAAATATGTCTAGCAACTGCATAACATATCTAGACGAATTATCAATGTATTGATACACCTATCGATATCATCGATATTCAAATCTCGAGTCCATCGAGAGTGGCTTGATAAGATCGACAGATAGTTTTCTGGCCCCTGTTTTTTAAGGAAAATCTCAAAAGTCTTCGATAGCATTGATGCTCTTCCGATATGATCTGAATTCAAATGTCGATAACATCGGAAGTCCATCGATGATATTGATCGTGGGCGCGCATATCTTACAACAGATATTTCACGTTGTTTTAATTATGATCGGGGGCCCTTCGATTGAATCGATATCAAATATCGATAATATCGACACCAGATCGATTGTATTGAACAAAGCCATAAATTGTCCAGCAAGGTCAAGATAAATCAGCTAGAATTATCGATGCCTCCACTCCAATCTCGATTTCATCGACATTCAAATTCCGATGATCACGATGGTTCCCCGATCAATCTTGAAATCCTGAAATATTTCAAAGTCAAGTCTCTCTCATTTTTTAAATGCCAATGGATCGATCCTGTACTCGATGGATCGGAGTTCGAAATTCGATGACATCGACCATGGTCTCGATTCATCGACCAATTGGTAAGAAGTTTTAAAAGCGTATGACATCAAATCTGAGTCATCGAGCAGACCATCGATGCTATCGAGAGTATACGCTCGATGATATCGAACCTGCTCGATGATATCGAACTCTATCATAAAGGTGACCGTTTTATATCCGTTGGAGCTTTTTGCCTATATATAGAGGACTTGTCTTTTGTTGCTGTAAGAGAGAAAAGAGAGAGCTTTTGTGCGTTTCAACTTACATCTTATACCCTAAGCCCTTTCTCTTGAGGGAGTTCATCCTCCAATCCACCCTCATCATTGATATTCAATAGAGTGGATTGGAAAATGAACTTCCGCATTCAAGGATCCTTCAGCTACTACCTTAATGGCAAATCATTAAGCTGGGATGCCTTGAATGCATAAGATTGGAACTACTCTTCCTTCCTTATAGGTAAACCTTTAGAGAGTAGGATTCCATTTTAACCTTGACCCAACCCTAAGCCTAGTCTTGGTATATCTTTTGTGTTGCGGATAAAGGAAGCAGAAGACTCTTCGTCAACAAGGAGGAGGAGATCTTTGGCGTTGTGCTTAATGAGACTCATCAACTTATCTATAAGTATCTAAAGTCTAAGAGGATACTTGCGATCATTCCTTTCTAGGATTGGGTCTTAAGTGGTTCTCACCCTTTAAAGTCCTCAAGGAGTCTTCCGGCGGGACTGTACGTGGTGGGTGCGTTGTGTGGACCCTTGCTCTGTGGAGAGCATAAACATCTGGTTAGGACTGAACCAGTAAAACTCCCGGGTGCGTTGTGTGGACCCTTGTTCTATGGAGAGCATAAATATCTGGTTAGGAGTGAACCAGTAAAACTCCAGGGTTAGAGGTGAACCGAGTAGAAACCTCCCTGTAAAGGTTGAAGGTGAACCTGATTTAAAACCTTAGGTTTGAGGTGAACCCTGGGAAACCTCCTTAGTGAAATTCGGTACACTCAAGGGTTAAGTGCGCCAGCCGGGAGTGGAGTAGACTTATCGTCGAACCACTATAAAATGACTGTGTTCGTGATTGCTTTTCTATAAGTGTGATTCATGACAATGCATTCATATGCATATATCTGATCACATCTCACACATATACACAGTCACATCCAACATAGACTAAGTTGCATATTGCTATCTTGATTAGTTTGTGGTTAGATCCTCTACCTGGCTTGGAAGCTAGTAGAGTTACATTTGAGTAATCCTGAAAATTGCATACATGATAGGATTAGATTGATGGAATTTTTAATATAACTTATAAATCTTTAAAAAGTCCTATTCACCCCCCTTTGGGAGATATTGACATATTCCGACTTCAACTCAAGTGGTCTTCACCGTTATTTCACCTTTGTCGGTTCTGCCTCAACTTACATGCCGTGACAGTACTTCATGGGTTGGCTTGGTGTCCACTTCCCCTAGACTTTCGAAGCACTAGAAAAAGCCTATGTCCACCCTTCCAAAGTTCCTCTCCACTTCTTCCAAAAGCGATCTATGGCAAAGAGATCCTACGACTGGGCAAAAATGTCATTTCCTCGGATGACAAGATAAACTATTTCCACTTTGACCTACCTTGCTGCATCATTGATACGGAGAATGCAGATATAGAATCGCTTTCTCTAGCAGAGAGAGGATTCTTTATATCGATCAGATCGTGTAGTCTTCCGCTGAGAGAAGGGACCGAATTCTGGCGAGAGCCGTATTACCTTAGTCGCTTTGCCCGCCAATTTGGTTTTGATCAGGCTGTGCCGAAAGACTTTGGACTAGTGACCCGCAGAATGTGAAGTTACTGGACGGGCCCTTTTAATTGGACGATGATTTGGAAGAAATTATTGGGTCGAGCCAATTCTTCATTCATCATTCCAGGGTGTGACCGTACCCCAAGATCGTCATACAACCATATGAGATGGTGGGTGCATCAGTCATACTTGGTTAGAAAAAGTTTACCAGTGTCTAGACCCATATGGCTTTCACCTCCCGTGCTTAAGGGTCACATCATCGAAGTGGGAGTTGGTTTTATCACAGAGACTAGTCATGCCTCCACTGTTGGTCATCACAATATTCAGATTTCCATGGACGAAGCTATTCGTGAAATAAAATCCGATAATACCCTTGAGGATGGACGGCATACGGTGATATTCATGAATTTGAACAAATCCCTCTCCATCGTCCACAACGAAGAACTGCAAAAGAGGCTCTCTTTCAACCAGATGATATCGCCAATCCTCAGGATCAACACTCTTCTTCTATTCATCCTCAGCAACATCCAATCTCTCCCGTTTCTAAGACCAATTGTTCTTAACAGCGGTCAACTCCTTCCCCTATCTCTAGGACTAGCGTTCCTCATCAACAGCCAATTTCTTCTCCGATGACAAGGTCTCGTATGTGCGCTCAAGCTTCTCCACAGGGAGTGACTACTGCTATTACTCCTCCTGCTTCGGTTGCCGCAGATATTCAACCAAAAAGTTCTCAATCTCTTCCCTCTAAAGGAAAGCAGGTTGTTGTCGAAGAGTCAAGCACAGAAGACACTGTTGGAGAAGATTCAACTTCTTCATCTGAATATACTTCCTCCGAGGAAAGCAATGTAGGAGGAGAGGGTCAAGAGGATGATTATGAAGAGGGAGAAGTGGATATCAGTGGCAAAGATGATGTAATTGTGGAAGATATTCCCACTAATGAGGGACATATTCTTTCAACTTCTGAAGCTGTTCTTGCAAAGGAAAAGATTTCTTCTGTAGCGAGGGAAGAAGAAGAACCATTGGACTATGGGAAATATGGATATTCACCATCTAAGGAAGTCTTGATACTATTATTTACTTTTGTCTTTCTTTATTTCTTGTCTTACGCATTTCATTTCAGGCAATCATGTTGCAACTACAGAGGTAGATAGTGCTTCTCCACTGGATTTGCCCCCTGTTGCACCAGCAGCCTTACAAAAATCATCAATGCCTACGAGAGCAGTGACACCGGGATTGCTTTTCTAGAGGGGTCAACTGATTTACCCACTCCTGCCATTGTCGCTTCAAGTGTTGGACGTGAAACGGTTTTTTCGGTGGAATCAACTGTTTTACCCATCTCTACCACCATTAATTCGAGTACTGAAGCTAAGGCTCCATCTTTCGTTGAGATGGTAGTACCTAATCCTTCCCTTGCTAGGGAGATGCAACTGCCCGTTGTTTCAATACCAGCAGAAGGTATTCCCTTTTCCTTGTCTATATTTAGATTACCTGCATATAAAACTTCTACCATAACTTTATATTTCTTAATATTACCTCAAAGCGGTGCGGCTAGTTCCGGCTCTATTGGCACTTCACTGAACGCGCCATCACTCGAAAAGATTTCTGGATATAAATTGGCGCTGATCAGAAACTCCATATTGGCGATTATTGAGATATTCAAGAGTCCTGATCAATGGTCCGATTAGACTGCTGCTTTGGATGTCCTGGATAGTGCCGCATGAATGGCCAAAGTTGATGTTTCCTCTGTACGCGATGCTCTTCTCAGGTTTCATAATTCAATAACTGCTCTTTCATTAGCTGAAGATGTGATTGCTCCTCCTGAACTCTTAGAATACAAGAAGCAGCTTGCATGTTCTAAAGAGAAAGTTTCTCAGCTTGCTCCGATTGTGTCTCGTCATGATCAAGAACACTTATTTTACGCGAGCAACTGAAGACCTTTGCTGATAATAAGACAGCTATCCAAGATCACATTTTCTCCTGAAGAAAGAAATAGCTCAACAAGAGAAGCAAAGTTCAGAGGAGGATCTGAACATTGAGAGAATGTAAGAACAAATAAATTGTAGCTTTCATTCTGTGGATTCTGAAAGATCTGAACTAATTAAGAATAAAGAATTGATTGCTTCTTTGGAGGAAAAGTAGCTGGCATCCCAGATCCTGCAAGAATGATTTCGACTGCCATATTGGAACACGCAACTGCTCAGGTTAACTTTCAAGAAAGTTTACAGTAGTATTCAACAGTACTAGGCATTACAGGGGAATTCTGAAACGTATAATTCTAATACATTGTATTTTGTTACTGTGACTATAATACTTATTTTGATTATTATCTTATCCTTTTATGGTTTATTAGTAAAGGATTTCCTAAATGATCTTTGTCTTAATTAGTGGTACTAAATTTTAATTTAGTTAGTCGCACACAATTTAAGCTCTTGAGTAGTGGAGCATACGCAGTTTCTTAGACTCTTGCATAATGGAGTCGGTTGGTCTTACGTGATGGTCTCTGTAACTCTTAAGAGTACGCTGGACTTCTCACTGCTTAGGGAGTTCACATATCGCGGTCCATCAGAGGGGCCCAGTGAAGCTACCGAGGCCGTGAACTCTATTGGAATTATGCACAGGGTTGGTCATAATAACTCTCTAGAGTTCACAGAGCTCACAAGGTGACCTTTGGGGTACCAAATCCCGGGCTGCCAGTCTGTCAATGAGTAGGTTTAAGTCTTTCCTCATGAGTTAGTACTGAAATCGAGCCAAAGATCTGGGCGGTCTTACGCATGGTTGGCCTATCTATGGATATGGCCAAAGAGCTCACACTGCGGCCCGCTTTTCCTTCGTCTGCAAGGTCAAGCCCATTCACGGGAGGGCATTTTCCTCCATTCCCCGTGACGCTGCTAGAAAGCTATACAGACGGCATTGGTCTTACACGTGATTGGCCATTGAGGACTTTTAGCCTTTGAGGCTTTCAGTTGTTGTCTTTGTCAGCTGCCCGCATTGGTATGCGTACGATGGCCTTCACGGGCTTTTTAGAGCCACTGCTTCTTGCCACTGCCTGAATGGTGATCTTGATAGGCCTTATGCGTATTTGGCCGTAGAAATGCCACAAAGACAATAATGGTTGTGATCATTGCTGCTGTTTAAAAAGATAATGATAGACATCTCTGCCTGAGATTGATGTGTCACCCCTTCTACTAATATCTTTAAAAGATCTTCTTTGTATTGTTCATAATATATCAGCTTAGTGACGATATCAATTTCGGCAGAATTTTGCAGTTGGTGTCACTTGATCAGAACTTTCTTAGTCTGACGATATTCACTTTCTTTTCGCGACACTTGTAGATACATAGTCTTGATATGCTCGTGAATTTCTTCTTTATTTATTCATCTGTCTGTACATTGTTATGGTCTTGTTCATCTTTTCCCCCTTTTGATACAGAATCATCATGCTGATGATATTCTTGATCAAAATCAGTAATGTCTTCAGGGATGATATCTCTTTATGAAGCGAACATTGACCAGTATACTTATACCTTGCCAGTCTTGATTCACCACTCTATACGCGCCATTGGAGTATACTTCTTTAATATATAAGGTCCATCCCATTTAGGCTCGAATTTGCCCCCTGTTCGCCGGGTGACCACTATGGGTCTTTTTAACATCAACACCATATCTCCTTTCTTGAAAGAGCAATATTTAACACGTTTATCGAAGGCGGTTGATATTCTTGCTTGGTATGATTGTAATCGTTGTTGGGCTGCTAGGAATTTTTCATCAAGAAAATCTAACTCTTTCAGCCTTATTTTTGCATTTTCATCCTCTATTATAGACTGATGTACTGTCACTCTAAGTAACGCTACTTGCATCTCGGTTGGGATCACTGCTTCTACACCATAAACCAATGAATACGACGTTGCTTTTGTCGCTCTTCGGTGAGTGGTTCTATATGCCCATAATGCTTCTTCTAACCTTTCATCCCAACCACGTCTATTCCCTGTCATTGTTTTCTTCAGTATCTTGATTATTGTTTTATTAAACACCTCTGCTAATCCATTGGCCGGTGGATAGTAAGGTGTCAAAAATGAGTGATGAATACTGAATTTCTGACATAGTTGTTCCATGCTTCTGTTTTTGAAAGGAGTACCATTATCTGTAACAATCTTCTTCAGAATACCATGATGGTATATTATCGCGTGTCGGATCAAATTCACTACATCCTTTTCTTTGACATTGTGTAAAGCAACTACTCTGTCCACTTGGAGAAATAGTCTATCGCTACCAAGATATACTGCTTTCCTTTGGACGAAGGTAGATTTATAGGACCAATGACGTCAACTCCCCAAACTGAGAAGGGCCAAGAGGTGACTGATTGATGTAAATCTTCTGGGGGAACGTGTATAACATCCCCATGAATCTGACATTCATGACACCGCTTCACATAACCTATTGCATCTTTGAACATGGAAGGCCAATAATATCCCATTCGATGTATTCGATGGAATAAGTTTCGTCCAGCCTGATGCGCCCCACATTCTCCAGAATGTGCTTCCCGTAACATCTAATTTGCTTCTTGTTCATCTAAACACCGTAGCAGCATTCCATTATAAGATCCTCTGTACAATATTTTGCCGCATATGATGAATTTACTTGACCGTTGTTTAACTTGTTGTTTCTGTACTGGTTCTTCTGGCAGGATGTTATATTTGAGATAATCGATGAAAGGCTGACGCCAATCGTTTGTCGTTATCTCTAAACATGATACAGGAAGGGTTTCGATGACTTCTTCAATGATCTCTGAAGATGGTAAAAATCTTCTCTCTTCTATGGTTATTTGAAGGGGGCTTCTATTTGAGTAGGACAGAGCTGCTGTCAGGCTGGCCAAAGCGCCTGCTTTTGCATTCTCAGATCGCGGTATATGCTTAACTTCTACATGACAGAATTGTTCCAATAGTTGTTGTGCTTTATGACAGTATGGTAAAAGTTCTTGCATCCTTACCTCAAATTCAGTTGTCAATTGATTTATAATCAATTTAGAATCCCTAAAAATATGCAGCATTCTTATCTTCATTTCTTGAGCTATTTCCATTCCAATAATGAGGGCCTATACTCAGCCTCATTATTTGTGCATGTGGCACTCAACGTGAAGGAGTACGGTAGCAAGTCGCCTTGAGGAGTGATGAATATTATTCCTGCCCCCGCTCCCGATGCTCGAGGGGTGTCATCAAAATACATCTGCCACAGGTTTTGTGCTTCAGATAACATAACTTGTTCGTCTGGAAAGTCATCATTAATAATTTCGCATTCTGCTACAGGATGTGCTGCAAGAAAATCTACCACCGCTTGTCCTTTTATTGCTTTTGCCGGCTCGTATGTAATATCATATTCAGAAAGCAGCAGCATCCATTTGGCTACTCTTTCAGATAACATTAGCCTTATCATCGGAAACTTTATAGGGTCCGCTCTTGAGATCAAAGTTATGCTGTGAGAGAGATAATAATGTCTTAACTTCTGTACCACAAATATCAGCATCAGACATTCTTTCTCAATTGGGGAGTAGTTGCATTCTACACCCATCAGAGTTCGGCTTAAATAATAGAGAGCAGTTTCTTTTCCTGTCTCGTTCACCTGAGCCAATAAGGCTCCTAAAGAACCCTCTGCCATAGAGATATATAAAATTAATGGCTTCCCTTTTATCAGAGCTGACAAACTGGCAGTTGTTTCAGCAAATCTTTGATTAAGTCGAACGCTTTCTGGCAAGCTTGGTCCCATACAAATTCTTTGTCTTTCTTCATCAGATGGGAAAATGGCTAACATCTTCCTGCTAAATTTGAAATGAAGCGGCGAATGTATCTAACTTCCCTTGCAAACTTTTCAATTCTTTTAGTGTTTTTGGTGGCTGCATATTTTGAATGGCTCGAACTTTCCCTGGATCAATCTCAATGCCTCTATGCCGAATAATAAAACTAAGAAATTTACCTGAGGATACTCCAAATGCGCATTTGGCTGGATTCATTTTCAGCTGTTTCTTTCTGAGTCAGTGAAAAACCGAGGCTAAATGTTCACGGTGTTGTTGATGATTTCCTGATCTGACTACCAAATCATTGACATAACATTCAACATGTTTGTGCATCATGTCTTGGAAGATATTCTTCATCGCCCTCTAATATGTCACCCCGACGTTTTTGAGACCAAACGACATAACTTTATAGCAATAAATTCCCAATGACGTCCTGAACACTGTTGCTTCTTCATCTTCAGGGGCCATCCTAATTTGATTATACCCTGCATAGCCGTCCATAAAGGAGATGATGGCATATTGAGTTGTACTATCAATTACTAACTCAGTTATTGGGAGAGGAAAATCATCTTTTGGACAAGCTTCATTTAGATCTCTGAAGTCGATGCACACCCTAACTTGTCCGTTTTTCTTTTTCATAGGGACAATGTTTGATATCCATTTAGGATATTTGACCTCCCTGATAAATCCCACCTTTATTAACTTATTCACTTCTTCTTTTATCAGAGGAACCAAATCTGGATGGAATCATCTTTGCGCTTGTTTGACTGGTCTTTTCTCATTAGATATATTTAATTGATGTATAGCTACTGAAGGTTCCAAGCTAGGCATTTCTGCATATGTCCAAGCGAAGACATCTCTGTTCTCTTTGAGAAGCCGCACATATTCCTCAGACTCTTGTTTAGAAAGACCGGCGTTGATAAATGTGTTCCTTAGCTCTTCCTCTGTCCCCAGATTTATTTCTTGTAAATTATCTATCGTCGGTTGCCCCCCATCTTCTATTTATTTTGGTGCCATTTCAGGGTGTTCAATTGTCTTAGGATTCTCTTCTGATGACTGCATGGTCATGACTGTATTCACCGATGATTCTACTCCCAGTCCTTGAGACTTCCTTCTCTTTTCCTGACTCACCCCAATGAAAATTTGAATTCCTTTTCCATGATTTAGACCGGTGGGTTCTTCGTAATCAAAACCCATACTTTTCATGATCTTCTTGCTCACCTGACTGTATTTTTCGAGATCTTGTGGCGTAAGCTTACCGTGATATACGTTACTCTCGATTCCTTCTCTGACCTTTGCCTCTTCTATGGCGTAAAATTCTATTGGTTCCTGATGTTTTGCACTGGCCTTAACCTGAAATCTTCGTAGAGTGATCAGAAATGGTTTGTTCCTTTCCACACGTGGCAACGGCATTGTATAATTGGATTGCAAAATTCTCAATTGCTCATGAGATAACAGGATTAACGGCGGCTGCCCTAGTTGTCTCAGACGCTTTGGAACAAAATAAAATTTCTTCTTTGTTTCTGTGGTCTTGGACAATTCTGCCCTTTCTTCTTCAACCTCATTTACCGGGATGTCTCTCAAAACTCTTCTTTCATCATTCTCTTTATCCTTTTCAGTGAATCCTTTGTAGTAGCTAGCGTCTGCGAAGAAAGACTCAACTTCCGTGTACAGCTTTGCATCGGCCACTACTTTATACTGCATCCCATTTTTACAGTACTTGAAACATTGACGCAGGGTAGAAGGTATAATGCTGTATTGATGTATCCAGGGCCTTACTAACAGAAGATTGTACATTGTCACATCATTTATAACGTGGCACACGACATCAGTTGTTAAATCTTCCACTTCCAGTGTCACTGTAATCTTACCGAGTGCACGTTGCCCATCTTGATTAAAGCCCTGTATCATCATTCCACTAGGGTGTAGGTGTAACGCCCTGAAAATCGGGGGTCGAGCATAAACTCAACTCCCGAGTTCCAGAACATCACATATGCAACAAAATGAATGATGATTGGATGTTGATTGAATTTGTGCATTGAACATGAGTGAGATTAAGCCAAAACAGGATATCATACTCCAGAGACAGTTAAGTTTGCAAGCGGAAGACTGTGATAGATAGATAAAATATATAATTTATGATGAGTCTCCAGAGTGTGATAACATTACCAGGTTAAATAAATACAAGTGCGGTTCTAAAATGTACCAAATGTGAGGAAGTGTAGTGCCTCCTATCCCCTGTGCCATAGCCCCATCAATACCTTATCAGGTCTTCATTGACCTGCCAGAGAGATACAGATAGGAGAACTCCTCCTATCATCACAGAAGTAGTCCGGCTCTGCTTCACAAGCATCGCCATCACCTGAAATTCAACAAATCTGGTGGGTGTTCGGAACACCGTCCCGTAACGTGGGAGTGAGTGATCAACTCAGTGGAACAGTAAAGCATAAGTTAACATGTTATCAAATCAATCAAGCAGTAATGATAAAGCAGTACAAATCAAGCATTTCTAACTACTCTTATTAAATGCAAGAATGAAATGACATGATGCTGTATGCCCTTGCCAAACCACCCTCAAGCGACATCATCTTACGTTCGCGAATGCTTACTCCCTCAGTGCGCCACATCTACAAAGCACATGCGGTGCGATGATGCTCATGATTACCAAGTTTTTATTAGTCCATTTCAAACAGCAGTATTGGGAAACTAAGGTACCTCCCTTGTATCATTCCCAAACATGATCCATTCTAGGGTCGTCAATCCTAGTTATTCTCATACGATGTTATGGTTTGAGAAGCGTAGTGAAGGCATCGCAAAGGGCTCATCACCCGTCAGCGCGGATACAGATCTCACCGTATGCGGCTCAATTGCTGGCCGTCAGCTCGAGTACAGGTCTCACCGTACTCGGCTCAATCACTAGCCGTCAGCTCAGGTACAGGTCTCACCGTACTCGGCTCAACTCGCACTCTAGTTGCTGTGAAAGACTCGTGGCCAATCACAGACCCTTGGAGTGTACTCGATGATACTACGGAGGACTCGTCGCCCGTCAGCACGAGCACAGATCTCACCGTACTCGGCTCTCGCCGAGGTATCGACAGCTCGAATACAGTGTCCCATACCACCATATTCGGCTCACGAGTTGATTGCGCAATGGTCACTACGGGGAGGCACATGGCCCCAGCGTAGGCCGACAGCTCGACCACGGTGTCCCATACCACCATGCCCGGCTCATGCGACTTAGCGGATCTAGGTACCATGGTTAAATGGGGATCGCCACTGGTAAGTTTGGTACCCTAGGTTCAAGCAGTAGCGACCAAACAGGGTGAACATGCATAAGGCAGATCGGGTTACTTGATGAGCTCGACTAGCACGATCGCCTGTTGAGCTGCACGACATGAAGTGCATAAACAACTTCGTGTGGCCTAGCCACTGCCGACAGGCAACGCACGACTCGAGTTCGTCGAACACATCCCACGTGGCAAATGAATCTCAGCCACGAGTTCAATCTCGTTACCGATTGCCTGGACTATAATCATAGCCCCAAACACAATCAATTACAGAGATATAAAGCAGTAATAGATCAGGATTCAAATCATACAATCAGTCGGGTATTATCCGTTTAGGGCTGCCAGGGCTGTTGCACGCACTCGTTGCTCCGCTCCCCCATCACCCATGACGGATCATACAACATAAATATAAATTCAAACATATGCATTACATAGTTAAAATCATAAAACAGTTGAGCATGTTATGGAGCACAACACAAGCATGAGTTGGTACATGTTCAAATCCTAATCACACAACTATTAAAGGAGATCATACACATAGTGAAAAGAGGTTGAGAATCATATCTCAACACCCTTATATATTACAATTTGCCAACTACTACACATTCAGACATTTCAAGAAACACTTAAGCAAACATACATCAACATACATGACATATGTCGATCACATAGGCATTAGGCCAAATCCTTTCGCTAGGGAGTTGCCCCAAACATAACACGCGTACACCCACGACGGATAGTCATGGCAAGCAGGAATCCAAGTTCCATATCTATTCAGTCATTTCCACAAATACTTGGGCCACACATTTTAGCATATATAGTGTATACTGGCCGTGGCGTGATTTAGGGCAAATCCTTTCGTCAAAGGGATATCGCCATTACAACAATCATATATCCATGACAATTAGTCATGGCGAGCACGAATGAGAATGCTATACTCATTCGGCCATTTTCACAAACACTTAGAATACACTATTCCAACATACCTAGTGTATGTTAGCAAACATGTATTAGGGCTATTCTTTCGCTAAGCGGTTATTTTATCCGCGTATACCATATTCATACAACAATTAATCATGACAATTATATTTCCAAAATCCGCACGTATGCGGAATTTCTAGAATGCGCAATTTCTACATACATGACATTTACACATGAACATGTATTTTTGCGATCCCTTTCGCCAAACTAGCATTTTATCCACACATGATATAATCAAACATTAAATAAACATGTCAAACATTTTCCCAAGAAAAATACGTATACGGTATTTCTACGTATATCTAGAGTATGTGAAAATCCATATTCTTTATCGCTAATCGAAACAGGAAACGGAAAGCACTTTGTACATGTGCATTTGCATGCAGATCATGAATCTATCATTATCTGACATTGAAAGCGTTGAAAAACGTAACTTATACGCTTAAAGTCCTCACCCTTTGTCGTAGAATCGTAACGGAGTTGATAGGTTCGCTAAGCTTCCGTATACGGGAGTTTGGCAACCTAGAGAACGAAATAGGTTAGCTATTTCACAACCTACAACCACCCAAGCCCCAAATCAGATTAGGGTTAGGGTTTCTTACCTAGAAACGGGGCTGAAATCGCCGGAAAAGCGATGAGAACGAGATGGTGCAGCCCGTGTGGTGGCAGGGAACGACGGCAGGGAGTTTCTCCCACTTCTCCCTCACTTTCTCTCTCTTTTCCCTCTCTCAAATCCAAATTCGTATGGCTGGAATGGGAGAGGGTTTAAGGTCCTTTTATAGCCTAAAACTTCACCGAAATAGACTCCTGTTCAAGGGTTACTGCTAATATAGGATATTCGCCACTTTTCCAGCTCAAAAGAGGTGTTCTGGTGGCCCTCTTTGAGCCAAACGTCAGACTTAAGCTCACCACACATGGATCTATGAGGGATCACGTTTTCGACTCGATCGGATTCCCAGATCGCACGTGGCGGACCACTTTCAGTTCAACGGTCAGTGGGCCACGATCCGAAATTCCAAGTACATGTAAATGTTCCTGAAATTTTTCCTGATCCGAGGGTGTAATTTGGTCTGATTCTGACGGTCAGGTTGCTTAATACTGATGCGCAAGCGAAAGGTGCCAGATCACTATTCCAGATATTTTCTTTTCAAAGGAATAGTGTTTTTCACACACCCTCGCTCCGGATCGAAATAAATGACCGTGGGACATCGGTCGGAGCTGATTTTTGAGATGATTGTCAAGCCCAGTGGGGCGGTCCTAGTTCCTTAGATTCGTGTTAATCGGACTCCCGATGTGCGATCTAGACCTCATACGAAGTTTCGTTTCAGTCCCGAGAGCAGACGGGTAATGAGTTTGGCTCTAGACTTTAGGGTAACCTAGAGTCACATGTTTTACAAGTTTTGGGTCTTGCAGATCGTATTTAAAGCGATCCCAACGGATTTCATGGCTAATCGAGTTTGCACTTAGTTAACTTTGTTAAATTTCTAAAGGATTTAATCCTAATTGTTTTCTGGTAGAGATGGTACTTAGGCCTTTGCAGTTTGTATATAAAGTGATCCAAGTTTTACTACTTAGCTAGTTTAAGTTAGTGTCTAGGGCGAAAGTGCTTTGAAAAATTGAAGGCACAAGGTAGTGAAGGGTGGGATTTGTGAAGGAAATGGGTTCAGAAGCGATTTTAGACTGTGGGGTTCAGTTCTGACGAAATAATAAGGTATTAAGAGCAACCCATCGCCTAAGGACATCTAATCCCAAATTGGCAAAAATCCGGGATGTTACAATCTACCCCCCTTAAAACAAAATTTCGCCCCCGAAATTGGCTAAGGGTAATAAGGGAAAATTTCTATTATTTCATTTGCCTAAGACTTATTGATTTCAAGTTTCTACGCGTGGTAGGGTAAATACCAGCAGGTTCATTTTAGTCTACCCCCCTTAAAACTTAATTCTTTATCCATTTCTCTTACCCTGACGGTTATTTATTTACCTATTAGGAGTCTTGACGACAAATCCCAACAATTTAGAGTAAGATAACTGTTTTCATTGTTTGACCAACACGGAGAGACGTTTATGGTGGGCTTAATCCTGATACATCGATCATCTACCGGGCCAGGGTAGAAAGCTCAGCGTATCCCTTCCGAATCCTGGTGGATCCTGGTCTTCTGCTCGGCCAAGCAGTGAGTCCATTGGTAGTCACCCAGGATTGAGAATTGGGTCAAGCCGCGAATGTTTCGCAGTTGTATATTTCAGTAACTCCGTAGTCCAATCAATCTCTAAGAGTAGGGAATGCCCGTCATTGAAAGGCTCAAATTGTTTATTCTAAGGTTGCCCTTTAGGTCTTAGTCTAAGAGAGTCCTCATTATTATCTATGTCCAAGGAAATGGTGAATCAAATCGTACTAGATCATCCTAAAACGGTTCCTTATAGTAGAACTTGCTAGGGCTTCTATAATGCTCGTACTCAACGAGCACCATTTCGATCCTGGGCCAGTGGGGTAGGGTCCACCGCGTTTCCGCTGCGCCACCCAGATCAAAGAGGCATATCAGGTGACCTAACTAGATTGGGCTCATAATGTTCTACCCCCCTTAAAAATTTATTTTCACCCTCGAGGCTCAAGAGCTATGCCCTGATCCGTATGTCGGAACAAGGTGTAATTTATAACCTATCCTTGACATGAAATGGGAAAAACATTGGTCTGCCTTTCATCGACGATGTGTACGATGGCATTGATACCTATGGGTATCGAGAGGATTCAACAAAGGAACGGGGTCTCGTTCCAACCTATTCAAGCCAACTAACTACGTCCATCACTCAATTATCTTAATATTGTTAGTCGTTTATATTTCTTAGTCTAGTCAGCAGCCTAGGCTCAACGTATGCGTAGCGGTAATCCACTAGTTGTGATTTAAAGTCTATGCCTCTATGCTAGATGATTTCACTTCATTCCTAATACAAGGAAGGGTTTTATTACTTAGGGTTAAAGTTGTCTAATTGGAATTGAGCTGCCTGTAGTTGAATTTAACTACGCCCGAGCATTTCACATATGCTCAACCAACTCAGGGGGTCCTGGTTGGATTGCCTATACCGTCAGGTCCGTCAAAGCACTGCTCTAGGTCCAAACTCTATGGGCCATATTTGTCAAACAACCATTTACTCTAAAAGCTTAAGCTATCAGAGTGTGGTGGGTTAATGTATATCAAGGGACTTTATCACTTCAACACTATTAGGCCAGTAGTCTTAAGTTGTATTGAATGGGACCGCATTACTAGTCCTACCTCGGGATTGGGAGTGACATGGTTGGTAGGTGGGTGGGTGGGATAAAAATTAATTTTATAGGCTTTGGAAAATGAGCCATGTGTTGGAAAGTGTGAGATGGGATTTTCAATCCCAGGAATCGGAACTCCTAAGTGTAAGAGGAACAACCTAGGGTATACTCTTTATTGCATACATTCCAAACATGGTATTAGAAAACATGGGATACAACCAACCTAGGGCCATACCCTACATATACATTTATTATTACTTTTACAATTCTATCCACCGTAAACTTACCTAATGTAATTTGGCCGAACGGACCCTAAACGTTCTCAAATAACTAAAACATTCTACCAACTACTACACCTATCAACAGGAAAACATAACCACCCTAAGATAGTAGCCCATGCAAACTACAAGACAACATATGGATGAGCTCGGATAGAGCCATGGAAAATGTGGATAAGGGAAATGGGGGGCTGGAGTTTTTGGTTCTCCACAGATGTGAGCCTCAACATATGATTGTAAAGGCCCCAACGGACAGGGATTGAAGGAGGAAAATGAGTGGATGGGATGGGTTTTGAGAAAAATCGAAAATGGGTTTGGAGGTGTTTGAAAAGATGGGTGAAATGGAAAGAGGGAGCTTCCAGCCCTATTTATCCTAACCAAAACTGAAAATGGCACGTGCCATGAGGTAGGGGGGGTCAAACCGACCCAGCCCATGCTCGGACCAGCGCCGGAAAATCGACCGGGCGGCGGCGCGCCGCCCGACCCGCGGCGCCGCCGCGGCCGGACTTGGCCGGAACCGCGCCGCCGCAGTGGGGATCTGCTCTCCATGGTCCCAAGGTGTCAGAAACACCCTGGTTCGACCCTGGGTCCCATCGGTTTTAAGTGGGGAGGCCCCCGACTCCGGTTCGTTCAATTTCGGATAGTTTCGGGTTAAACCGGACGTAACTTGCAATCCGGAATGAGTTATCTGACGTAAAATATATGAATTTGGGGTAGAACGAGCTAATGAAGCCAACCAACCCAGCTATGCAGGGTTGCGCAGCCCGAAATTGCGAGAAAACCCACTGATTGACGGTCATTTCTCCGTTTAAATTTCGTTTTGCTAAAGTAGTAGTTTTAGTTTGATTTCTCTTCATCCATTGGGCTTTAGGAGTTGTGCCCAACGAGAAAAGGGTTTATAATAATTAGGAGAACAATTTGGTGAAGTCGTTTAGGACACTTACTATTTTTTTGACCGAAAACCTTACCCACTAGTAGACATCACGACCCATAGTAAGTCGCGAATTCTAGAAGTTTTAGTTGTAGTTTGTTCCTGATTTCTTTCCCATTACCTGGTATCCTTATTTAAAGGGTTGTGAACTCGTTTTTTAAGCATTCATTAATCAATTTCGAATTTATTAGAATGTAGTTCTGCTTTCTCCTCTTGTAGATTCGAGAAGTCCAGAGAAGCTCCAAGGATTCGGAGTAGTTATCCTCATCACGTTTATCGCACATTTTCCTGATTCTCCATGATTGGGATGAGGTGGATTGTGATCTAGACCCTTCACTAGACAACCTAGAAACGTTTTAAGGTCGACCCGTGCGACAGACTCGATTTCGGCGTTCGTTTTCAGTGAATTAGCCGTTGGACTGAACAGGGATGCCTAAGACTGTTTCTACATTCCGTCGCTCCCTCCTAAGTCAGAGTGCGTCAGTGTGCGTCGTGTGACCATAACCCAGGTCCAGTTTAATCAAAATCATGCTCTGATACCATCTTGTAACGCCCTGAAAATCGGGGGTCGAGCATAAACTCAACTCCCGAGTTCCAGAACATCACATATGCAACAAAATGAATGATGATTGGATGTTGATTGAATTTGTGCATTGAACATGAGTGAGATTAAGCCAAAACAGGATATCATACTCCAGAGACAGTTAAGTTTGCAAGCGGAAGACTGTGATAGATAGATAAAATATATAATTTATGATGAGTCTCCAGAGTGTGATAACATTACCAGGTTAAATAAATACAAGTGCGGTTCTAAAATGTACCAAATGTGAGGAAGTGTAGTGCCTCCTATCCCCTGTGCCATAGCCCCATCAATACCTTATCAGGTCTTCATTGACCTGCCAGAGAGATACAGATAGGAGAACTCCTCCTATCATCACAGAAGTAGTCCGGCTCTGCTTCACAAGCATCGCCATCACCTGAAATTCAACAAATCTGGTGGGTGTTCGGAACACCGTCCCGTAACGTGGGAGTGAGTGATCAACTCAGTGGAACAGTAAAGCATAAGTTAACATGTTATCAAATCAATCAAGCAGTAATGATAAAGCAGTACAAATCAAGCATTTCTAACTACTCTTATTAAATGCAAGAATGAAATGACATGATGCTGTATGCCCTTGCCAAACCACCCTCAAGCGACATCATCTTACGTTCGCGAATGCTTACTCCCTCAGTGCGCCACATCTACAAAGCACATGCGGTGCGATGATGCTCATGATTACCAAGTTTTTATTAGTCCATTTCAAACAGCAGTATTGGGAAACTAAGGTACCTCCCTTGTATCATTCCCAAACATGATCCATTCTAGGGTCGTCAATCCTAGTTATTCTCATACGATGTTATGGTTTGAGAAGCGTAGTGAAGGCATCGCAAAGGGCTCATCACCCGTCAGCGCGGATACAGATCTCACCGTATGCGGCTCAATTGCTGGCCGTCAGCTCGAGTACAGGTCTCACCGTACTCGGCTCAATCACTAGCCGTCAGCTCAGGTACAGGTCTCACCGTACTCGGCTCAACTCGCACTCTAGTTGCTGTGAAAGACTCGTGGCCAATCACAGACCCTTGGAGTGTACTCGATGATACTACGGAGGACTCGTCGCCCGTCAGCACGAGCACAGATCTCACCGTACTCGGCTCTCGCCGAGGTATCGACAGCTCGAATACAGTGTCCCATACCACCATATTCGGCTCACGAGTTGATTGCGCAATGGTCACTACGGGGAGGCACATGGCCCCAGCGTAGGCCGACAGCTCGACCACGGTGTCCCATACCACCATGCCCGGCTCATGCGACTTAGCGGATCTAGGTACCATGGTTAAACGGGGATCGCCACTGGTAAGTTTGGTACCCTAGGTTCAAGCAGTAGCGACCAAACAGGGTGAACATGCATAAGGCAGATCGGGTTACTTGATGAGCTCGACTAGCACGATCGCCCGTTGAGCTGCACGACATGAAGTGCATAAACAACTTCGTGTGGCCTAGCCACTGCCGACAGGCAACGCACGACTCGAGTTCGTCGAACACATCCCACGTGGCAAATGAATCTCAGCCACGAGTTCAATCTCGTTACCGATTGCCGGGACTATAATCATAGCCCCAAACACAATCAATTACAGAGATATAAAGCAGTAATAGATCAGGATTCAAATCATACAATCAGTCGGGTATTATCCGTTTAGGGCTGCCAGGGCTGTTGCACGCACTCGTTGCTCCGCTCCCCCATCACCCATGACGGATCATACAACATAAATATAAATTCAAACATATGCATTACATAGTTAAAATCATAAAACAGTTGAGCATGTTATGGAGCACAACACAAGCATGAGTTGGTACATGTTCAAATCCTAATCACACAACTATTAAAGGAGATCATACACATAGTGAAAAGAGGTTGAGAATCATATCTCAACACCCTTATATATTACAATTTGCCAACTACTACACATTCAGACATTTCAAGAAACACTTAAGCAAACATACATCAACATACATGACATATGTCGATCACATAGGCATTAGGCCAAATCCTTTCGCTAGGGAGTTGCCCCAAACATAACACGCGTACACCCACGACGGATAGTCATGGCATGCAGGAATCCAAGTTCCATATCTATTCAGTCATTTCCACAAACACTTGGGCCACACATTTTAGCATATATAGTGTATACTGGCCGTGGCGTGATTTAGGGCAAATCCTTTCGTCAAAGGGATATCGCCATTACAACAATCATATATCCATGACAATTAGTCATGGCGAGCACGAATGAGAATGCTATACTCATTCGGCCATTTTCACAAACACTTAGAATACACTATTCCAACATACCTAGTGTATGTTAGCAAACATGTATTAGGGCTATTCTTTCGCTAAGCGGTTATTTTATCCGCGTATACCATATTCATACAACAATTAATCATGACAATTATATTTCCAAAATCCGCACGTATGCGGAATTTCTAGAATGCGCAATTTCTACATACATGACATTTACACATGAACATGTATTTTTGCGATCCCTTTCGCCAAACTAGCATTTTATCCACACATGATATAATCAAACATTAAATAAACATGTCAAACATTTTCCCAAGAAAAATACGTATACGGTATTTCTACGTATATCTAGAGTATGTGAAAATCCATATTCTTTATCGCTAATCGAAACAGGAAACGGAAAGCACTTTGTACATGTGCATTTGCATGCAGATCATGAATCTATCATTATCTGACATTGAAAGCGTTGAAAAACGTAACTTATACGCTTAAAGTCCTCACCCTTTGTCGTAGAATCGTAACGGAGTTGATAGGTTCGCTAAGCTTCCGTATACGGGAGTTTGGCAACCTAGAGAACGAAATAGGTTAGCTATTTCACAACCTACAACCACCCAAGCCCCAAATCAGATTAGGGTTAGGGTTTCTTACCTAGAAACGGGGCTGGAATCGCCGGAAAAGCGATGAGAACGAGATGGTGCAGCCCGTGTGGTGGCAGGGAACGACGGCAGGGAGTTTCTCCCACTTCTCCCTCACTTTCTCTCTCTTTTCCCTCTCTCAAATCCAAATTCGTATGGCTGGAATGGGAGAGGGTTTAAGGTCCTTTTATAGCCTAAAACTTCACCGAAATAGACTCCTGTTCAAGGGTTACTGCTAATATAGGATATTCGCCACTTTTCCAGCTCAAAAGAGGTGTTCTGGTGGCCCTCTTTGAGCCAAACGTCAGACTTAAGCTCACCACACATGGATCTATGAGGGATCACGTTTTCGACTCGATCGGATTCCCAGATCGCACGTGGCGGACCACTTTCAGTTCAACGGTCAGTGGGCCACGATCCGAAATTCCAAGTACATGTAAATGTTCCTGAAATTTTTCCTGATCCGAGGGTGTAATTTGGTCTGATTCTGACGGTCAGGTTGCTTAATACTGATGCGCAAGCGAAAGGTGCCAGATCACTATTCCAGATATTTTCTTTTCAAAGGAATAGTGTTTTTCACACACCCTCGCTCCGGATCGAAATAAATGACCGTGGGACATCGGTCGGAGCTGATTTTTGAGATGATTGTCAAGCCCAGTGGGGCGGTCCTAGTTCCTTAGATTCGTGTTAATCGGACTCCCGATGTGCGATCTAGACCTCATACGAAGTTTCGTTTCAGTCCCGAGAGCAGACGGGTAATGAGTTTGGCTCTAGACTTTAGGGTAACCTAGAGTCACATGTTTTACAAGTTTTGGGTCTTGCAGATCGTATTTAAAGCGATCCCAACGGATTTCATGGCTAATCGAGTTTGCACTTAGTTAACTTTGTTAAATTTCTAAAGGATTTAATCCTAATTGTTTTCTGGTAGAGATGGTACTTAGGCCTTTGCAGTTTGTATATAAAGTGATCCAAGTTTTACTACTTAGCTAGTTTAAGTTAGTGTCTAGGGCGAAAGTGCTTTGAAAAATTGAAGGCACAAGGTAGTGAAGGGTGGGATTTGTGAAGGAAATGGGTTCAGAAGCGATTTTAGACTGTGGGGTTCAGTTCTGACGAAATAATAAGGTATTAAGAGCAACCCATCGCCTAAGGACATCTAATCCCAAATTGGCAAAAATCCGGGATGTTACAGTAGGTCCGAGTGACGATACCCTAATTTTCCCAACATTGAGAGCGGTAAAAGGTTTATAGCAGACCCATTATCTATTATAATCCGTTTGACCTTCTTCCCTTGTATGTGACCTTCTATCATCAGTGGCTTATTGTGCTCTTCTTCACAGATCAAATCATCATCAGAAAAGGAGATGACTGGGAGGCAATCCTCTTGCTCCCCATACTTTTCACATTCTAACTCTGCCAATAAGGTTTCCCTGACATCGTGATTGGACAATGCTTGAACTAAATTCTGTCGAAATTCTTCTGACAATTTGAGAGCGTCATAGATGCTTAATCGAGCCAGTATGCCCTTCAAATAATTCACCACATCACAGGTCACCTTTGCTGCCTCACTCTTTTCCTCTTCTTTATCAACATTGCTTTGCTTTTCAATGAATTCTTTTCTTGTGACATTGGACTTTTACTTTGTCGGGCTTAGCATTTTCTTTCCTGATCTTAGTGTGATCACTGCTACCTTTTTCGTCAAACTACTGTCTCCTTTCTCTTTCATACTCTAAATCCTTTCTCGGATCGTGGACGTGTTCACTGTAGCCATTGTGCCTCTTTCCTTCTCTTTTCCAATTACTATTTCTCCCTTATCCAACATTTGCTATATTATGCACTTCAATGTATAGCATTTTTCTATTGGATGTCCCACCAGACGATGATAGCGACAAAAGTCTTTCTCTCTGGTTTTCGTCAGATCTTCAGGGCATTTGGGTTCTAGTAATTCAAGCGTGTCACCTTCAACAGTTGGGTCATCATTGGAACGACATCTTCCTTATCGAATGCGAATCCCTCATGAGAATTGAGCATCCTGGACCTCTTCTCGCTGTATCTATTTCTTGATTGGTTCCATTCTTCTTTTCGTTCCGACCTCTTTTCCCTTATGTCCGGGGCATCTTTGCTTCTTTTATCATGATCAACGGTGTTTATGGCCATTCTACTGGGTATTCTCCTGGCCGTTTCACGGTGGAATGCTGGCATCTTACGGGTCATCAATTCTAGAGCATGGGCCTTGATAGCCAAGTCACGAAAAGTCCTGATATCGGCACTGGTGAGTCCGAACGCGATTCCTGTTTCCATGGAATTCAAACACATTTGAATTCAAACACATTTTGACTTGTTCATTTTCCTCTGGAAATTGTCTACACGGGGCTCCCAACGTCTTCCACCTATCTATGAACTTTTCTACCGGTTCTCCTTCTTTTTGCCACATAGAGGCCAATTCTATAATACTGACATCTCGTTCTGAGGAGAAGAAATTTGACATGAATGCATCCTGCATTTGTTCCCAAGTATTCATGGATCCCGGGGCTAGACTAGAATACCATCAAAATGCCTTGTGCGTCAATGAGGACCCAAACAGTGGTAAGCAATATTGCGGTATCGTAGAGAAATTTCCCATACTGGTAATGAAATGCATTAAATGTTCTTCTAGTGATCCCTCTCCATTGAACTTTTGGAAGTCTGGCTGCTTGAAGTTAACTGAAAAGGGTATATCTTCTACCTCCCTTGGGTATGGCGTTCAGTATCTAAAACGGCCTGTATTTTCGTGCTCTCTCTCTATTCTAATAGCTTCTTCAATGACTTGCCTCACTTCATCTTGTGTCATGGTTCTTGTGGCTGGGATAGAACCTCTTGATCCCATTCCTTGTGGTTGAGAACCTGCAGGATGGTTTTCTTGTTCGTTCATTGGCAGAGCCACTATCTGGGCTACATTATGTGTCAGGGTTGCCAAGGCTTCCCTAAGGTGCCTGCATTCTTCTATTAACGTCTTTTGTATTTCCACTATTGCATTCACACGCTCTTCTGTAGTCCGCATATCATCTTGATTTGTCCTGGCCATATATATTGCGGCTTCTCCACTCTTCGACGCAACTGTAATTCAAGTGGAGTGGGAATATGTCGGTGTAATAGGGCTTACACAGAGAGGAGGGGAAGAAGTCTCGTTCGACTTTTGTACACTCCTGGTGCTATTGATCGATTGGGGTGATGTACACATCGGTGAACTTTCTTGGGGTGACATAGGTATCGATGAGCTTGCCATCAATGCTTTGCCTTTATGCTCTTTTGTCTATTTAGTTCGTGGAGTAATCAACGCTGGGAAGTCGCGTGACGTGAACTGCGGAATCACTCGTTCAGGGTATATTGTAGGAGGGGCGAGCTCAGGATTTTTTCTAGCTACATTGCGTGTTACTGGCCCTCTAACTCTTGATGAAGACATATTTGTTCTAGGGCTTCCTAAGTTTCGTATTCTTGTCCTACGAGACGTTACAATAGTCCATTCTTTATCGCCTTCCAATGGTTGAGGTGAAGCAGATACAACCCCAACTGTCATTCGAGCCATATATTCTCAGGTTCGATCCGGTATGTATTCTATGATGAATCCGATTGGGATGAAGCGGAATTTCACTTTCCTTGCAGAAATTGCCATCGGTCGTATTTCATAGTTGGATTCAGAAACTTCCTAATAAGAAACACAACCGTAATTAGTATTTAGTTAACTAGATAACCTATCTTAGAGATGAAGGGGGAGGATGTTCCCACTGAGAGTCGCATTTTGGTGTCGAAAAGATGCCAAAAATATAATGAAAGCTCCATAATTATCTCAATGTTAGTATCAAATAAGATCACTACTCCCCAACAAAGTCGCCATTTTGTTTTGACAAGAAAACAAATGTATTTGGTTTGAGAGATTATCTTATTCGAGTACAACAAAGAGAATGAATATGGATCAATCATCATATTATTGTTACTGAATTCATTTACATCCCTTTAATATCCCTTGATTCTAAGATAGGTAAAAAATGACAAGTTACAATTAATAAATTTTATCTGCTCAATATTAAATCCGGCAACATCTCGACGCTATTTTAGCCATCTCCTAATACTTAGGAAGAATTGCTGAATTGATCAACCAATCTTCAGGAAGATAGAGATTTTGACATCATTCCGGCATTATTTTGATCATCTCCTAGTACTTAGGAGGAATTTCTCCTTTCCAAAGAATAGCTTGGAGAGATAAAGACGGAACTTGAATATTCCCTACAATTCCACCCTGCATACTTGGCTGAATCGTGATTCAGTTGCGCGACCCACGCAACCAATAGATACATTGCGCGATTCGCGAAACCAATAGGGACATTGTGTGATCCGCGCAACTGACAGGCCCATTCCGCGAACTGCGCAATTGATCCTCTCTCTACCTTCAGTTGCTCTACTCTACTCTCTGAAATCTTCAATCCCCAAATGAGAGAGGGAGTGGGGTATTTATAGGTACTTCACATGTGTCAACCCTTGATTCCTGTGCCCTCTCGTTGTCTTTCTTTTGTTGATTGCGTGATCCACACAACAGTGTTTACTGGTTACGCGACCCGCGCAACGGACTTCCTTAATTGCGCAACCCGCGCAATAGATTCCCTTAGTTTCGCGAGTTGTGCAACTACCTTTCTTGGTTGCACGACCCGTGCAACGTTCCATTTTGGTTGCGCGATCCGTGCAATGGCTCAAACTGTTCTTCCATTCATTCCTTTCACTCTGTCTAGCTTTCAATCTTGAATCCTTCTCCCCTTTATGATTTTTTTTTATGCTTCAACATCATGCTTCATAATTCTCGGCATAATTCTCCGGTTCATACTTAGTGTGTTGGTGGGGTCATCAATATTACTTAGTGCACAATTATTGCCCAGCTGATTGTGTCATATTGATTCCTCCGCCGTGTATAAGAAATTATCAGAAAGACCAAGGCATGGATTACTTTAGAGAAATATATCATGCCCCCTCTCCAGGTCAATCTTCGCATAAAGATTTCTTCAGAAGATAATATTTCCGAAGTAAAGCCTGCTGATACCCTTAAAGGATGGATAATATTTGTTGCTCCTTTTAAAGAATCTAAAGAATATATCTGAATCTTTAGATCATCTAGAAGAGAATGATAATCTGTTGCTAGTTTATTCTCTGTCGCCTACGAGAATTTTGTGAGATAATATTTCTTTATCATCAAGAAGGCAAAAGACAAAAGACCTTGATCCTTGTCAGAAGAATACGTATATTGCGATTAAAGGCTAGTAGTTGATCTTAAAGATTTGAACTTTCGAATGGAGAACTGCCAATATTTTGAAGGCATTCGCTATTGCTGTAATTTGAACCTGATTCAAGAAAAACACATTTTTTTATATTGTATAATCAATGTTTGGGATTTTCATCAGGCAATTGTATATTCGAGTATATCTTAAGTGAAATATATATTTGCAGCATTCTGATGCACACATAGTTTAAGCTCTTGAGTATTGGAGCTAGCATACTTTTGACTGACCATACTTTGACTGGACATGACTTGACTGAACTGAACTTGACTGGACTAAACTTTACTGATTGGACTTGACTTGATTGGACTGGACACTTCATATAGTTTATGCTCTTGAGTAGTGGAGCAATCACACAGTTTAAGCTCTTGAGTAGTGGAGCAATCACAGTTTTTTAGACTTATAAGTAGCCGGACTTAGGTCTTATGCGAATGGTCTCTCTAACTCTCTTAAGTTCTCTAGACTTATCGCGGCCGGGGAGTTCACAAACCGCGGTCCATCAGAGGGGCCCAATGAAGCTACTGGAGCCGTGACCTCAGTGGGATTTACGTGCAGGGTTGGCCACAATAACTCTCTAGAGTTCACGAGGAGCACAAGGCTACCTTTGGTACCAAATCCAAGGTCGCCAGTCCATCGATGAGGGGATATTTTGAGACCCTGTCCTCATGAGTTACTACTGAAATTAAGTCAAGGATCTGGGGGATCTTATTATGCTCCCCATTTTTCTTCGTCTGTAAGTTCGGACCCATTCACGAGAACGTATTTTCATCCTCGTCCGTGACATTGTTGGAGAGCTTACAAATGGCATTCGTCTCACACGTGACTGACCGTTGAGGACTTTTTGGCCTTTTAAGGCTTTTAGTCGCTGGCTTCGTCCGCTGCCCGGATGGGTATGCATGTGATGTGGCCTATACGGGCTTTTTAGGCCCATTAGCTCCACACTGTTGTCCTGAATAATATATAGGTCTTATGCATAGTGTTCACTCCCCAAGTATAGGGTTGTGATGTAGTAATAAACTCGGTAAGATCAAGGTCGAATCCACAGGGACTGAAACCTTGTACGTTATCTGAAAGTAACTAGAACTAGGACTAGAATAAGATGCAATCTAAACCAGGTGAATATGAGGAAATAATGGTGAAATAATTATCTAAACTTAAAGAATTCAAAGGTAGGAAACTAGGGATTCAGAGGATCCACTTGTAGAGATCAGGGAGATCTACGCTTGATTCACGAACTCAACCGGACTTAGAGTCCCATCTTCATCCAGTTGAGGGTGTAACCATGAAAATCAAACTGAACATCCTTTGATATAGTTTTCAAGAGATAAAAGGTATGTGAATTAGAATGGATTCCATCACCAAACCATGCCCAGGAGACAAAGTAACCAACAGAATGAAACTAATCACCAACCAATCAACAATATATGACGGTTAGGAAGGGTATCATCATCCGACCATGCCTGAGAGACGATGGTGAACAATAGGACTTCCCGACGTCATGAACATAAAAAAGGAAAGGAAATACTCAAAGCCATCGCAAATCTATTGTAATTTCAGTCACAACAAACCATTAAAAACTAGAGAAATTCCTTCAAATAAAACTAGCATCAAATTCAGTCCAAACATGAATCAAAACTGTAAAATCAGTCCCGTTACTCCACAAGCTTCACCTCTTAGCCCTAGCTAAGAGGTTAGCTAACCAAAGACATGATTAGCTAATTCTCAAATAAAACAGGAAACAAGAAAAAGAAAGAAAAAAATTTCTAAACTACTTTCCCTGAAACAAGAAAAAGAAAGAAAAATTCTAAACTATAGCGGCCAGATTTCTCGGACGCGGGGCCTTTTATGCATTACCGATTGCGGTGAATGTTGTGGGGTCCATGTTCGGAGTCGAATGAGAAATCCACTCCATCCATTAGTTTCCTTTTGAAAAACCCATCTGGAATGAGTGGTTCGTGGCTGATTTCGGTGTGGCCCATAGAATTTCTCTTGACACCGTTTGTCTGCTGTTTAAACAGTTAAAAACAGGTCAGCGCTGTCTTCTAGAAGTCCTTCACCTAGGCTTAGATGAGCGGGCCCGTGGGATTCTAATGGACGGTTCGGATCATACTTTTGATGTACGGTGGTGGCCCACAAAAATCTACCCGTAGGCTCTGTTCGAGTTTTCACAGACGAGAGAAGATGAATTTTAAATTCCTTTTTGGAAATTTCGGTCAACAGTCTGTTGACCGATTCTGCCAGTTCGGTGCACTGCAAGTGCACAGCTAGTGTGCATTCCCACTCACTCAACGTGGGTCCCACCTTGATGCATGTGAGAAATCTGATCCCTCCACCCGTTTTGTTATCTCATTTAAACGGTTAAGACTGAGATAGAGGCATATCCAGAGATCATGTGGGTCCCAAATCGACGATTTATGAGATGATTTGTCCGTCAGGCCACTTCCACAAGGATCCAACGGCTGAAATTCAACATGTACGGTTAATATATGGTCTTCAGGCCCTATATGAAGTTTCAAGTCGAACGGATGGTGAAAACCCTGTGATCTCGCATTCTAAACCAATTTTGGGCCACTTGAGGTTCATTTTCTCAATGTTCTCGGATCACTGTCGTGTAAATCATTCGATCCTGGTCCCCTGGGCTCCATCCCTTGCCTTGGTGAATTCTGAAAATTTAAATCCATTCTTTTAGCATCCTTTTCAGTTCAGGCCCCTAAATTCACCTTGCATCATAAACACGATTAAAATCAGGTGTTAAACAATATCATGTTCATAAAATCATGTAATAAATGAGGTCTAATATGCAATATTCGACCCTCAACACAACCCCCAACCAGCATTTTGCTAGTCCCGAGCAAAGAATGCGAAAAATACGTTAAGAACTACAGGATAATTTCTATATACTCGAGTGAGTTTTGCAAAATAATCTGGATACGAGAATGCTAAGATTCATGAATGTTAGGCATTATTTTCTCCTAGCCTCAAGCGCATAGTAAACTTCATCGTCAAGTTCAAAGTATTAATCCATCAATCAGAAAAAATTCTAAACATTAAGATTCATGGGTGTATAGTGTAATCTCGGTTATCAACATTAAGATTCAATTCGTTAATTCAGGATATCATTGGTAACCAACAAGAAAATTCATGATAACCAAGACTTGAACCAAAAATTGTCTCACAGATCATCTTTTTATTCTTCTAGCTTTTGATTTTTCCATTAAAAGCAATGCCAAAAAGGGGAATCACATCCTCACCCATAGGGAGCAAACCTATGGTGAAGACCGTACACTCAAACCTTTTTCACTTATCATCCATGGGAAATTAACTACACCTACAGGGAGCAAACCTATGGTGAAGATTATTCACCCAACCCTCTCCAAAGGTATCTGGTTTTTGTTTTTTTTTTTTTTAGCTAGGTATTTTCTTTTTCTTCAATTGATCATGATGGCAAATTTTCCAAGCTAGTTTCTTTCATGCTTAGTGATTACCAAGTTAACCCTTCGATATCAAACTGAAATCGTAATGTGAAAGCGAGATGTGACATGTGAAATTGTGACTCAATCAATGTTTAAAACTTTTAATCATGGCTTAACAGTTCAAACTTAACTGTGAAATCTAATAAATAACGGAATCCAAGAGTCATAAATTACCAACATCACTTATCTTGTAATTCTAAATCCAAGATGGTCATCAAAATCACTTTGAATTCACAAGAAATTCCAGAAAAATTTTAAGATTATTCACAATTTCTGCTCAAGACCAAGAAAATACTGATTAGGAAACCTAATCTCCCACCCCAACCTAAAATCTACATTGTCCTCAATGTAAAAGATATGAGCATGCAATGCACATGGGACAACGAAAATAAATGAACAGTGATGGGAAGATAGTACCTGGACGAAAGAATCAAGAGATTTTCCAAAGATATCTACATAAGAGTGGGTCAAAACAAGAGAGAAACCAACAGAAGTAAAACAAAAATAACAAAAATAAAATCCTACCTACACCACTATCGTAGGTACTCTCAATTGCATTTAGCGCATGCAACAAGCCTTTAAACCCCTAGGTTGCCCCTAGTGGACGAGTTGTAGTCCCGTGAGGGTTTGTAGCAATGTTACCCACAAATATTGAACTAGGAAAATGAAATGGAAAGCTGGGTTGCCTCCCAAGAGTGCTAAGTTTAACGTCTTCAGCTAGACAATAAAGGCAACTACCCTAGTCCTAAGAAAGCGATAAACCTACCTATACTTCCACTATGGAAGCACGGAAAATTTGCTCACTCATACATCCAGGTTCTTCCATCGACCAGTATCTCGGTAAATTTCTCAGAAGGTTTTTCAATAAGATCATCTAAAAGCCCGTTTTGCAGTAGGCTTGGATGTCTTGGAGCGTGAATGTCCAGAGAAGTTGAGGGACCTCAGCATAAAGTTTTCTTTTAATCGTCTGAAGTGTCCAAAGTATATATGATTCTCCTGTGGTAGAAAAAATTTCAGAGTTAGTATACCATGATGAATCAGAGATTGCAAGTAAGTGAAATTCAAAAATTTTGTAGTAGGTGGTGTAGTCTCCACACACGCCGAAGTTTCAATCTTTGGTCCAATTCTCAGCTCCTCTTCCTTTAATGGTAAACATTCAGGATCTAGGAGAGGAGGTATTTCAGAGTAAGGGTCCTCTCGGTCAGTCACAATTACTGAGGTATTGTATTGCAAGGCATCCACTATTTCTTGTATCATGGGATCGTTTGAATCTACAAAGTGTGCCAAGTAATTATCCAAAGAGTCAAAACATTTAGTTGAAAGCAATTCATTCATCCTATCGAGATCTGTGATGATATGTCCAATAACTCCTTTATTTCTTCGAGAGTAGAAATGAGCATACTCTCTAGATTGTTCTCAAGGTGGGATGAAATCACCACTGGGTTTATCTTTTCTTGACCTAAATAGGCATATTCTAAATCAGAGGGTAAAAGTTTTAGGTCAAGCTTCGGTGCTTTGAGGTTAGATGATAGAGGCACTGCATCGGTCTGGGGCAACTCTTCAAATTGCGGCCTCCACCAGTTAACTTCAAGTACCGGTGCAACATCAAGTATGACACATGTCTCCCTAGTCATGTCATCATTAAAATTATGGGAGTGGGTCAGGCGAGTCTCTAGAGGGTCAGAGGGTAAAGTCAAAGGTGTCATATCATCCACGAAAGTGTCAATCATGTTAATATCGTGAAAATCGTCCTCATCCTCTAATTGTCTGCCTGTATTGAAAAATATGTTTGACTCCAATGTCATATTCTCGAAAGACATAGTCATGACACCATTCCTGCAATTTATAATTGCGTTTGAAGTGGCAAGGAATGGGCGACCAAGAATGACGAAAATCTGAGTGTTCATGTTACTGATGGGTTCGGTATCCAAGATGATAAAATCTATAGGGTAGTAAAATCTATCGACCTGGACCAACACATCCTCAATTATCCCTCTTGGTATACGAACAGAGCGATCAGCAAGTTGTAGTGTGGTTGGGGTGGGTTTTAATTCACCCAAACATAACTGTTTGTATACCGAGTAGGGAATCAGATTGACACTCGCTCCTAAGTCAAGAAGTATGTTCTCAATTCGATAGTCCCCGATTACACATGATATGGTTGGGCTGCCAGGATCTTTGAATTTCTGCGGCGCATCTTGCTTTAGGATGGCACTCACTTTCTCAGTCAAGAAGATTTTCTTTTGAATATTATGCCGTCTTTTGGTCGTACATAAGTCTTTCAGGAATTTGGCATATGAAGGTATTTGTTTTACAACATCTAGTAGCGAGATGTTAATCTTCACTTGTTTCAACACCTCTAGAATATCCTGAGAGTTAGAGAGAGGTTTTGGTGCAACCACCCGCTGGGGAAATGGAGCAACTGGATTCTCTCGAAGTTCTGGTTCTAATTCTTGTGGAGAAATGCTAGGTCTATTATTGTTATCCTCTTCTGGGTCCTTAGGCTTTTCAGCTCTAACCGGAATAATTTTATCAATGGTCTTCCCACTCCTAAGAGTAGTAATAGATTTAGCCTCCTCCATCTGATCCAAAGAGCTTGGATCACTTATCTCATATTGTGGTTCCGGATTGGGGAAAGGTTGAGCAGGAAGCATCCCCTTTCCCCCAATCATTATGTGTGACTCTATCCTTTGAATGGATGATGTAAGTGATCCTATTGCCGATCTGATATCTTGGTTGAATAGCTCTTGGTCCTGAATGTGTTTTAGAACTAGATCCTCTTGAGGTTTCCCTTGATTTGGAATTTGATTGAAGAAACCTTGAGGGGTAGCAGTTTGTTCATTCCTCTAACTGCAGTTTTGATGATTTCTCCAACTAGGATTGAATGTATTAGAGGTGGGTCCATTGAAGGACCTTTGGTAATTATTTACAGCATTGGATTGCTAAGTTAGTACCTCTTGAAAGGTAGATATAGTTGGACAATTTTCAGTTGTGTGATTGTTACAACCACAAATACCGCAAACAACTTCCCTACCTTTGTCCTTCCTCGATTCCGTGGCCTCGAATTTCTTTATAAGATTAGCCACATTAGAATTGAGATCATCATCCTCTTTTAAAAGGTATACCCCCCCCCCCCCCCCCCCCCCATTTCCTTTGATTGAGTAGGCCTAGAAGTGGTATTTGATTTTGGGTATGTGTCCCATAATTGTGTGCTTTCAGTAAGTCTATCTAAGTAATCCCACACATCATCGACATTTTTATTCATAAATTCTTCATTGCACATTGTCTCGACCAATTGGCACATGGAAGGTGTCAGTCCATCATAAAAAAAAGTGTATAATGTGCCACGTTTCAAATCCGTGTTGTGGGTATGAGCTGACAAGATCCTTGAACCGCTCCCAACATTGGAAGAATGTTTCATCCTCCTTTTGGGCGAAGTTCATGATTGACTTTCTAAGGGTGTTTGTTTTGTGATATGAAAAAAATTTCTTTATGAACTCCCTTGTCATGTCATTCCATGTGCCAATAGATCGGGGACGTAGTGAATGTAACCACGTCTTAGCTTTCTCTTTCAAAGAAAAGGGAAAGAGTTTCAGCCTGACCGTGTCCTTAGACACGTTGGGAAAGTATAAAGTGGCTATGATTTCATCAAACTCTTTTAAGTGTAGATACGGATTTTCAGATTCAAGCTCATGAAACTTTGGAAGGAGTTGGATCACCCCTGGCTTGATATTCATGTGTCCTGTATTTTCTGGAAAAATCATGCATGAGGACATACTCACCCCTGCCTGTTGTAAATAATCTCGTAAAGTACGAGGCGGGGGTGCTTGAGGTTGATTTGCAGCCATAACCTCAATTCAGATTCTAGACTTAGACCTAAAAGAGATAAATGAAAATAATCTAGAAAGAAAGAGAGCATTTGGAAAAAGAAGTTACCAGAATAGAAGTCCTAAATTAATAACCTGCAAAACAAAACAAACCAAGTTAGTTTCTAAAAAGTAATTAGAAAGTTAGTTCCTAAAAAATAAATTAGGAAAGTTCTAAAACTAGAATTAGATAGTTTCTAAAATAGAAAACTTAAACCTAAAATTAGAAAGGGATTACCAAATTAAAAGTTATGTTAGGCTCCTACAAAACAGGAGACAGGTTAGTTCTAGAAATCAAATAGAAATAAAAATCTAAAACTAAAGTTAGTAAAATCTTAATCTTAAACAAACTCTAAAACCAATTAATTTCAGAGAATCGTAACTGTCAATCCCCGGCAACGGCGCCAAAAACTTGTTCACTCTCCAAGTATAGGTTTGTGATGTAGTAATAAACTCGGTAAGATCGAGGTCGAATCCACAGGGACTGAAACCTTGTACGTTATCTGAAAGTAACCAGAACTAGGACTAGAATATGATGCAATCTAAACCAGGTGAATATGAGGAAATAATGGTGAAATAATTATCTAAACTTAAAGAATTCAAAGGTAAGAAACTAGGGATTCAGAGGATCCACTTGTAGAGATCAGGGAGATCTACGCTTGATTCACGAACTCAACTGGACTTAGAGTCCCATCTTCATTCAGTTGAGGGTGTAACCATGAAAATCAAACTGAACTTCCTTTGATATAGTTTTCAAGAGATGAAAGGTATGTGAATTAGAATGGATTCCATCACTAAACCATGCCCAGGAGACAAAGTAACCAACAGAATGAAACTAATCACCAACCAATCAACAATATATGACGGTTAGGAAGGGTATCGTCATCCGACCACGCATGAGAGACGATGGTGAACAATAGGACTTCCCAACGTCATGAACGTAAAAAAGGAAAGGAAATACTCAAAGCCATTGCAAATCTATTGTAATTTCAGTCACAACAAACCATTAAAAACTAGAGAAATTCCTTCAAATAAAACTACTATCAAATTCAGTCCAAACATGAATCAAAACTGTAAAATCAGTCCCATTACTCCACAAGCTTCACCTGTTAGCCCTAGCTAAGAGGTTAGCTAACCAAAGACATGATTAGCTAATTCTCAAATAAAACAGGAAACAAGAAAAAGAAAAAAAAATTTCTAAACTACTTTCCCTGAAACAAGAAAAAGAAAGAAAAAATTCTAAACTACTTTCCCTGCCTCACTTTCTCTCTCTCCAGCCGTAGATGCCCCCAGCTCTCTTTCTCTCTCCCTTTTATAGAATAAGAAGTGGACAGAAGAGTCGTGGGAGTTGCTGTGTCAGTCCCACCGACCTATTTTACGCAGCCCAAAAGCACCACAGATGCAGATGCGATCTCTGTTTACGCAGCCAAAAAACCATGCTAAAACAACACCAATTTCCTTAATATCCTTCCAAAAACGCAACGTCCCTAGGGGTTTTTTGGATGAACTACACATTGAACGGTTTGGATTATCAATCCGACCGTGATCGGGATCACAGAACCGGCCCACAGTGGCCAGATTTCTCGGACGCGGGGCCTTTTACGCATTACCGATTACGGTGAATGTTATGGGGTCCATGCTCGGAGTCGAATGAGAAATCCACTCCATCCATTAGTTTCCTTTGAAAAACCCATCTGGAATGAGTGGTTCTTGGCTGATTTCGGTGTGGCCCACAGAATTTCTCTTGACACCGTTTATCTACCGTTTAGACAATTAAAAACCGATCAGCACCGTCTTCTAGAAGTCCTTCACCTAGGCTTAGATGAGTGGGCCCGTGGGATTCTAATCGACGGTCCAGATCATACTTTGATGTACGGTGGTGGCCCACAAAATCCACCCGTAGGCTCTGTTCAAGTTTCCGCAGACGAGAGAAGATGAATTTTAAATTCCTTTTCTGGAAATTTCAGTCAACAGTCTGTTGACCGATTCTGCCAGTTCGGTGCACTGCAAGTGCACAGCTAGTGTGCGCTCCCACTCACTCAAAGTCGGTCCCACCTTGATGCATGTGAGAAATCTGATCCCTCCACCCATTTTGTCATCTCATTTAAACGGTTGAGACCGAGATAGAGGCATATCCAGAGATCATGTGGGTCCCAAATCGACGATTTATGAGCTGATTTATCTGTCAGGCCACTTTCACAAGGATCCAACGGCTGAAATTCAACATGTACGGTTAATTTATGGTCTTAAGACCCTGTATGAAGTTTCAAGCCGAACGGATGGTGAAAACCCTGTGATCTCGCATTGTAAACCAATTTTGGGCCACTTGAGCTTCATTTTCTCAATTTTCTCGGATCACTGTCGTGTAAATCCTTCGATCTTGGTCCCCTGGGCTCCGTCCCTTGCCTTGATGAATTCTAAAAGTTTAAATCCATGCTTTTAGCATCCTTTTCGATTCAGGCCCCTAAATTCTCCTTGCATCATAAACACGATTAAAATCAGGCATTAAACAATATCATGTTCATAAAATCATGTAATAAATGGGGTCTAATATGCAATATTCGATCCTCAACACGTAGTTGGTCGTATAGGGCTTAGCTAGGCTGCCTTAAATGATAAACTATTGTCGCTGACATGATGGTCGATCGTACAGGCCTTACTAAAGATAACAAATCGATGATTGATATATCGTCATTGCTGATGATATTATAATATTTTTATGATTATGATGGTGTATCAGCTTGGCGACAATAGCAATCTCGATAAATTAGATAATGGGAGTCTCTTGCGTTAACAATATGGCGATGGCAAGATAACTGCTCATCTTCTTGATATGCTTGAAAATCTGTCTTTATTGGCTTGATACACTTGAAAGTCTGCCTTTTATTGATGTATGGCATCAGCATTCTGAGACTTTGGCATTCTTAGACTTTGGCCTTCTTGGACTTCGACATTCTTGGACTTTGGCATTCTTGGTATTTTGTTTATCTTGCCCCCTTTTGATTTTGAAGTATTATGCTAATAATCTTCGAAATTAAAACTATAACTATCTCCACGGATGACGTATTTTGTATGTCTTTGTCTGCCCCCTAAATAATTACTCTGTGAATCTTCTAAGTCAAAACACCGTGAATCTTCTGAGTCAAAATGCCGTGAATCTTCTTGGCATTCTGGCATGATACAGTTTGCTGAACTGACAGGTATATTGATGAAAATTTGCCCCCATGATGAATATACTTGTCTCGCCTTCTTCTCACTCGTTCTCCTATAAAGTGAATATCTTCAATCAGGATCATATGTCATTACTTTCTCTCTTATTTCATTTATCTTCTTTGTGACTATTTCTACTATCATCGACCACCTTTTGTAGAATACCCTTTTATTCTTTGCTTCATTTCCTTTAAATGTCAGTTTGATTTTCTCTGCAGCTAGCCATTAATTCCTCATAGGAAGTATATCGTCTTCTTCAACTGTATATTTCCCATAGTCCTTAAATGGTCAGAGCCCTTTTTTTACTTTCTTTAATGATAGAACCACCCATGTTCTCTCTTCTTTTAAAAAAAAAAAAAAAAATTTCTTCTCATTCATTTTGACAATTCTTCATCTTGCTTATCTTTCTTCGGCAATATATGTTGCTGCTCTCTTAAGATTTTGAAATAGCCAATTCATATGAGAGTTGAGCAGCTTTACTTTGATTCTTTCTAAATTGCCAACTTTTATAATCAAATCTTGAAAGATATGTATATTCGAATCACTGAGTTTTAATGTAATGTTTAGTTTTATGCATTCTATTCATAACTTGACTTGCTCTTCTATTCTGACAAATTGCAAACATGATGCCCTCAAGGTTCTCTATTGACTGGTGAATTCGTTAATTGATTTGTCTTCTCATTGACGAGCAACGATTAATTTAGTCGAACTAACTTCTCATCCGAAGGTTTTCCTAAGGGAGAAATGTTGTTCACGGTAATCATTCGAATGTACTGATATCAAAGGAGAAAGTGAAAATTGCATTGTTGATGCCGTCGAGGAGGGTGGACTGATTGAGTGAGGTAAAACTGTGCCTAGTAGTATTGCACATGATCGACCTGTTATCCATACTCGGTAGGATGGTACTTCTTATTAAAGAAGATCGAACCCTTCGTTTTTTTAGATGTCACTATCATCTGTCTTTTATCATCTTAATGCGCTACCAATGATGCAGTAACTACTCCAGACATCACTTGGCCTTATCTATCCTTGATCACGACTGATTTGATCTTCTCTAATACTTTTTAGTGGAAATCTGTTGGGTGTGAAGTAGACAACCACGTTAGTCCGAAGAAAATCCATTACAATATACCTGTTATTCAGAACAGAGCATTAATTATTTTCATTAAATAAAATTGTACTTTATTTTTAGAGATGAAGGGGAGTATGTTCCCACTGAGAGTCATCATTTTGACGTCTATACAATGCCAAAAAGTGATAAATTTTCTCTGAATATTTTCTAATTTATCATTGAAAAGTGTCCCTAGTGGAGTCGCTATTTTGCTTCGACAAGAAACAAATGCATTCGATTTGGGGGATTTCATTCAATGATAACAAAGAAAGAATGAGAGAACAATGATCACCAAGTTATTTTACTTAGTCTGAATTCATTTACATCCTCATATTCCCTTGATTCTGAAAATAGAGTACAATCAATCAACGCAATGAATGAAAAGAAGACAGTTGAGTGGCAATTTTAGCAGCATTTCGACGCTTTTAATGTTCATCACAAAGGCGGATGGGTTGTGCGGACTTGAAATCCTTAATTTGGTTGTATGATAGGCATTGATCGTCTTTCCGTTTATCCTTTCAATCGTATAGACACTCTACATTCCTCTGGAATTCTCTTTTTGTACTTCACATTTCCTTCATTTTCCTCTAAAGGTGGAGCACACAAACCCTGAAATGTGGAGCACAAAACCCTTGAAATGTGGAGCGCATGACCCTTGAAACATGGAGCGCACAACCCTTGAAACGTGGAGCGCACAACACTATGCCTTCTAGGGGGAGCGCACAACAGCAGTCAAGGTGGTAGCGCACAAGCTTCTCCTTGAGAAGTGGCACACAATGCCTAGCTTCAGGACAAATCCCACTTGAAGTGGCGCATGAGTTCTCTCATAAGACAAATGCACACAAAGCTCCTTTCCATATAAAGTGGCGCATAAAACCCTATATTGGGACAAAGATGTAAAGAGAATGACGCACAATGCCTTGTGTTAGGACAAAAGTCCATTACAAAGTGGAGCACAATGCCTTGTGTTAGGACAAGGAGCGCACAACACTAGTCTTTAAGACAAAAACCCTTCCAAAGTGGTGCACAACACAAGACTTGGGACAAAAGCTCCATGGAATGTGGCGATGTGGCGTACAAAACTTGAGATCAGGATAAAGTGCACAATGTCCTCCTTAAGAAGTGGCGCAAAACCACTCTTCCATTCAGACAAGGGAGAGAGGGAAGTGGCGCACACCACTTGCATTAAGACAAGGGAGAGGAAAGTGGCGCACAATGGAGAATTGTGCACAACAAGGAGTAGTGCACAATGGATGATTGCGCACAACAAGGAGTAGCGCACAATGAGAGAGTCAGACGGGCTCCTCTCCCCATTTCTCTCCCTCTTGTCTCTCTCTTGTCTCTTGTCCAAATGAGGAGTGAAGAGGGGTATTTATAGACTTCCCAGGTTCCTCCCTTCCTTAAATAGTGGTGATCACCACCAATTCCTCTTTCATACAACTTCCACCCTCCTTCCTTACATAGTGGTGTTCAACCACTTTTCCTTAAATGATGGTGTACCTCCCTTTCTAAGATAAGAACCTCACTTCCTCCCCTCATACAAGGCAACGCCCATCCATTCCTTTTTACCAAAGTAACCCTATCCACTCGTTTTTACCAAAATAACCCTATTCAATCCTTTTTACCAAAATACCTCCATTCACTCCTTTTTACCAAAATACCCCCGTTCACTCCTTTTTACCAAAATACCCCCGTTCACTCCTTTTTACCAGATGACGCACATGTACTCTTCTATTCAAAATGTGGAGCGTATAACCTCTGCTAACATGGAGCGGTGCTTCAGAAAGCTTCTATATCACTATATATTTTTGTGCCAACAATGATTGTATAGATTAGATCAGATCTCCATTACGTATGCTCATTTTGGAATAAATCTAAATTTTTATGCAGAAAGTATGGGTCGATCTGACCGTTTGATGGGCCATAAGGAAGAAAGGTTAGGATCATGCCTATTATACTTTGAATCAGATTTTGAAAACATAAATGGTTTTGATTTAAGCGATCTATTGCCCCATTCTTAATTTGAGATTTTGCGATGTCAATGGATGGCTTAAATCTGTCCCATACGATCAATGGATCATTTAAAAAAAGAAAAAGAAAAATAAGGAACCTTAAGAAGTTAAAATTTTGGATCATCTGAAGATAATAGGATGATCAGAATGCTCGTTTGATCAAGTGGACCCCACATGATAAGATGACTTACTATAAGTATACAATCTAAGAGAATTCAAAATCTAATGGTTGAATTCTCTGTACGGGATGTCTCAAGTTAAAAAATTATTAACCAAATGTGAATTGATCAAATAGGTTAGATAGAAACAAATAGGGAGCTAATTGAGCTATGTAATTAGGTAATTGCTAATCGATTGATCTCGAGGTAACATATCGGAATCAACATCACCATATTTTAGGTGAGTGATCCCAACATGTTTCATATTCATTGTAATTAAATTAGTCATCTGATTGTTTCGCTGATTGTGATTCCTTGTGTTGAATACTTTATTTGCTTAAAATTGAAATGTCATATACTATAATATATATGAAAATTGTTAACATGATGCATCAATCATTCTCATGCATCCACATCATGAATTACATAACTGCGCTGAATACCTAGGGGTACTCCATGGATGACCTATAGGTACCTACAGTACCGGGTGACGTAGGGGACCATCCCTGTATACCCACAAGATGTGGAAGCCTTCCCCAAAAAGGAGAGACACGGGTTGATGGGATCCAACTCAATCAAGTGGACTGATCAACCCACTTAATGCATTCACACATCTTATAACATTCATGCATGCCTATTTTAATAATAATGTGCATGAACCATGATGGGTTCACTCATTAAGCCTGGCCAGTTAACGTTATATTGCTTGAAAAAATGTACAGATTTAGTGAACGATGTAACAACTGCTCAAGTTTTACGGCAGGAAGATGATCTAGTAGTGATCCACAAGGGCAGTGACCTTATCTTGAGGAAGATGAACTGATACGTTAAATCAATAGCTTGTAGGAATGGACCGGATGCTATATTTCTTATTTATCCTCTGGAATTTATTTTAGTTGGAAGATTCAAACTTATATATGTTTTGAATTAATTAGTTAACTAACAATTCAATAAAGTTCCAAATGGGTGGGCAGTATGTTGAGGGTCAAACATTGCATATTATTCCCCATTTATTTCTTAGTTTTACAAACATAATATGGCTTAATGGTATATTTTACATGTGTTTGTGTTGCAAGGTGAATTTAAGAGCTTGAATTGAAAAGAATGCCAAAAGCATGGATTTAGTGCTCAAAAGTCACCAAGGCAAAGAATGAACCTGTGGAGACCAAGTTGAAGATTTCAAGGTCCCGAGATCTAAGAAAACCAAGTGGAGAAGGAAGGAAGGTGAAAGAACAAGCGTAAAATTCACAAAGACTATGCCATCGAGAACCGTTCGATGACATCGAATTTATGAGGGAAAATTGAGTTGGTTGCTGGTCGTATTGGGTGCTTTTCTCGATTAATTGAAGACATGTTCGATGACTCGAAGGAAGGTGCTCGTTGACATCAAATTTATTGAAGAAATTAAAGCAACTCGCTGGACTGTTTTGGACACATTCTCGATACTCGAAGACCTGTTCGATGGATCGAAGCTTCGCTCGATGCATCGAAGGACAGTTCAATGACACAGAGACTTACGCAGTGCGAAAGAAGAAAAGACACGACTTCCAAACCCCTTCGATGACATTAAAGGGTGTTCGATGACATTGAAGGCGTTACACAGTGTTTATGTGGACTACGTAAATTTGATCCAAGTTTGCGATTTTATGGAACTTGGCTTATAAATAGGGGTTTCCTAAGTCTTTCTAGGATATCTAGGGTTTGGAGAAGTATAGTAAAAGGGCAGAGCCACTTCCCAAGATTCTTCTTCCATTCTTCTTAGTTTTTAATGCTTTCCTCTAGGATTTTTAATCCAATCATGTCACGCCCCAGACTCGGTAATCGGACTTACATGGAGCCCGATGGCCGGTTCTGGCCGCAACAGCCTCCGTAGTACCCCATTCTCGGTTCCTGAGGCAGGTTCCGATCCTGGGATCCTACAAGGAGGATTTTCATAACAGTATAATCATTTCTAACACGAGCATACCCAAGATCACTGCAAGTATATCTGAGAATAACAAGGCACACATCACAAAATCCACTAAGAATTTAAACTTTTACAATCATCCATAAGGTCCAAAAGGACATACATGAGACAAAAGGAAAGGAGAAAAAGGTCGGCAACACTGGAGTCCTCAAATGCTCAGCTCTACTCCACGCTCTGCTACTGTGTCGCCTGCCTAGAGTATCCTGCACGCATCAATCGTGCATAAGCTTATAGAAGCTTAGAGGGTGGTGTAGGTGTGTGATAATGGTGCACAGAAGAGTAGTAGGAGATACAAGGAGAGAAGCATGGTCAATGAGGATATCACTAGCCTTACCCAGGCTTATCATGAATAAGATGCAATGAGTACTAGATGCCATACCAAGGCAATGCATGAAGGGGCTTGTACAACCAATGCTAATGCAATGCAAGTAATGTCAGTGCTCATATCCAAACCATATGTCAAGTACATTTCCAATCATAAGGAAATCACCGGGGTCCATTACACTGCTGAATGACTGCCGCTCTACAGACCCCGCACAGTCAAACGAGCGTAAGAGACCTCACTACCCGCTTGTGGACAACCAATCACCAACAAGGCCTGACGGTAGCGGACCCATTTACGAGCTGGTCAGACTCAGCCTAGCAATGCCCCCTCACATCAGGCAGGTAAGGCCACACCCCTATCCAACCGACTACACGACAGTGGGAGACGCGGCCTAATGGTATAAGGCCCTCGTGCGCTCATATATTCCACCCGGTCACGGCGTTGGAGCAGATCCTTGGTACCATGGAAGTTTTGGGAATTTCACCCATGGGCATCCTATGCACCCGGTATGCTCAACTAATATTTCCGGTGTCCACACATACAACCATCCACGAATACCCCTGTGGAGGCAAGGCCCTGATGAAGTAAGGGCGGATATCCATAAGCTATGCAATGCCAGATGCATGAATCACACAATCACCCATGCATTAGTCCCAAGCATCCATCTCTCGGGGAGATACCAACATGTCCTACACAATGACACAACCATGGCCAATAATACCTCAACCAAGCATGCATATGATGCGTATGGGAGTGGGCCATGAAGATGAATAGGGGTGCTAATGAGGTGAAGATGAACTCTCTACCTAACCATGAAGGGTCTAGGTACTTAACCAATTCCTCATAAGGAATACAACCTCTAGTGGGGGCCCATAAACCTGGGGTAGCCCATGAGACTAAGGAGAACAATGATATGGGCCTAAATAGATGAAACGAGCCTAACAAGGGTCTATGGTGGGCCTTTAACCACCCATAGAAGCCCATGAGTCTACCTTAGGTCCACCAATGTGGACATCCAACCACAATTGGTCCCCAAGAGGTAGCCCATCTCTAATTGATTACGGATCAAGGCCCAAGGCCCACATAACATTAGAAATAAGAAATGGACAGCCATTACATACCACATACATTCATGTTGGGCTTCAGAAAGGCGGCCCAAGGCCCAACCAAAACATGGGTCCAAGGGGAACACACATAGCCCAACCCATATATCTCACTATGGGCCCATAGGGGAAAGGTTAGGGCCCAACATAAAGGCTACTAATCCCATATATTGTGGTGGCCTAGTGGGCAGCCCATTGCTCAAATCACATGGGCAAATGTCATGTTCTTAGTCAAGTAAGTTGGGCCTACAACCCGGCCCAAGTATAAAGTTGATTTGGTGGGCAATCAAGGGCCCATATACTTGTGTAATCTGGCCCACTAATCCAATACAATAGTATGGTAAAAATGGCCCAAGAATTCAATAGGCCTATCTAGAAAGTTCCAGCCCAATTGGGCTCAAAGAGTTCAACAACTAACCACATTCATGGACCCAATTAAATTCAACTGTGGTGGGCCTCAAAAGTGCATTTATTAAGCCCAACATTTAAGGAACTAAATGTATAAATTATTACCTCTAAGATTTTCACCATGTGTTGGGCCCCACTCCTCAAAATTTCAGCCCAAAGGCCAAACATAATTATAACATGTTGCTGTCCTAAATTTGGGCACTCCATTGGAGTGGGCCCAGGACCTCTAAAACTCTGGAAATTGAGGGCCAAGGTCCCTCATCATGCATACAATGAGAGAAAACCCAAAAAGGTGGCCCACCATCAGAGGAAACATTTTTGAATTATAATTTTTATCAAGGCATATTGCTGGACTGCACAGCAGAAAATTCTGGCAAGCCAACCATCTTGGCCCATTCTTTTGGGTGCCCAAATGGGGTCAGTTGGGGTTGAAATTTCTCAGAGTGATACTTCAATAGGTGGGACACACTCCCAAAAAATTTCAGAATTTTTGGAGATTTAAAAATATTTTAATTTATTTAAAGAATTTAATCTATCCTAAAAATCGGACTGATCTGGACACCATGTTGTAATGGGCCGGTCCAGCCACCACCATGGTGTGTACAGGTGTCCATTAGTCCCAAAATTTTGTAGGTTGGTCCTAACATGAGTGGACCACCTCCCTGTAAATTTTTATAATTTTTAGACATCCAAAAGTATTTTAATAAATTTTAGAATTCCAACCTGTCCAGGGTAGAATATTGCTGGAACAGTGCAGAAAAATCCAGACTGTCCACCTCATTTGGACCACACCTTTGGGACCCTAATGAAGGTCAGATGGGGCTGAAATTTGGTATGGTTGTAGGTGGGTCATAAGGCTACAAGAATCACATATTATTTTATTTCATTATTCCCACCAAAGACCTATAAATCAGGCCCCAAAGTGGCCCAAAAATCTGTCCAGGCAGATTTGGACAGCAATATGTAACAGAAATGATTAAAATATAAACATGGTTTTCCATGGGATTTAACCCCAGGAATTTGTTTGGTGGACCACCCCAGTGGGCCCCACAAATGTCCAGACCTTCCCCATCATCAAATACCCCTTGCATGTGTCCCATTTAGGTGGATTTTGGGGCCACATGTCTAAGGATGGACCGCTATGGGCGTCCAAGCTCCATGGTTGGTCTGGATTTTTGTTGGCCTACAAGGTGGGCCACACATGCAAGATCAAAATTCTATCATAAAGAAAAAAATAATAATAATAAAGAATCGGCCACAAGAGGAGGGGCTCCGCCACATTGAGGCCCTCCCCTTCATCAATCACACCATACATTCTTTTTATTCATATGTTACAACATAGATCCACTACATGCATGTTCTAGATTCAAGATCAATGGTTGGGATGTCATCCCAACCATGATTCTAGGGTCTAGATGACCCATCATACTATGAAATCCAAGTAATCCTCCATGATGGGGGCCTATAGAGGGGAAACCCCATGCATGGACATGCATGCATCAAAAAGGCCATTTGGCCACAACTAAGGGATGATGTAGGATCTCCACCATGGATTGGTGGGCCCTACACTTCCCACACAAAAAAAAAGAGATCTAAGAATATGAAAATAGAAATCCTAAGTCCTAAGAATACACCCACCTTAGATTGCTCCAAACTTGGACCTCCTAGCTCCTAGTGCACCAAGGGATCCATTTCAATGGGTGAGATTGGATTTGGATGGTTGGATTTGGAAGATTAAAGGGGAAATGGGGCTGGAGAAGAGAGGGAGATGGGAGAGAAGTTGCTGGAGAAGAAGAGAAGAGAGAGAGAAATGAGAGGGAAAGAGAGGGAAAATCTTTTTAAAGGAAGTAATAATAACCTATGGTGACAATAACAATGTTGCTAGGGTAGGCTAGGTATGGGTAGTGTTTAGGTTGGGTAGTGTTTATTCCATGCAATAGTGTAGTGTGTGTGTGTGTGGTGTGCATGGGAAATTGTGCCATGGAGGTGGTCCACATGTTTTTGTACAAAAAGTGGGCCACAAGATGAAATGCTCATAACTTTTGATCCATAGGTCGGATTGACACACAAGACGCGTCGTTGGAACCGCAACGACGATACGAACGAGATGGCATAGGTCTTGGGTCGATCCGAGTCAGGTCTACGTGACCGGACTCAAGGTGACCATAAACACAATTCGAAGGTCGCGGGTCGCCGAAATTCGACCGGTAGGACCGCGAGACCATGATGAACAAGATGCATACTCATACACATACATGCAAACATGGGAACTAGGGTCGGGTCTCACAATCCTCCCCACCAACAAAGAAATTTCGTCCTCGAAATTGACCAATCTAGGACAAAAGAAAAAAATAAAACACCACCATCATATAACAATCATCTTACAAGGAAGGCAATACAAACAATCATATATCTATCAATCATCAAACAAATGGGGATAACGCTCTCTAATCTCGGCCTCGCGTTCCCAAGACGCCTCGGTCTCCGAATGGTGACCCCATTGCACCTTCACCAAGGGAATGACCTTGGTCCTGAGGACTTGCTCCTTCCGATCGAGAATACGAATAGGCTGTTCAATGTAGGAAGCATCCTCACGGACCTCAAGTGGCTGCCAATCAATCACGGGAATAGTGTCCAACCCACATTTCCGCAACATAGAAACATGGAATACATTGTGGATCGCGGACAACTCAGGAGGTAAGGCAAGCCTATAGGCCACAGCGCCTATGCGCTTAGTAATCTCAAAAGGTCCAATAAATCTTGGGGCGAGCTTGCCTTTCACACCAAAGCGTACCACACCCTTCATAGGCGAGACCTTGAGATATACCATGTCCCCGACTGCGAACTCGAGGGGTCGACGCCGACGATCAGCAAAACTCTTCTGCCGGCTCTGAGCTGTGCGCATCCTTTGCCTGATAACATCAATAGCCTCTGACGTCTGCAGCACAAGCTCAGGACCTAAGAGACGACGCTCTCCAACCTCAGTCCAACAACTAGGAGATCTGCATGGTCTACCATAAAGTGCCTCAAAAGGAGCCATGCCGATAGTCGCCTGATAACTATTGTTGTATGCGAATTCTGCGAGGCGCATATGCTCATCCCAACTACCCGCAAAGTCGATCACACAAGCTCTAAGCATATCCTCAAGGATCTGGTTGACCCTTTCAGTCTGCCCATCTGTCTGCGGATGATAAGCAGTGCTGAGGCATAAAGTAACCCCCAACGCCTGCTGGAAACTCCTCCAAAACTGAGACGTAAATCTAGAGTCTCGGTCTGAAACGATCGAAACTGGGACGCCATGCAGTCTCACTATCTCCTCAATGAATATCCTTGCCAACCGGTCCATAGACCAGGAAGCACGCACTGGAATGAAATGAGCCGACTTTGTTAAACGATCGACAATAACCCAGATGGTATCGTGACCGCGTTGAGTCCTCGGCAAACCTGCGATGAAGTCCATCGATACGTGCTCCCACTTCCACTCTGGAACGCTCAACGGCTGCAAGGGACCAGGAGGTCTCTGATGATCGGCCTTGACACGCTGGCATGTGTCACACTCGGCCACAAAACTTGCAATCTGACGCTTCATCCCCTGCCAGAAGTACTGCCTCCTCATATCACGATACATCTTCGTGGAGCCCGGGTGGATAGTAAGTCTCGATCGGTGTGCCTCGGTCATCAGATCACGACGCAACTCTGGCACATTCGGGACACACAATCTGCCTCTGAAGCGTAATCCACCATCGGAACCAATCTGCCAGTCTGAATGCTTCACGGATGCGGCCTCTGCTCGGTACTCCTGAAGTGACTCGTCCGACTGCTGAGCTTCGATCACCCTAGCCACCAAAGAGGGTTGAATCGACAAGCTCGAAAGCTGAACAATGGAAGACTGCAGACCGAACTCAAAGTCAAACTCTGAAACATCCTCGAGCATCTGCCACTGTCGGACCATCATATGTGCCACCAGGCCTCGTGGCTGACGGCTGAGAGCATCCGCCACCACGTTTGCCTTGCCTGGGTGGTATTGAAGGTCAAAATCATAATCCTTCAACAACTCCATCCATCGCCTCTGACGCAGGTTCAACTCGGACTGCGAAAATAGATACTTCAAGCTCTTATGATCTGAGAAGAGCTCGAACCTGACCCCATATAGATAATGCCTCCACACCTTCAGTGCGAAGACAACTGCTGCAAGCTCTAAATCATGAGTGGGGTAGTTCAGCTCATGGACCTTAAGCTGGCGCGAGGCATACGCCACTGGCTTCCCGTGCTGCATCAGTACAGCACCCAAGCCAACTCTAGAGGCATCGGTGAAAACAACAAAACTCCTCACTCCCATCCGGAAGAGTGAGAACAGGAGCGGACGTGAGGCGGTCCTTCAACTCCGCAAATGCCTTCTCACAAGCGTCACTCCAGACAAACTCGATGCCCTTTCGCGTCAACCGGGTCAGCGGTGCTGCAATACGGGAGAAACCCTCGATAAATCGTCGATAATATCCCGCTAGACCAAGGAAGCTGCGAATCTCAGACGCATTCGTGGGTTGGCCCCACTGACGCACTGCATCAACCTTCGAGGGGTCCACAGCGACACCCTCCCTCGTCACTACGTGACCGAGGAACTTCATCTCCTGCTGCCAAAACTCGCACTTCTCCAGCTTCGCATACAGCTGGTGGGCACGGAGGGTCTCAAGCACAATCCGCAGGTGCTCAGCATGGTCCTCTCGGGTTCTCGAATATACAAGAATATCATCAATGAAAACCACCACGAACTGATCGAGGAACGGCCGAAAAACCTCATTCATCAGCTGCATGAATACGGCGGGCGCGTTGGTCAGTCCGAATGACATGACCAGAAACTCAAAGTGACCATAGCGTGTTCGGAAAGCCGTCTTCGGAATGTCCTCCTCTCGGACCCGAATCTGATGGTAACCGGAACGCAAGTCTATCTTGGAAAAATATTGCGCACCCTGCAACTGATCAAACAGATCATCAATACGGGGGAGCGGGTATCGATTCTTGATGGTGACTCTGTTGAGCTCACGATAATCTACACAGAGTCGCAACGAACCATCCTTCTTCTTCACAAACAATACCGGGGCTCCCCAAGGCGAACTGCTGGGACGAATAAAACCTAACTCCCGGAGCTCATCTAACTGCTCCTGCAGTTCCCTCAACTCTAACGGTGCCATCCGGTAGGGGGCCTTCGAGATAGGCGCGGCACCGGGCACCAAATCAATCTGGAACTCCACCTGCCGACGCGGCGGTAAACCCGGTATCTCCTGAAACACATCTGGGTACTCGCAAACAACTGACAGCTGCTCAATACCCTCTACGATAGAATCCTCAACGACCGAAGCCAATAAACTAGATAGCAGCTCTCCTTTGGGCTTGGCGACGAACTGGAACACTGGCAAGCCTGGGATATGAAAAGTGACTGTCCTCGCGGCACAGTCCAAGATGGCATGATACTCTGCAAGCCAGTCCATACCCAGAATCACATCAAATCCTGCCATCGGCATCATGAATAGATCGGCAGGGAGGAACATCTCGCCCACTAACACCGGACAAGAAGGACAGCGACGGGTTAGCACAATAGACTTCCCCATGGGAGTCGAAATGGTCAAGGCCTCAGACACGGCCTCCGACGGAATACCGGTCGATCGACAAAACTGCTCGGCCACAAAAGAATGGGAAGCGCCAGAATCAAACAAAACATGAGCAACACAAGCAGAAACAAGAAGAATACCCTCAACGACTCCACCAGTCGATGACTGCGGGTCCTGGCCTGACGCCTGCTGCGCAGAATAAAAACGACCCTGAACTGGTAGGGGAAGCAAACCGGAAGACTGAGGGTCCTGAATCTGAGCCTGATGGGCTGCTATACACACTGGACCCAGGGATCGAACAACATATGGATATCCCCTCTGCTGGTGCTGCGGCTGCTGCTGTCGCTGCTGCTGCTGCCTATGCTGCTGCTGTCTCTGCTGAGGTGGTCTGCCTGGCTGCCTCTGCTGCTGAGGAGGAGCCCTAGGAGCGGCGGGTGGAAGCTGTGCTCTCTGCTGCTGCTGAGGAGGACGAGGAGGGGGCAACTGCGGTGGCCGCTGCTGCTGAATGGGGAGAGGGCACTCACGCCTCCGATGCCCGGCCTGTCCACAACCGAAGCATACACCGGAAAATGGGTCAGAAGATGAAGCAGCTGGCGGTGCTGATGACGATGAAGAGGCTACTGACTGAGCCGTAGGCTGCCGATACCCTGATCTGCCCCTCCGCCTCTGCTGACGATGCTGCCTAGAACTGCTGGCTGGTGCACTCCTCTTCCGGTCTCCACCGGAACTCTGCTCTCTCGATCTCTGGGTCATAGCCCAGTCGTCCTCATAAACTAGTGCCCGATGCACAACCTGATCAAATGTCTCCAAGCAATGCCCCACTACACGACTGCGAAGGGCAGGACGCAAACCGGTCACAAAACGACGGGCCCTCATCTTCTCATCGCTGGTGAGATGAGGAGCAAATCTAGACAAGGCCAAGAAACGGGCCTCATACTGAGATACAGTCATATCGCCCTGCACTAGGGTCTCAAACTCGATCGCCCGCTGGATCTGAACATGCTCAGGGAAGAACTTCTGGTCGAAGCGGGTCACAAACTCCTCCCATGTCCAAACGAACTGAGCCCCGACCATCCTGGACACGGATGACCACCAGTGTCGGGCCTCACCTTGAAGAAGGTAGGTGGCAAGGGATACTCTCTGGCCCGCAGGACACTGAATAGTGTCAAAAATTCTCGCAACCTCAGTGCGCCAAGCCTCAGCTGCAGAAGGGTCAGGATCACCACTAAACTCGGGGGATCATGCTGCCGGAACTCTCGGGCCATCGCACTAGCACGCGGTAGGTCAGACTGCCCAGAAACCTCAGTGGTAGCTGGCTGACGGGTCTGCAATGCGGTGGCAACTAGCTGCATCAGCTGCTGGAAATGCTCAGCTCCTATAGGTACTGTCGGAAAGGCAGGGGCGGCACTCGCCTCGGGCGGAGGCACGGGTGCGGCCGGCGGAGCATGAGCCTCAGTAACTGGAACTGCAGGCTGAGGAGGGGGAATAGGTGGGGGAACTGGAGCAACTGGAGGTACGGGTGCTACGGGCTCAACGGGGGGAGTAGGCCGGATCGGGACCTCAGGAATATGATCCTCAATAATGGGAGCAGGATGTGCTCGAGTAGGATGGGTACCTCGGGTGCCTCGTCCACGGGCACCACGACCACGGGTGCCACGACCACGGGCGCCACGTCCACGCGGCATCGTCTACAAAATAATGACGACGCAAGGAATCAGGACAATTGCAGGCTCAATACGGAGCAAAAGGAAGAATTTCGGGACAATACTTGTCCTATGTTCTTGGCAGACATGCGATGTTATCCTGATTTATTCCAGAATTACTTGCGATGCTCTGATACCAACTCCTGTCACGCCCCAGACTCGGTAATCGGACTTACATGGAGCCCGATGGCCGGTTCTGGCCGCAACAGCCTCCGTAGTACCCCATTCTCGGTTCCTGAGGCAGGTTCCGATCCTGGGATCCTACAAGGAGGATTTTCATAACAGTATAATCATTTCTAACACGAGCATACCCAAGATCACTGCAAGTATATCTGAGAATAACAAGGCACACATCACAAAATCCACTAAGAATTTAAACTTTTACAATCATCCATAAGGTCCAAAAGGACATACATGAGACAAAAAGGAAAGGAGAAAAAGGTCGGCAACACTGGAGTCCTCAAATGCTCAGCTCTACTCCACGCTCTGCTACTGTGTCGCCTGCCTAGAGTATCCTGCACGCATCAATCGTGCATAAGCTTATAGAAGCTTAGAGGGTGGTGTAGGTGTGTGATAATGGTGCACAGAAGAGTAGTAGGAGATACAAGGAGAGAAGCATGGTCAATGAGGATATCACTAGCCTTACCCAGGCTTATCATGAATAAGATGCAATGAGTACTAGATGCCATACCAAGGCAATGCATGAAGGGGCTTGTACAACCAATGCTAATGCAATGCAAGTAATGTCAGTGCTCATATCCAAACCATATGTCAAGTACATTTCCAATCATAAGGAAATCACCGGGGTCCATTACACTGCTGAATGACTGCCGCTCTACAGACCCCGCACAGTCAAACGAGCGTAAGAGACCTCACTACCCGCTTGTGGACAACCAATCACCAACAAGGCCTGACGGTAGCGGACCCATTTACGAGCTGGTCAGACTCAGCCTAGCAATGCCCCCTCACATCAGGCAGGTAAGGCCACACCCCTATCCAACCGACTACACGACAGTGGGAGACGCGGCCTAATGGTATAAGGCCCTCGTGCGCTCATATATTCCACCCGGTCACGGCGTTGGAGCAGATCCTTGGTACCATGGAAGTTTTGGGAATTTCACCCATGGGCATCCTATGCACCCGGTATGCTCAACTAATATTTCCGGTGTCCACACATACAACCATCCACGAATACCCCTGTGGAGGCAAGGCCCTGATGAAGTAAGGGCGGATATCCATAAGCTATGCAATGCCAGATGCATGAATCACACAATCACCCATGCATTAGTCCCAAGCATCCATCTCTCGGGGAGATACCAACATGTCCTACACAATGACACAACCATGGCCAATAATACCTCAACCAAGCATGCATATGATGCGTATGGGAGTGGGCCATGAAGATGAATAGGGGTGCTAATGAGGTGAAGATGAACTCTCTACCTAACCATGAAGGGTCTAGGTACTTAACCAATTCCTCATAAGGAATACAACCTCTAGTGGGGGCCCATAAACCTGGGGTAGCCCATGAGACTAAGGAGAACAATGATATGGGCCTAAATAGATGAAACGAGCCTAACAAGGGTCTATGGTGGGCCTTTAACCACCCATAGAAGCCCATGAGTCTACCTTAGGTCCACCAATGTGGACATCCAACCACAATTGGTCCCCAAGAGGTAGCCCATCTCTAATTGATTACGGATCAAGGCCCAAGGCCCACATAACATTAGAAATAAGAAATGGACAGCCATTACATACCACATACATTCATGTTGGGCTTCAGAAAGGCGGCCCAAGGCCCAACCAAAACATGGGTCCAAGGGGAACACACATAGCCCAACCCATATATCTCACTATGGGCCCATAGGGGAAAGGTTAGGGCCCAACATAAAGGCTACTAATCCCATATATTGTGGTGGCCTAGTGGGCAGCCCATTGCTCAAATCACATGGGCAAATGTCATGTTCTTAGTCAAGTAAGTTGGGCCTACAACCCGGCCCAAGTATAAAGTTGATTTGGTGGGCAATCAAGGGCCCATATACTTGTGTAATCTGGCCCACTAATCCAATACAATAGTATGGTAAAAATGGCCCAAGAATTCAATAGGCCTATCTAGAAAGTTCCAGCCCAATTGGGCTCAAAGAGTTCAACAACTAACCACATTCATGGACCCAATTAAATTCAACTGTGGTGGGCCTCAAAAGTGCATTTATTAAGCCCAACATTTAAGGAACTAAATGTATAAATTATTACCTCTAAGATTCTTCACCATGTGTTGGGCCCCACTCCTCAAAATTTCAGCCCAAAGGCCAAACATAATTATAACATGTTGCTGTCCTAAATTTGGGCACTCCATTGGAGTGGGCCCAGGACCTCTAAAACTCTGGAAATTGAGGGCCAAGGTCCCTCATCATGCATACAATGAGAGAAAACCCAAAAAGGTGGCCCACCATCAGAGGAAACATTTTTGAATTATAATTTTTATCAAGGCATATTGCTGGACTGCACAGCAGAAAATTCTGGCAAGCCAACCATCTTGGCCCATTCTTTTGGGTGCCCAAATGGGGTCAGTTGGGGTTGAAATTTCTCAGAGTGATACTTCAATAGGTGGGACACACTCCCAAAAAATTTCAGAATTTTTGGAGATTTAAAAATATTTTAATTTATTTAAAGAATTTAATCTATCCTAAAAATCGGACTGATCTGGACACCATGTTGTAATGGGCCGGTCCAGCCACCACCATGGTGTGTACAGGTGTCCATTAGTCCCAAAATTTTGTAGGTTGGTCCTAACATGAGTGGACCACCTCCATGTAAATTTTTATAATTTTTAGACATCCAAAAGTATTTTAATAAATTTTAGAATTCCAACCTGTCCAGGGTAGAATATTACTGGAACAGTGCAGAAAAATCCAGACTGTCCACCTCATTTGGACCACACCTTTGGGACCCTAATGAAGGTCAGATGGGGCTGAAATTTGGTATGGTTGTAGGTGGGTCATAAGGCTACAAGAATCACATATTATTTTATTTCATTATTCCCACCAAAGACCTATAAATCAGGCCCCAAAGTGGCCCAAAAATCTGTCCAGGCAGATTTGGACAGCAATATGTAACAGAAATGATTAAAATATAAACATGGTTTTCCATGGGATTTAACCCCAGGAATTTGTTTGGTGGACCACCCCAGTGGGCCCCACAAATGTCCAGACCTTCCCCATCATCAAATACCCCTTGCATGTGTCCCATTTAGGTGGATTTTGGGGCCACATGTCTAAGGATGGACCGCTATGGGCGTCCAAGCTCCATGGTTGGTCTGGATTTTTGTTGGCCTACAAGGTGGGCCACACATGCAAGATCAAAATTCTATCATAAAGAAAAAAATAATAATAATAAAGAATCGGCCACAAGAGGAGGGGCTCCGCCACATTGAGGCCCTCCCCTTCATCAATCACACCATACATTCTTTTTATTCATATGTTACAACATAGATCCACTACATGCATGTTCTAGATTCAAGATCAATGGTTGGGATGTCATCCCAACCATGATTCTAGGGTCTAGATGACCCATCATACTATGAAATCCAAGTAATCCTCCATGATGGGGGCCTATAGAGGGGAAACCCCATGCATGGACATGCATGCATCAAAAAGGCCATTTGGCCACAACTAAGGGATGATGTAGGATCTCCACCATGGATTGGTGGGCCCTACACTTCCCACACAAAAAAAAGAGATCTAAGAATATGAAAATAGAAATCCTAAGTCCTAAGAATACACCCACCTTAGATTGCTCCAAACTTGGACCTCCTAGCTCCTAGTGCACCAAGGGATCCATTTCAATGGGTGAGATTGGATTTGGATGGTTGGATTTGGAAGATTAAAGGGGAAATGGGGCTGGAGAAGAGAGGGAGATGGGAGAGAAGTTGCTGGAGAAGAAGAGAAGAGAGAGAGAAATGAGAGGGAAAGAGAGGGAAAATCTTTTTAAAGGAAGTAATAATAACCTATGGTGACAATAACAATGTTGCTAGGGTAGGCTAGGTATGGGTAGTGTTTAGGTTGGGTAGTGTTTATTCCATGCAATAGTGTAGTGTGTGTGTGTGGTGTGCATGGGAAATTGTGCCATGGAGGTGGTCCACATGTTTTTGTACAAAAAGTGGGCCACAAGATGAAATGCTCATAACTTTTGATCCATAGGTCGGATTGACACACAAGACGCGTCGTTGGAACCGCAACGACGATACGAACGAGATGGCATAGGTCTTGGGTCGATCCGAGTCAGGTCTACGTGACCGGACTCAAGGTGACCATAAACATAATTCGAAGGTCGCGGGTCACCGAAATTCGACCGGTAGGACCGCGAGACCATGATGAACAAGATGCATACTCATACACATACATGCAAACATGGGAACTAGGGTCGGGTCTCACAAATCATGTCTATGGTTGGCTAAATCCCTTAGTTGGGGCTAAGGGGTGAAGCTTGTAACATGGTTGGGATGATTTTCTTCTTTGATTCTTGTTATTGTTGAACTCCTTTAATTCTAGTTTGATATTTAAGGAACACTTTTAGTTTTTAATGGTTTGTTGTGACTTAAATTACAATAGATCTGCAATAGCTTGAAGTTGTAAGTGTTGTATTATATATTTAGTACCCTTAGTTGTCAAATTTTGTTGTGACAAAATACTTTGGATTGATGGACCTGTAAAGTGATGGAAAGTTCACCTTCAAGCAGAAGTGATGGAAAGTCCTTTAAGTGAAGATGTGATACATTCAAGTCATGGAGTATTGCTTCAAGTTCAAGTCAAAGTGCTAGCTCAAGTGCAAGTTCTAGACCTAGTTCATGTGCTAATTCAAGTCTATATGTCAGCTCAAAGGCACTACATGTTCAAGATCAAGTTCAAGAACTTCAAGTGTTCAAGATTAAGTTTAATAATTTCAAGTGTACAAGTTATGCTTCAAGAACTTCAAGTACAAGATCAATTGGAAGCAACTGAAGTTACATTGTTCAATGTTTAACTTTTAGGTATATATGACCCTAGAAAGACCTTAGGATTAGGTCATTCATATTGCATATTCTATATGGGTTAATATACTTATTATAGGCTTTGGTTCGACTAGTCTTAGCCTATGTTTGACTAGTCCAAGCTCTGGTTCGACTAGTCTTAGCCTATGTTTGACTAGTCCAGGCTCTGGCTTGACCAATCCAGGATTTGTCTCGACCAGTCCATGAAATAACTTGAAATTTCAGAATTTTCTGGTAGGGTCACAACCAGTCAATCACCCTTCTCGACCAGTCGTGGGAATAATGCTCGACCAGTCAAACAGGGCTCAACTCAAACTCCAACAACCTTTTTGAGCTCCACTCGACCAATCGAGGGTCATTTTTATCCGATCACACCAGAATTTTTAAAATTTAGTTGTTCTCAGGACCAGTCGAGGGAGACCTTAGACCAGTCGAAGGAACAGTTTTTATGCCTATAAATAGAGGTCTTTTCTCAGAGTTTTTCATTCATTCAAAGCTAAATCAAGCCACCATTATGAGAGTTAAGTCCTCGTGATTGTGAAGCTATTGTATGGTAATTTAATATTCTTTTTTAGCTTTTTATTTATTTATAATTTCTTGATCTCTTGCTACTTTAATCTGATTTTATAAAAGGAAATTCTGATCTATCCCTTTTGAGATCCAAGAAATTGAATCAAAGTAGCCCAAGGTTGAATTAATTTAAAATTCATTTAGACCTAGAACCCATTCATTTGTGTGATTGAGCATTGAACATCTTCGTCTTCAAAGAAGCGGTTCTACCGGGCTACATCGAAGAAGAATCTTCAGATAAGTATTTTATATTTTCTGTATTTAGTTTGTGAGATTAGCCAGAAAATCTCTGTTTTTGGTTTTTGAAAAGGCCTAGCTATATGTCCTAGAGGGGGGTTGAATAGAACTATGCCAAATAAAACTTATAACAGCGGAATTAAAAAGAATATGATAGCCAAAATAAATCACAATGCAGGATAGTAAAACAACCTCAAAATTCAGATCTTGAGAGGTTCATACAAATGTTGTTCTAAGGACAACCTTACACCAAAAACCAGAGTTTATGGTAGGACAACCTTATTTCTAGAAAGATCTTTGTATCAAATTTCAAACTAAAGAGGAATATAGAAATAAACACAAACTGAACTGAAATAAATTGTAATCACAAATGTATTGTTCTAGGGACAGCCATACACCATAAAAATGGCAGGGCAACCTTGCTGGAACAATTTTAAAGGAAATTGAATATCAGGCTGATAAAGGAATAGCGGAAAATAAATTCTAAACTATTACAAAATTCCCACAATGCTTGAATTAAATGATTACAACATTCACCACCATACATACATCCCACAAATAAATAATTAAAGATTAGAAGTATAAATCATTCAACCACAACACAAGGGATTATAGTGGTTCGCCTGTGTGTTCACCAACTGTTAAACAACAGCCACACAGAATGCTACTCCACTCCTAATATCCTCACACAGGGGATATTAGCGTTTACTAACAAAATAGGTTTTCACAGGTTCACCCAAAACCTTTACAATTGTGTCTTTGTCTGTGGGCTTACACAATTAAAAAACCTCACTTCTGAGTTTTCCTGGCTCTCCTTAGATAACCAATACAATAAGATTTTTCTGGCAAATCTTGAAAGAAACCAAAACAGAAAGGAATTTACAATTAAATGTAAAATACCTGATTATCTCCTTCGTTGTAACAGCCCGGTAGAACCAAGTCAGAGTAAATGATTGAATGTCCAAGTTCAATGTCCAGTACTCAATTACAATGGTTCTAGTTCTAACAGATTTTAAATTAAACCAAATAGGGCTTGCCTTAATTGATTTTGATTCTAAAGAAATGGAATAACAATTCCTCTTATCGAATTAGATTGGAATAGCAGAAACAAAATCAATTAAATAAAGCTAAAGAAAGAGAATATTAAATAGGCACACTTAGCATAGATAGAGCACAGAATTATCTCTCAGAAGTTTGACGAAGATTGGCTTGAATGGAGTAATTAATTCGATGAATTCTTCTGAGATTTGTGCTCTATTTATAAGTGAGCAGATCGCGTCTTCGACTGGTCTAGGGAGCTCTTCGACTAGTCGAAGAATTAACAGATATTTGAAAAATCGGGCGCGATAAGCTTTGACCGTTTTACGACTGGTCGAAGGTCTCCTTCGACTGGTCGAAGGTCTCATTCGACTGGTCGAAGAACTTGAATTTCATCGCTGGACTTTAAGTCGAAGACTTTCGACTGGTTGAAGATGTAGTCGACACTGTTCCTTCGACTGGTCGAACAGATTCCTGGACTAGTTGAAGCCTAATAGAAAATATTCGAATTTTGTAACAAACTCACGACTGATCGAGGAATTTCTTAGACTGGTCGAAGCAAAGCTAAGACTAGTCGAAGAAAGCCTAGGACTAGTCCAAGAACAGACCAAACTCACGTAAAATAAACATCTGACTTATGTATCCAAAGTGACCTACTCCTAAGGTCAACCTAAGGTCAATCAAACCTTAAACATGAAGTAAGGACATTGAAACATTAGGAACAAGTGACCTTAAAGTTTAAGCTTTGAAGTCTTGATGTAGTTCAATCTTGAAATCTTGATGTAGCTCAACCTTGAAATTGTCTTGAGTTCTTTACGAACTGCCTTGTACTCTTCTTGAAGTCTTGCATTCTTGAGTCATGTCTTGTGAGCAGTTCTTGTAGTCAAGGTTGATCTTTGTACTTGTGAGCTTTGCTTGTTGTGAGCTTTGCTTGTTGTGAGCTTTGCTTGTTCATGAATGTTGATCTTTGAGAGAGCTTCACTTATGCAAGTTATATAATAGTGATGTTGGCACCACAAATTTGACAACAGACAGGGATATAAACTATAACACTTACAGTTTTGACTGAGATCAGCCAGAAAATCTTAGCACAGGGTTTTTGATTATGTAAGCCCAATTGAACAACACAACTGTAAAGGTTTTAAGATGAACCTTGGAAAACCGAGTTTCTTAGTGAAAGCCAATATCACGTGGGTTATGATTATTGGGAGTGGAGTAGGTGTGGCTGTTTGTAAACAGTTGGTGCACACACTGAACCGCTATAATTCTTGGAGTTGTGGTGGATGTTGTATGTGATGTATGTGTGTTGAATGCTTGTATCTCTTTCATGTACATGTGGTGAATGTTGTAATAGTTAGATTTCTTTCTAATGCTTCTTGCTTTGATTTGAGTTTTCTATCATTACTGAGTTCAAGAAATCAGGTTGTCCTACCATAAACTTTGGTTTTTGGTGTAAGGTTGTCCTTTGAACAACATTTGTATCAACCTCTCAATACTATTATAATTGAGTTTGTTATTTATTTTTGCTATCTGTTTTTATATTCCGCATTTTATTTTCATTTGGCATAGTCATATTCCCCCCCCCCCCCCCTTCTAGGACTAAGAGCTCGCCCTTTTCAAGTAGTATCAGAGCGTAATAGCTCATTCCCTTAGATTTATTTCCTGAGTTAATCGATCTAGAGCTTTTAATATGTCAAATTTCGATAGCGTATATATTACTAGGCCACCACCATTTAATGGCTCCAACTATGCTTATTGGAAAACTAGGATGAGGATCTTTCTGAAATCCATTGATGAAAGTTTGTGGCAAGCAACGGTTACCAAATGGAAACCACCAATGACTGAAGTTCTAGGCAGAGATGGAACCAAGTCGATGCAAGTATTACCTTATTATTTATAGACCACACCTCAGAAAAATGAGAGCAGTGCAAATGCAAAGGCTTTAAATGCAATCACTTGTACACTATCACCTGATGAGTTCAAAAGAATTATATCTTGTGATACTGCTAAACAAGCTTGGAACATCCTTAAAATGACACATGAGGGAACAACTATAGTAAAAAAGTCTAAAGTTTAAATTCTCACCACTAGGTTTGAGGAAATTCGCATGGAAGAAAATGAATCATTCTTGGACTTCTATACGAAACTAAATGACATAGTTAACTCTATATAAGGTTTTGGAGACAGCATCCTGGAAAGCAAAGTCTGTGCAAAAATACTGCGATCACTTCTTGAGAGATTTAATTCCAAAGTGACTGCCATTCAGGAACTTAGAGACACAGACCAAATGAAGGTTGAGGAACTTGTTGGTTCACTTCAAACTTACGATTTGAATTTCAAAGCTCTAAAAGGTAAGTCTATAGCTCTTAAATCATCTAAATCTATTCCTCAAGATAGTAATGTTAATTCTGATTGTGAAAACTCAAAGGATGATATGGCTTTACTCGCTAAGAAGTTTTACAAGATTTTTAAAAGTAAGAAAAGAGTTGATTTTCAAAGGCCCTCTGATAAGAAAAAGGGCAAATCTAAAAACTGGAAATCTCTAAAAGATAGTCAATGCTTCAACTGCCATGAATATGGGCATTTAGCAAATAAGTGCCCTAAAAGGGGCAAGCCATAGAGAAAAGGCATGTTAGACACATGGGATGAATCTTCCATCTCTGAAGCCTCTTCTGAGTTGGATGAATCAGAACCCGAATCATCAAATGAAGTCAAAGGCTTTAATGACTCTACCCAGAGTCACTTCCACTGATACTTGCGATTCGACCGAATATGAAAATCTAAGTGACCTTGAAAATGATAATGAAGATGATCTTCAAGATGCCTATAATGCCCTATACAGAGAGAGTTGTAGGATTGTTGTCAAGCTAAAACTTCAAAAAGAGAAATTTCTGAAGTTGAAAGAGGATTTTGAAAATTTTGTTTTAGAAAAGTCGCATATTTCTGATTGTTTTGAAAAAGAAAAATGTGACTTGAATTTCAAAATGTCTGAACTTGAAAAATTAAGATTAAAAAAATGAGAAACTAAAACTTGAAGTTTCTTCCATCTTGAGTTCAAAGGCGTAATGTCTCAGAAAAATCCGTATAAATACCCGAGTATCACCTCAGGTAGAAATCACTAAGGATCGAATTCTGTAAAAAATTAGACAAAATTAATTAAGTACTAAACTAAATAAATCAGAGAATTAGCTCGAACCACTTTCTATATGAACTGCAAGACCCAAAACCATTAGAATCGTTAAACCAACATTACCTAGAAACCTAGGATCAGTCTCAAAACCCAGTTGCTCTCGGGAGCACATTGAAACTCCGTATCGGACCTGGACCGCGCGTCGAAAGTCCGATGACCGCGAAACTATAAGGTTATGACCACCTTACTAGGCTTGACAACTATCGCAAGAATCGAGTCCAAATAGTATCCAGAAACGCACAACTTGAGCCCAAAGCGAAGTGTGTGAGAAACGTGAATATTTTTAAAAAATGAACTCAAACTTAAGTGAATTGGGTCATTCGTTTACAGGCCAAATTTAAGGTTTCAGACCATCAGATTATGACCCATCTACACCCTTGGATCAGGGAAATTTCCCTGCACCCATTGGTATACTTGTGGCCCTGATCAAGTGACGATGATCGTTGAACTGAAACGGGTCCCCCAAGATCAATCCACTAATCCGATCAAACTGAAACCTTAACCTGGCATAGATCCATTGTTAGGGAACTTTCTTTAGACTGTATGCGAGCAATGGACCTCCAGATGAGCTCCATTGGCCCGAAACAGACGCCTTTTGGCTATAACCTAAGTATACCATGGCCTTAGGGCCATTGACATTACTTCTGGGCCAATATAATGCCCTAAACCCACCCCTCTCTCATTTCATACAAATTTTCTCTAACCCTAGGAGAGAGAAGAGAGAATAGAGGAGAAAAGAGTGAGGAGAAGAGTGAGAGATTAGGAGATCATTGCTGGGATTCACTCCCACCACTCCACGTACCAAATCATCTCTCCCGTGTCGCTACACCGTCGAATCCAACTTCATTTTTGGGTAAGAAATCCTAACCCTAATCTGTTTTAGGAATCTAAATGGAGAAATCGGTGAAATAGCTAACCTATTTCAATGTTTAGGTAGTCGTTGTGCCATAGACAAAGACGTGGTGTACGAACCAAGTTTGTAACAAGCGTACCAACGAAAGGTGCGAACTATAAAAGTTTAGGTTATGGTTTTCAAGGCTCTCAATGTCAGTTAATGATTTATGATTGACTTGATTGCTGCCACATGTACTTAGATACGACGTTTTCCATGTATTACACATATATGAACTATGTTGAAATATAATGCATTCCATGTGTTTGTTGAAATGTTTGAATGAAAGTGAAATCATGACTTGTGTTTTCCATGACTATTAATCTAGGATACGTGACTGTTGTATGTATGACAACTCCTTTGTGAAAGGATTTGCCCTAATATATGTTTTAACTAAATTATTTCATGTACGTTGAAATGTGTAGTCTAAGTGTTTGATAAAATGTCTGAATGAGTAATTGTTGATGAAATGCATTTAATAAGGGTGTTGAGATAAGATTCTCAACTACCTTAGCTATATAAATGGATTCCTTCATGTAATTTAGATTCAACTACGTGATCTGTATACGAAATTACATGTATGATTAACTAGGATTGACGACCCTAAATGGATCATTGTTTGGGTAAGTGACATAAAAGGAGGTACCTTAGCTTTCCGAATCTGCTGTATGAATATGCCTAATGAATTACTTGGCTAGTACGATCATGCACCGCATTGCATGTGCTTTGGCGAGGAAGCACACGTTTAAGGAGTTTGTCATGCGCGATCGTGAGATGATGTCGCTGAGGGAGTGCAAGCAAGGGCATGCATCATTATAGCATATCATTCCTGCATTAACAAGAGTACTTAGGACATGATTGTTGTACTGCTTTATCATTAGTGCTTGACTGAATTGATAACATGTTAACCTTTTCCTTATAGCTCCACTGAGTTGATCACTCACTCCCACTCTGGGACAGTGTTTTAAAACACCAACCAGACTCTGTTTTAGCTACGGATGATGGCGAGGCTTACGAAGCGGAGCCTAACTTCTACGACGATGAGGAGAAGTTCTCCTATATGCAGCTATCAGGCGAGTCTATGTAGACCATGTACTGATCGACCGGATTACAGGGATACGAATTAGTTGGACATTACACTTTGTTATTTTATATATTTTGAAACAAACATATATATATTCAGCCTGGTGACATAATCATACTCTGGGGGTTTATAACCATTTATATACTTTATATATCTATCGCAGTCTTCCACTTGCTTAATTTAATCATCTCTGGAGTATGATATACTGATTTAGTGTAATCCCATTCATGTTTAATGCACTAATATGGACAACATTTAATCATCATTATTAATGTTGCATAAGTGATATAACGGATCTCGGGAGTTGAGCTTTGCTTGACCCTCGATCTTCAAGGCGTTACAAAAGGATACATGGAGGTATGCCCAGGGAGACCCTAAGCTTGAAAAGTTACTATCTGCATCTAGAAAATGTGGAGATAGATCGGGTCTGGGCTATGATAAACACATGCCTCTTAAAACTAAGAGTGTGTCTCCTACTTTCTTTAAAGGAGAATCGTCTAACTCAAAAGGAAATGGCTTGAATCAAAACAACTCTAAAAATCTAAAAAAATTTCAAGCTCCTAAAGTTAATAATGTCAGCTTTAGAAAACAAATTTATAATCCTTTAACTGAAAAAATTGCGGACTTACTCAAGGAGCTTCTCAAATCTAACTCAAATGTGAGAGTTAATAGTTATTATAAACGAAAGAAAACCAACAATACTCCAAAACTATAATGCCCCGTGTTTTCAGGACCCAAGTATGCGACCCGTTTCTCAAAAACCCGAGTGTTAACTTATAAAAAGACAAATTCCATATATAATTTTTTTTTCTTTCATCAGAGTTAGCAATTTAGCGTAGCATGGACAAATCATACATAATGGAAAATTTATATTTACATTTAAAATATACAACAGATCACCCATAATGACTTATACAAACCAATGTCCACATTTTTACAATTACAAAATGAAATAATATCACATGTGAAACAAGGTAAATTACAATAGTCTTGAGTCGTGAAATCCTATAGCAACCTTTAGCAAATACAAGCATATACCCTTGTTAATTATAGCCTGCTCTTCATCAATATGAATGTGAATATCATCTGGCCACCTGTGCTACCTATACGGTTATATATTTAATGGATGAGTGGCCAACTCAGTGTGAATTTTTCTCAAGATTACACACCGCCGCATTAGGTAAGCATAGTTATTAAAACATAACAAGGCATACAAAACAATACATGATGCAGTCTTATTAGATGAATGGATGCATGAGTGCACATCAACTGGGGATGCTCATCCAGTTGGCTTTTGGACAAAACCCACGTAATGTGGCCGAACACCAGTGAAAGTACATAGTACATGCGTAGTGCTAAACTCACCAAAAGTGGGTCGATAGTCGATGGTCTAAGAGCTAGCGAAACGATACCCCAACTAAATCCTATTAGGCACATGCTATAACATCTAGAATTAGTCACCCGTCATCACCCGAATGCTATGAATGCATGATTAACCCATCCGTTATTATTTTATTTACAATCAGCCAGTTTAATAAGCTCAAAGGTCACTACGGGGGGTTCATCACCTAGTGTAGGCTGACAGCTCAGGCATAGTGTCTCATTACACCATCCCTAGCTCATGAGGCTACCACTTTAGGATATTTAATGGAACCCAATCGACAAGTGGTCAATCATATTTAGTATATGGGTCTTACCATCGCATGGTCGCGTAATATAAAACATCAAACCAATATACGGCAAATACCAAAACAAAGCCACCTGGGGCGGATTTTAAAACTAAGCCACATAGGGCAATTATCAAAACTAAGCCACATAGGGCCGATATCGAAACCATGCAATAAAAGACCATCCTTAAAAACTATTGGACACAACAACACTATATGGTAGGCCCACATCAATGATCAATTTAAATCACTACTCAATAACCACTAAGCCGAAAGCCCATAACGATCACAACCAGTTGAGTTACATATCAAGTATGGGTGTACATTCATGGGTGGGGGTTTCCCACTAATGTACCAGTTTAAGTCCCATAAACAATCCACAAATAATCCATGAGCATGAGATAAATATGCAGGATAATTATTAAGCATGTAATATAACAATTCAATTCCAACAATTAACACATGTGATTATAAAATGGAGATATCAATTATAAATTAAAATAAAAACTATAACTTAAACTAATGGGAAAATGGAAAGCTCAAGGGGAAGAATCATCACCTTATTTGTCGACTCGCCTTCTAATGTTATTAGGAAGTGCGCACGGCCTTAGACTTAGATCCTATCATAAGTTATGAAATTGTACCATTAGATTAACTTCATCATTCGTGTTCAAATTATTGTCCTAGGGTTTAGATTATTTAGGGTCATGATGTAGAATTAGGGTTTTATTCTAGAGTCTAGTCCCATACTTAAATTTTAGGATTTAAATCCTAAATTATTATTATTATTATTATTATTTTATAGTGGGTCGAATAATACCCATAATAATAGTATTAAACCATCGATATTAATAATGATGGTTCATAAGTTCATATCTGAATGTACTGACATTATCTAATATTTTTATAATGACAGATAATCTCGTAGATAATAAAAGTAATAATAGTAGGATATTTACTAATGATAATACAATAAGGACTAATACTAGTGAGTATATTAACAAGTGTTATACTAATCCCATGGTAACTATTTTCTAATGTTAATAGTCATAACTATCAATAGTGAATCTAGCCATCATACTAGATACTATGATCCACCATAAAGTATGAAATTCTACACTTAGATCCAAACCTGACACGCCATCTATGTCTAAAGTATTGACCTAGGGTTTAAATTACCTAGGTCTAAGATTTTATCCTAGAGTTTAGGTCTAGGCTAGATTTTTAGGATTTTAATGTAGAGTTAAGGCTTCATCTTAGGATTTAGTTCTAAGTTTAGATTTAGGATTTTAGTGTTAATTGATGTACATTCGATCGTAATGCTAGTAATAGTAATAATCTCAAAACAACCATCAGTATTACGAATATACTTAATATTAGCAATCATTGTGACGAGAATTCATGGTATACTCTAATATAAATGATAACATCTAATGATGACAAAAACAAAATACTAATAGTTAATAATGATAACTTTGCTTTTTATGTAATACTAATATTAACATAGATAATTTATTCATTACTAATATACATAATCCTAATGATAATGGAAATGACAACAACAATAATTTTAATTGGAAGAATTTCAATCTAGAAGGAAAACATGGACTCACCTTGTTAGCTCGGTTCGAGTCGAGTTGACTCGGCTAAGCACCCATCTACACACTCTCTCTCTCTCTCTCTCTCTCTCTCTCTCTCCTTTCTTCTTTTTGCTGGAATGTCCAGCCATACCTGGACTGGACCCAAGCCCAGCTGGACCTAGATAAGGCCCATGGTCGACTAGGCCCAGCTGACTCAGCGAGTCAGCCCATAACTCAAGTCACTACTCTCCCTGCCTCTCTCTCCCTCTCTTTTTCACATTTCCTCCTTCTCTTTAACTCTTTTTCTCTTATCTCTCTCTTTCCCTAGACTTCCCCAAAACCTAAAATGGACTAAACCCAGCTAGCAACTCGCACCAGCGAGTTAGTGGTTGATGACTCGAATGGCTGGGTCGAGCTCCTAAACTCAGCCCATTCCCTTCTCTTTCTCTCACTCTCACTATTCTTTCTTTCATCTGCCAAGGGCCAACAACATCACTGGACGATCAGACTCGTCCTAGCTTGAACTGAACTCGGCAGCAAGTCAGGTTGACTCGGTGCTGTACAAGGAGGGACCACAAGCAGTAATGCAGCAAGGCAGCCCCACTCTCTCGCACTTACTCTCTCTTGCTTCTTCTCTCTATTCCTTTCCTCTCTTCACGACCAACACCCATACAACAACCCAAGCCCCACGAGTTAGTGGGTCGTGACTCGGGCAGCGGCACAGTGCGACAACACGTCAGCAGCAAGACAATGATCTCTCTCCCTCTCCTTCCAGTTCTTTCCTTTCTTTCTTTCCCTTTCTTTCCTTTCTTCCTTTCTTCTTCCACTTTCGTCCTCTTTTTTAAGAGCTCAAGAGGATCCGAACGGACCCAGACTCGGACAACAGAAGTGTGGTGTGGCGTGACAGCAAACGAGGAAGAAAGTTAGCCTCCAATGGTGATTCATGATCCGATAAATTTTTCAGGATTCCAACGCTTCCAAACCGTTTGTATACTCCCTATGGAGCTTACAGAAGCTTGAAGTTGAAGCTCTAGTGAGGATTACATGGTGGGTTCGAGCAAAGGAGAAAACGGTCGATTTTCTTCGAGCGGGCGCAATAACTGGGAGGAGCCCTAATACATTCGATTCCTAATGCTCATATATAGCTTTCCCAGTGATCCTAAACCGTAAGATCCAAGATGGGTGGTTCAGATTGTGTTGTTTCACCACACTTTTCAAATACAACCGGTATAACCAAACCAGCTGTGGTTTCTCATTATCGTGGATAGAAAACCCTAGGGTGGTTTGGAATGAACGATTAGGATCAGCTAAAATGGAGGACTGAGAATGGAGGACCCCCCTTCACGTGGATCACCAGTCTGGTAACAGCAAGAGCATGCCATATCTAGAAAACATGTTGCGTCGAACCTGATTGCACCAGAGGTCATGCTCATGCGTGCACACTCCAACGTGCGGGATAGGTCGGGTTTTGGTCGAGCCTGAGCCCTGAACGTGATGGACAGTTTAAATTTTCTTAAGGTGGCCCACATTAGCGACAGTAGCTTGGTTTTAGAGGGGTAGGAAACACATTTTCCCTTGCACGCCTGCCTGATTGTGTCCAACGTCGTGCGCTCCTATGAGGACGGTGACATGTGATTTTGATGGGGTTTTGGTTGGAACTGAGGGCCACACCCAATGGACGGTTTAGATCATACAAACTGGTCCTATTTATGGGCCCCAACTCTATCCTACGATCGGTCGTACGCCCGCCCAAAACACGCTGATCTAGGGAGTGAAAAAGGAAGAAAAAAAAAACTTCTTTTGGAATTTTCGGTCAAACTCTGTTTGACTGGACTCTTTGGTCCAGTGCACATGCACCGGTACAAATACACACTAAGGTGGGCCCACTGTGAATTTTCTTGGGTAGATCCACTCCACCCATTCCATTTGGGGGTTCCAAGAGGGGCCCCTGAACAAGGATCAGGTAGATGAGATGCCTAGGTGGGACCCGCAACTTTATTTGTGGTCCCAATGGTGGTTTTCCATGAATCCAATGGTCAGATGATTCCGAGATTGAATGACAACGGTTAAAAGATCCTAATAGGCCATTTGTAAGGCTCTCATCATATGTTACTATCCAATACTAATATAAATTTTATTACTATTGTATATTAATTATAATTATGATGATTAAAATCTCATACACATATATAAATATAATTTTAATATTACTGTACTACTATTTACATGTTATTGATCACATATTTGTTAATACATAATTCATAACATTACATTATAATTAAACATACGTACAAATGAATAGAAAATATTATATTTAATTAAAATCATATTTGTATTCAGTAACATTGTTAAATAATATACAATTTTATTAAAATACCTAATACTACATTAATATTTAATACTACATATTATTTATAGTTCAATTATAAAAGATATTTAATACTACACCCTCTTTTGAATACGTATTTATAAAAGATATTTAATACAGCATTAATATTTATAGTTCAATTATACATTGTATAATTATCACTCATTATGCTTATTTAATATAATATTATTATCGTAATATTCCATACACATTAAGTATAATCATATCACCTTATTATAATACATTTTTCAGATAGATTATTAAAATACATCTACAATTTTTTGTTCTATGTTTGTATAAAATACTTATTAAATATCATATGACCTCTGGATGGTTTGATTCATTTATCGAGGCGATCAAAGTCCTGACAACGGGTTGTGCTGATGGTGTGATGGTTCATCCCGAACTCCAACGGATGGATGGGTTACCATATGGATGGGGATTGTTTTAAATGATCAGATTTAAACCATAGTGATCGTGAATATTTAAGTAGGTTAGGTTTTTATTTATACTAAACTAGATTACATGGTAACACCCAAATACTGGAAAGTACGGGGTGTTACAAAAACCCAAAACTACAATGAAATGGGTTCCTAAGGTTACGTGTCTGGTTACCCACACTGCCTTCAAGGCTTCGAGTCAATCAAAGTGGTACATAGACAGTGGTTGCTCAAGACACATGACATGTGACAGAGATTTGTTCACCAACTACAAAGAAATGACTGATGGCTCAGTCACATTTGGTGATGGAAGTAATTGTAAAATAATTGGCCAAGGTACGGTTTAACTTTTTAACCTTCCTTCTTTTGAAAATGTTTTATTTGTAGAAGAACTTAAGTACAATCTTTTGAGTATTTCTCAAATTTGCAATAACAAGCATAGTGTTAAATTTACTAATCAAGGATATGAGATCTCAAATGAGAAAGGTTATGTGATAATGAATGGTCGTAGAACATCTGAGAATTGCTATATCGTAAGTTATTCTAGCTCATCTAAATTATCTTGTTACATGGTCCAAACCAATGATACCGAATTATGGCACAAACGCCTTAGACATGTAAACTACTGAAATTTATATAGATTGAGCAAAGCCGATCTTATTAGTGGTCTACCTAAATTGAAGAAAATGGAAAAAATATGTGGCTCATGTCAAATCGAAAAACAAACAAGGAGTAGTCACAAGAAAGTGAACTCATTTGCCACATCTAAACCTCTTGAACTTCTCCACATGGATCTTGTAGGACCAACCAGAACAGAGAGTAAAGGTGGTAAGAAGTATTTCTTGGTAATTATGGATGATTTTATCAAATTTACGTGGGTAGCATTTATGAGAGAAAAATCTGAAACTCTCGATGAAGTTAAAAGAATACTTAAACGTATTCAAACTGAAAAAGAATTGAATGTTGCTAAGATCCGAAGCGATCATGGATCAGAGTTCGAAAATAGCAATTTTGAGAAGTTCTGTAGCGATCATGGTATATTACATGAGTTTTCAGCTCCTAAGACACCTCAACAAAATGGGGTTGTTGAAAGAAAAAACAGAGTGCTACAAGAGATAAACAATGTAATGTTGAATAGCATGAAGTTACCTAAAAATTTCTGGGCTGAAGCTGTTAACACTGCGTGTTATATAATAAATTGTGTTTACATCAGAAAATCAAAAGATTAAATAGCTTATGAACTGTGGTTTAACAAGAAACCTACAGTTAAATACTTTCAAATTTTTGGAAGTAAGTGCTACATTTTGCGAGATCGCAAAAATTTAGGGAAGTTCGACACTAAGAGTGATGAAGGGATGTTCCTAAGGTATGCTCTGAATAGTCGAGCGTATCGAGTTCTCAACAAGAGAACTAGCGTCATTCAGGAGTCCATACATTTGGTTATTGATGATCACCTAAATACACCATCTACTAATTCAGAAGATGATGAAGTCAATATAATTGAAAAATCTGACTCCTCATCTTGTCAAATCAATACTAAACTACGATCAGTCAAAGATCATCCTACTGATCAAATTCTAGGCAACCCTCTCACTGGTGTGCGTACTTAAAGACAATTGGAAAACATATGTAATTACATGTGTTTTACTTCCCAAATTGAGCCAGCCAATGTAAAAGAGGCACTCACTGATGAAAATTGGATAGTTGTCATGCAAGATGAACTGAATCAATTTGTTAGAAACGGTGTGTAGTATTTAGTTCCTAGACCATCTGATAAACATATAATTGGAACCAAGTGGATCTTTAAAAATAAATCTGATGAGTTAGGGAACATAATCAGAAACAAGGCTAGACTAGTTATACAAGGATACACTCATATTGAAGGAGTTTATTATGATGAAACCTTTGCCCCAGTAGCTCGTCTTGAATCCATCAGATTATTCATATCCATTGCATGCTTTAAAAAGTTCAAAATTTACCAAATGGACGTTAAAAGTGCATTCTTAAATGGTGATCTACATGAAGAGGTCTACATTGAACAACTTAAGGGTTTTGAGGACCCTAAACACTCTAATCATGTGTATCGCCTTAAAAAGGCACTTTATGGTTTGAAACAAGCTCTCAGGGCATGGTATGAAAATTTGACTAAGTTCTTACTAAGTCATAATTTTATTATGGGGAGTGTTGATAAGACTCTTTTTGTTAAAAAATATAATGAACACATACTAATAGTATAGATATACGTGAATGATATTATCTATGGTTCTACTTGCATTAACTTGTCTACTGAGTTTGCAGAGCTGTTGAAATCCATATTCGAAAAGAGTATAGTAGGAGAATTGAACTACTTTCTAGGGCTACAGGTTAAGCAACTAGATGATGGTATCTTCATTTCTCAAACCAAGTACACTTTAAACCTGGTTAAGAAATTTGAATTTAAAAACGGTAAGAAATTTGATACTCTTATGAGTACGACTCTCAAGCTCTCAAAGGATGAAACAGGTAAAAGTATAAATCCTCAGTTATATCGTAGTATGATTGGTAGTTTACTATACTTAACTGCATGTCATCCTGATATAATATTCAGCGTAGGTATCTGTGCTAAATATCAATTAGATCCTAAGGAATCTCATTTAATTGTTATCAACCGCATAATTAGATATATCACAAGTACGACTAATCTAGGTCTCTGGTATGCACGTGATACTAATGTTCAATTAGCTAGTTATACGAATGCTAATTGGGCTGGGAACATATATGACAGAAAATCTATCAGTGGTGGATGCTTTTATGTTGGAAATTGTTTGGTATCCTGGTACAACAAGAAACAAAGTTCTGTATCATTATCTACAGCTGAGGCTAAATACAATGTAGCCAGAAATGCTTGTACCAAGCTAGTATAGATGAAACAGATGCTCAATGATTACTGTATTGCGCAAGATAAAATGATTTTGTATTACGATAACTCTAGCATAATAAATATATCTAAAAATCCCATCTAGCATTCTCGTACGAAGCATGTTAACATTCGGTATCACTATATCCAGGATTTAGTTGAGGATAAAATTATTTCGTTGGAATATATTCAAACGAAAAATTAACTTGCTGATGGTTTTAGTACACCTCTTGATAGAAATCGATTTTCAAAATTGATAATGGATATTGGTATGTGTAATTCTAATTGAGCTTATCATTGTGTATTTGCATGTTTTATTTGTTTTATTTTTGTGCAAATAATCGGTGTAAAATAAATTAAAATTTTGAATAAAATATGTTTTCTTTTGTGCTTGCACGACCGGTCGAGCACGTTCTCTACCAGTCGTGGCTCGACGGGTCGAGCATGTACTCGATCGGTCGAGTTGCGTGGTTGGAGGCCCTTTATGAGAGAGACAAATAACTTTTTTCACTATTTTCTCTTCTTCCTCATCCGGCCCTTCTTCGACCCGTCGAACCCACCTTCGATTAGTGCTTGGTAAGTGCTTCATTTTTTATTTCCTTCCATATTTGGGTTCCCATTTGCATATTTTGCTAGATTTGGTGTAGATTTAAGGTTTTCTCTTGATTTGCAAAGGGGTTTTGCTCAAAATCTAATTTTCTCCAAACCCCATCTTCCATTGTTATTTTTCTTACTTTGTATCTTGCAATGGAAGGTCGCACGAAGAATAAAGCTACTCGAGCTTCCTTTTCTTGGTCTACACCTCTTAGGGTGAGAACCCTTCGACCTCCCGAAGAAGACCCGAATATGTGTGAGATTTTCGTACTTAAGAGATCATTGTTGAACGGTCCATCAATTCAAATCACTTGGCTCAGTTTCAACTTCTTCCCATCCTAGTGGCTGTAAGTTGGGAAAACATTTTGAATTGGGGCGGACCCGCATACCACTCCATTGCGCAGGGTATGTTTGCTTCAAAATTTAACTTTCTCAATTACCTTTAGAGAAGGCATTTTTCAAGTTGATCGGTACGTAATTTCAAGTATGCGAGACGTAAATGTGAATGATGATGGTGTACCCATACCAACTTTAGCTGATCAATTGAATGAATTAGAAAGACGTTTGGTAACTCGTAAATTATGTAACATGGACTCTGAATGGAGTGATGGAAATGCGCTTCGGGCCAATCAAATGTTGCCCAAATACAGGGTCCTGCATTGCATTTTTACTGCAAATGTCTATTCATGCTTTGGAAACAAAGCCGAGCTTACTTCATTCATGGTTCGTATTTTACATTCCATTGTGTCTAGTATTCCCATCTGTCTTTCATCTTTGATATGCTACATTATTATTCAATTTCGTCTTCACCCGGGCCACGGATATATTCCCTTTGCCTATTTGATGACCACCTTAGCCGTGCACTGCAATATGGTCATGCCTCCTAGTGAAGCTCCTGTTTTGGTTCTCCCCTTCAACAACTCAAACATAAATAAGATATATTTAATGAACTTGATTCCGACAATGTCGAAGCTGATCCTGATTTTTAGGCACCTCAGTTTAATGAGCGTCTTTGCTCTTTAGAAGAGAAGGTGGATGCCTTGAAAGTTTCTCAAGACAATCTGAATGAGAGTCAAATATCATCCATGAAATATATGCAAAAATATTTTCATCGCATTACTAGAGGACTCCGTTAGATTAATCCTTCTATTCCACCTCCATCTTCTTCTAGATCAGATTACTGATGTTTTTCTTTACATTTTGGACATGTATAACTTGGATTATGACTTTATATTTTGTTGGACTTGTATGCCTGCTTGATATTTTGATGCTTAACTTTATGACATTTTTTATCTTATCTTCATATTAAACTCTACTTGCTTTACATTTTTTTTACTCTTATTCTACTGTTATTATCATAATCACATCTATGGCTGTTTACTATTAATATCTTCCTTTGCAAGTTGTGACAAAAAGGGAGAGAATTTTGTAGGCTTTGTGGTTATGGAAGTTTGATTGGTGTAGTATGGTGTAGAGGAGTGCATTATATATATATATATATATATATATATGTTATTTGTTAATACATGTACTCTACAACACACCACGCTCAAACTGAAGGGAGTAGATTGAGGGGAGTTTCTTTATGAAGAGGAATTGTGAACTTGTGCATTATGTATGTATAGGTTGATCTTTCAAGTTGGATTTTGTCCCAAATTTGACAAAGGAGGAGATTGTAAGTGCTGTATTGTATATTTAGCACCCTTAGTTGTCAAATTTTGTTGTAACAAACCACTTTGGATTGATGGACCTGTAAAGTGATAGAAAGTTCACCTTCAAGCTGAAGTGATTGAAAGTTCACCTTCAAGTGAAGATGTGCTACATTCAAGTCATGGAGTATTGCTTCAAGTTCAAGTATGGCTTCAAATTCAAGATCAAGTTAAAGTGCTAGCTCAAGTGCAAGTTCTAGACCTAGTCCATGTGCTACTTTAAGTCTATATGTCAGCTCAAAGGCACTACATGTTCAAGAACTTCAAATGTTCAAGATTAAGTTCAAGAATTTCAAGTGTACAAGTTATGCTTTAAGAACTTCAAGTACAAGATCAATTGGAAGCAGCTGAAGTTACATGGTTCAATGTTCAACTTTCAGGTATATATGACCCTAGAAAGACCTTAGGATTAGGTCATTTGTATTGCATATTCTATATGGGTTAATATACTTATTATAGGCTTTGGTTCGACTAGTCTTAGCCTATGTTCGACTAGTCCACCAGGATTTGTCTCAACTAGTCCAGAAAATAACTTGAAAATTTAGAATTTTCTAGTAGGGTCATGACCAATCGAGCACCCTTCTCGACCAGTCGTGGGAACAGTGCTCGACCAGTCGAATAGAGCTCGACTCAGACTCCAATAACCTTTTTGAGCTCCACTCGACCAGTCGAGGGTCGATTTTATCCAATCGCGCCAGAATTTTTGAAATTTGGTTGTTCTCAGGACCAGTTGAGGGAGACCTTAGACCAATCGAAGGAACTATTTTTCTATATATAAATAGAGCTCCTTCCTCAGAGTTTTTCATTCATTCCAAACTAAATCAAGCGACTATTCTAAGAGTCAAGTCCCCGTGATTGTGAAGCTATTGTATGGTAATTTACGATTCGTTTATAGCTTTTTTTATTTATAATTTCTTGATCACTTGCTACTTCAATCTGATTTTATAAAAGGCAATTCTAATCTATCCCTTTTGAGATCCAAGAAATTGAATCAAAGTAGCCCAACGTTGAATTAATTTAAAATTCATTTATACCTAGAACCCTTTCATTTGTGTGATTGAACATTGAACATCTTCGTCTTTAAAGAAGCGGTTCTACCGGGCTACATCGAAGAAAAATCTTCAAATAAGTATGTTATATTTTTTGTATTTGGTTTGTGAGATTAGCCAGAAAATCTCTATTTTTGGTTTTGACTGAGATTAGCTAGAAAATCTCAGCGTGGGGTTTTTTATTGTGTAAGCCCAATTGAAAAACACAACTGTAAAGGTTTTAAGGTGAACCTTGGAAAACCTTCTTTCTTAATGAAATCCAATATCACAAGGGTTGTGATTTTTGGGAGTGGAGTAGGTGTGGTTGTTTATGAATAGTACACCGAACCACTATAATTCTTGGAGTTGTGGTGGATGTTGTATGTGATGTGTATGTGTTGAATGCTTGTATCTCTTTCATGTCCATGTGGTGAATGTTGTAATAGTTAGATTTCTTTCTAATGCTTCTTGCTTTGGTTTAAATTTTTTATCCTTACTGAGTTCAAGAAATCAGGTTGTCCTACCATAAACCTTTGTTTTTGGTGTTAGGGTGTCCTTTGAACAACGTTTGTATCAACCTCTCAATACTATTGTAATTAAGATTGTTATTTATTTTTGTTATCTATTTTTATATTCTGCATTTGATTTTTATTTGGCATAGTCCTATTCACCCCCCCCCCCCCCCTCTAGGATTGAGAGCTCGACCTTTTCAGAAGTATCTTCTTTTTCTGTTTGGAGTTTGTGAAAATAGGAAATCCTGTTGTTCTCTATTGTCCCTTAGGCATGGCTGAGTGATGGAATCCCTTCTATTCTTCACAATTCTCCTATGATGGTTGTTAGATCGGTATATCTTGTTGTCTACCATAATCTCCTGGGCATGGTTAGGTGATGGAATCACTTCCAATCCTCACGACCCTCATCTGTTGAGAATTAGGTCAATGAAAGTTCATATCTGATCTTATTGAATATCTTCCAATTGGATAGGATAGGACTCCGATTCCAATCGAGTGCCTTGAATCAAATAAGGAAACATCCTAATAGCTGCAAGTGGATCCCTTGAAACCCTAGTTCCCACTTTTAAATTCTTAAAGTTTCTGAATTCATCATCTCATAATTACTCTCTACTTTCCTGATTTAGGTTAGATCTTCTCCTAGTTTTGATTCTAACTACTCTCAAAATAGACACACAAGATTATTCCTCATGGATTCAACCTCGGTCTCACCGAGATTATTAATACATCACGACCCTACACATAGGGTCGTGAACATGTTTTTGGCGTCGTTGTTAGGGACTGACAGCAGTGTTTTTCTGAGATTGATTAGTTTTAGAAGTAGGTTAAGATTGAGATTTTTCTACTTTCTATTGTTAGGTTAGGGTTTTTTCTGAATTAATTTAGAACCAATTTAGTTTTCTAATTCTAGGCTTAGAAACTTTCCTAATTCAATTTTAGAAACTAACTTTTTCTCTTTTTAGAAACTTTCTTTTTTCTGTCATTAGAAACTTTCCTTTTTCGTTTTTAGAAACAAGGTTGCTTTCTTATTTTATTTTTTTTAGAAACTAACTCATCTTTCTAATTTTGTTTTTAGAAACTTTCTAATTTTAGAATTTTTGTTTTAGAAACTAACTTGTTTTGTTTTGTTTTGTAGGATCTTAATTTAGGAACTTCTAATTCGGTAACTTCTTTCTAATTCCCTCTCTCTTTCTATTTCTAGATTTCTATTTTCCTTCTTTCTTTTAGGTTTAGGTTATAATCTGAAATTGAGGGCTGAAAGTGTTTCATGCTCAAGTGGATCCGTGACAACACTCAATGTTTTTTGAGTGAAGGAGGATTGGTTGAGGGGTTATTTATCCATCACAAGATTAGACACCACTCGAGATCCTCAGAGTTAATTAAGGTTATGGTTGCCAATCAACCGGTCAATCAACTGGGAAGACAACCTCAACCTCGAGTTGAGGAAGTCCAGGATGAGAATGAGGTGCATCAAGTACCCCTAGCTCGTACTTTACGAGATTATTTACAACTGGTGGGGGTGAGTATACCCTCATGCATGATTTTTCCAGAAAATACGGGACACATGGATATCAAGCCAGGGGTGATCCAACTCCTTCTAAAATTTCATAGGCTTGAATTTGAAAATCTGTATCTACACTTGAAAGAGTTCGACAAGATTATAGCTACTCTATACTTTTCAAATGTGTTCGATGACACGGTTAGGCTAAAGCTCTTTCCTTTTTCTTTGAAAGAGAAAGCTAAGGCGTGGTTGCATTCACTACGTCCTTGATCTATTAGGAGATGGAATGGCATGACAAGGGAGTTCATAAAGAAAATTTTCTCATACCATAAGACGAACACCCTTAGAAAGTTGATCATGAACTTTGCCTAAAAAGGAAGATGAAATATTCTTCTTATGTTGGGAGTGGTTCAAGGATCTTATCAGTTCATGCCCACAACATGATTTTGAAATGTGGCATATCATGAACTTTTTCTATGATGAACTGACACCTCCCATGCGCCAATTGGTCGAGACAATATGTAATAGGGAATTCATGAATAAAAATGTCGATGATGTGTGGGACTACTTTGATAAGCTCGCTAAAAACACACAATCATGGGACATCACCTCAAAATCAAGCACCACGTCTAGGCCGACTCAATCCAAGGAGAGTGGAGGAGTTTACCTACTAAAAGAGGATATGATATCAATGATAAAGTGGCTAATCTCACCAGAAAACTCGAGGCCATATAATTAAAGAAGGATAAGGCTAAGGAAACTGTTTGCGGTATTTGTGCTTGCAACATTCACACAACTAAAAATTTTCCAACAATACCTGCCTTTTAAGAGGTACTGAATGAGCAATCCAATGCCATGAATAATTACCAAAGACCTTTCAGTGGGCCCACTCTAATACATACAATCCCAGCTAGAGAAATCATTCAAACTTCAGTTGGAGAAATGGACAAACCGCTATACCTCAAGGATTCCCTAATCAAATTCCACATCAAGGGAACCCTCAAGAGGATCCGGTTTTAAAGAATCTTCAAAATCAAGAGCTTTTCAATCAGGGTATGCTACAAGTCTTTCAAGACCTCACAAAGGCCATACAAGAACTTGAGACTAAAAGTGTGATTGGGAATAAAGGGAGCCTTCTAGCTCAACCTCTTCCTAATCCAAAACTACAATATAAAGTTAGCAACCTGAGCTCTTCAAATCAGATGGAGCAAGCTAAATCTATCACCACTCTTAGGTGTGGGAAGATCATTGACAAAACCATTTCGGTTAGGGCTGAAAAACCTAAGGACCCGGAAGAGATCAACAATGATAGATCTAGCCATGCCCAATAAGAATTAGAACTGAAACCTTAAGGGAAGCTGATTGCCCCATTTTCTCAATAGTTGATTGCACCAAGACCTCTCTCTAAGTCTCAGGACATTCTAGAGGTGCTTAAGCAAGTGAAGGTCAATATTCCTCTACTAGATGTCGTTAAACAAATACCTTCATATGCTAAATTTCTAAAAGACTTATATACAACTAAAAGATAGCAAAATATTCAATAGAAAATCTTTTTAACTGAAAAAGTAAGTGTTATCCTGAGAAAGATGTGCCACAAAAGTACAAAGATCCCAATAGCGTAACCATTGCTTGCGTAATTGGGAACTACCGGATTGAGCACACACTTCTTGACTTAAGAGCGAGTGTGAATCTGATCCCGTGCTCGGTCTACGAGCAACTGGTTCTAGGTGAATTAAAACTCACCCGGACCACGTTACAACTTGTCAATCGCTCAGTTCATGTACAAAGAGAGATAATCGAGGATGTGTTGGTCCAGGTTGATAAATTCTACTATCTGGTAGATTTTATCATCTTGGATACTCAACCTATCATGGACATGAGCACTCAAGTACCTATCATTCTTGGTCGCCCATTCCTAGCCACGTCAAATGCAATCATAAATTGCAGGAATGGAGTTATGAGTTTGTCTTTCGGGAATATGACATTGGAGTTGAATATCCTTTTCAATACAGGCAAACAGTCAGACGATGATAACGATATTAACTCGATTGACTCTTTCGTGGAAGGTAGAACAATCTTGACCTTATCCTCTGACCCTCTAGAGACGTGCCTGACTCACTCCCATGATTTGGATGATGATATGATTAGGGAGATGGGGGCCATAGTTGATACCGTGCCGGTACTTGAAGTTAACCGGTGGAGGCCACAATTTGAAGAATTGCCCCAAACTGATGTAGTGCCTCTACTGTCTAACCTCAAGGCATCGAAGCTTAACCTAAAACATTTGCCCTCTGATTTGAAATATGCCTATTTCGGTCAAGATGAGACATACTTTGTCACGCCCCAAACTCGAAAATCGGGCTCACAAAATTCTCGATCACCGAATCCGGTGCCAACAGCCTCCGTAGTACCCCATTCTCGACTCCCAGCGTCCATACGCCAGATTCCGATCCTGGGATCCAACAAGGAGGATTTTCCAATGTACATTTAACTTGTAATAAGCATAACCACAAGTTTACCTGAATCACAAAAAAATAACATCATCATCACATGTCCACTAATGTAAACATTTGAATACAGTGCTAAAAGGGAAATACATATGTCAAAAATCAAAGCTCCAAAAGTCTGTTTTACGCTCCAAGCTCAACACTGCTACAACCTAACGCTACCTGCATGTATCTATCGTGCATAAGCTTATAGAAAGCTTAGAAGGTGGTGAAAGTGTGTGCCCAAGGTAAGTGTCAAGTATGCAATACAATGCCACAAATCATACAATAGAATAAACGGAAATATTGACAACGTACGATATCAGAGTAAGCAGAATTATACTGGTAAGTCCACAAGTCATACAATATTAGAGTACACAATACAGATCAGCTATACAAATGAGAAGTCAAAGAGAGCCAAATATCAGATGTCGAGGGTACAATGCAATATGTAAATCCTGTTAAGTCCGTCTAGGCCATATAAGTGCAGAAACATAGTAACCCAAAATGCTAAGTACTGCGGATGCAATGTAATATGTGGTGCGAATGAAATGACCATGCTGGAGTGTGAAATCGAGATGATAGTACGTAGTATCACAGGCTACGGGGTCCACCACAAGGGACTTCTATACAAACCAGTCCCATACCTAAATTTGGATAGTCAGACTCAATGTGGTAAACCCCTGATCTCAGGTTAGTCACGCGCCCAACCGAAATCCTGGCCATGCGAAGGTACACGTAACAAATAGTAACGCACCACCAGCCCAAGTGGATAGTAAATGAATGAATATGTAATTCCTGCTCAATAAGTCTACATATCAGTACGGTTACTCTCTTAGGAATCACCGAGGTCTATTACACTCCAAACCAGATTGCCGCCCCATCGTACGTAACAAGATGAGTGGAAGAGACCTCACTATCCACTTGCCGATATCGGGCCCCGCCCATCGATAGTGGACCCATTCCTCGAGCTGGTCAGACTTAGTCTAGCATTGTCCCCTCCTCTTGGGCAAGTAAGGTCGTACCTCCTTCCAACCAACCATGACACAGTGGGAGGCGCGGGCTAACGGTATACGACCCTCATGCGCTCATGCATCCACTCGGTTTAGACGTTGGAGCAACCTCTGGAACAAGAGGGTTCTGGGACTTTCACCCAAGGATATCTATAGCACCCCATGTAGGACAGATTTTTAGTTTTCCATCTAGCCATCCAAGATATGCCTGTGGAGGCTACGGCCCTGATGTCGTTAGGGCATACAGTGGTTATATCACAAAATGCGAGATTCATGAGTCATACCATCCAGTCATGCATCAAACCTGCTCGTACCATGCGCTCATGTGGGCACCTCCTCCTGTCAGGGAGTCCCATAATAACTTACCCAATGGCATGTGCTATGATCAATCATTCCTCATATCAGGCATACATATGATGCGCATGGGCATGGGTCGTGAAGTTATACTAAGCATGTTATATGATAATGGTATACTTTTCTCATATCAAGGATAGGCCTAGACAGCCTACTCATAACAAGAATGGGCCTCATAATGGACCCAAGGGAAGGTCACAATGTGGACATCTAACCATCATTGCCCATCAATGTGGTCATTTAACCAACATCACTCCCAAGCAATGGCCCACATAAATATCATTACATACATTATAATGAAATCACACATTACATCGGTCCGCACCTTCAACGCATTGGGCCTCACTCAGGGGCCACATATACACCACACCGGATCTCACCATACGGGCCACAAATACATCACAATGGACCTTATCAAATGGGCCACAAATACATCACAACAGGCCACATAGCTGGGCCTAATACACATCATAACGGGCCGCATGACATGGGTCTAATATGTATTGCAATGGCCGCATGACATGGGCCTAATACACATTAGTATAGCCCTCGACACATGGGCCATAAATACATCACATTGGGCCTCACTCATGGGCCGCACATACATCACAATGAGCCTCGACACATGAGTCATAAATATATCACATCGGGCCTCAAATATATATCACAGGTGGGCCTTGCACATAAAGCAAGTGGGCCCTGAAGACTGATGGACAGCAAGGATAAAACTTATATCACGATGGTCCCTTGTCCCTGGACGGCATGGATGAAATCACACATCAAGGTGGATCACACGTCCCACGGATGGTGTGGATAAAACATACTTTGTGTGGGGTCCACGTCCCGTAGGCGGTCAGGATATAAGGCACATACATCACCTGTGTCTCACATGGACAATAGGGATGAAACACGTACATCATAGCAGGCCCACCATCCCATGCTGGACAGTGCGGCAGATACATCACCTAGGTGGGCCCCAAGGTGTAGGTATCATGATTTTATGCTATCACATACTCATAATTGATATCGATAACTAGCATATACAATCGGCCTCGACAATCGGAATCGACCTTGATAATCGGAATCGGCCATCGACAATCAGAATCGACCTCGATAATCGGAATCGGCCTCGACAATCACCACCAATGATCGGTATCGACAATCGGCACCGATAATCTGCATTGATAATCGGCACCGACAATCAGAATCGATAATCGACACCGACAACCAGACATAAACAAGGCGGAGTCCATAGATGAACAACTGATCAACCATAATATAAAGATCGGCCCTCGGCAGTGGTTATATCAAATCCGGTAGCACAGAGCCATCCATCCATGGTGAATGGGCCCCACTTATTTGGGTTAACCCACTAAGAGAATGATGAGAATGGGCCTAACAAGGCCTAAGGGAAGGTCACAATGTGGACATCTAACCATCATTGCCCATCAGTGTAGACATCTAACCAACATTGCTCCCAAGGAGTGGCCCACATTAGGGATTCATACACAACGTATCGGCCATACATACATCACGTTGGGTCCCATTCATGGGCCTCTCATATATCGCATTGGGCTTCATACAAGGGCCTCAAATGAATCATAATGGGCCACACCCATGAGCCTTGATTATATCACAATGGGCCTCGAATATATCACAATGGGCCTCGAATACATCACAATGGGCCTCGTCCATGGGCCTCAAATATATCACAATGAGCCTCGTCCATAGGCCTCATATGTCAAGTGGGCCACATCACATGGGTCGCATTGTTTGGGCCGCACCAATGTGCTTCATGTACATTAAATAGGCCGCACCGATGGGCCTCATGTATATCAAATTGGGCACACGCTTATGTATTTTTAAGATCCAACCTATTCTTAAGTTAACAAAGAGATAGATGAAATGAAAACAAATATTAACTTAATTGGAAACTACTGAGGTCCTTAGGAGTTTGAACAGTGGATGTCACGGTCCACTATTTAAATGGTGGGGTCCACTTGAACTTTAGATCTGACCCATCCTCTTGCTCATGCCATGAAAATGATATCTCAATATGGTTGGACAGTTTGGATACAACGTCTGCATCATGGTGGGCCCCACCGTCCAAATAGTGGACGGTGTAAATAAAGCACATACATCATTGGGGCCCACACCATAAGGCACATACATCTAGAGTGGGTCCCACCATCAGATGGATGGCATGGGATACAAAATATACATCAAAGGTGGGTCTGCGGGCTGCTGACGTCAAGAGAGCAGCTACATAGATGTTGCCTTAAAAAGGGAGAGGTGGGTCCCACGAACCCCACCATTATATATATATATATATATATATATATATATATATATATATATATATATATATCACGTGCAGCATTGCTGCCTTTTTAGAGGTGGGTCCTACGGACCCCACCATCATATATATATATATATATATATATATATATATATATATATATATATATATATATGCATTAACGTTCAGGCCCTTGGACGGCCTGGACAATCACATACATCAAGAGGGCCCCACACGTGGGGTGTGTCCCACCATCCAAGGATGGTGGACACGTCACATTGATCATTGTGTGGCCCATCTAAACAAATGGACGATGTGGATGGGTCTCACGGACCCTGCTGTCTACTATGCTACTGCACGTTACAGCTTTCTTTTTTTTAAAAAAAAAAAAGGGGTGGGTCTCACGTAATGGCTACCCCCTTATAACATATATATAAAGTATATTATTATTATGTTATTATTATATATTTTTCTTTTCACTGCTAGCTAGTACACCCAATGTCAGTTAACACTTCACTATTAGCCACCTCCACTGCCTGTTACGTCCAGCGTCAAGGGACGCTAGATGGATGGTGTGGGTGAGTACCTCGTCAAGGTGGGTCCCACATGGTCCACCTATCTTGGATCAGCCTGGTATTTGTGTTTGCTCATCATCCAGGCCCACTGGATGGCCTGGATAAAATAGATGGTTGGCATCGATTAAAAAGGCATGATCAATGTGGGCCACACTGTTTTGGATGGTGGACGGGGTGGATTGATTAAACATACCAAGGAGGGCCCCACCCACACGTGGGGTAGGCCACGTCCTAGATGGACGGTTGGGATGGCATATAAACATCAAGGTGTGTCCCACATGGATGGGGTCCACCAATAGATGGCTTGGATGTAAACATCATGGTGGGTCACACACTGCATCATCATCATTACCATACAAAAAAAAAGAAAAGAGAGAGAAAGAGAACCCGGAGAGATCGGACGGTGGTGGAGGGACCCCGCCACTATGAGCCCTCCATGATCACAATACATACATAAAATGGGTCCCATCACAAGTGGGCCTTGTAATAGCAAATCAACGGTGGATCACTCACCTATTGGCCTCCTTCTTGGTCCGATGGAACGCCGAACTCCTTAGCTTCGATCCTAACGGAAGAGATAGAGTTTAGATGGTTGAGATGGGAAATGAGATGGTAGGAAGTGGGCCACACTAGAGCTTCTCTATGAGGGCTTGGAAAGCTTGGACGTGGGATCTTGTTTGCTTAGAAAATGAGTTTGAGAGTTAAGAGAGAGAGAGAGAGAGAGAGAGATGGGTGATGGAGTGATGGGTGTGTAAGAAATTATTGACTTTAAGGGTAGATTGTGTAAGAAAGGTATGGGTTGTGTAAGGGTTTGTTGATTTATGGGGTTGCTTGGGGATAGGTGTGAGGTGATGTGTACTTGACATGTACTTAACCCTTGATGGGATTGATTGAGGTGACATGTTGTAGAGATTCTCTAGAAATTCGCATGCGCAACGTTTTCCTCGAACTAAACGCAGGCCCACATCTCCTGGCCTGGGTCTTGGACCGGCGCGCGAGATGTCGCATCGGAACCGCGGCGACGGCCCAGTCGCTAGGGTACAAGTCTTGGGTCAAGTCAGCTTTGGAATATGGGGTGCAACTCAAGGTCGCGTGAAAACACCGATAACAGATCGCAGGTCACCGAAATTCGACCGGGAGGACCGCGGAGCCTACGGAATAGTACGGTCTAAGATATGGGTCTTACATACTTGGTGGTGATTTCTTCCCACCTTGAAGAATAGGAGAGTATGCTCATCTCTGCTTTCATTGAGCATAAGGGAGCCCTTGCATGGTCAATTGCGGGCCTCAAGGGAATTGACACTTCGATTTGTACTCACTGCATTTATCTAGAGGATAATGTGAAGACCTCCCAACAACCACAACGTAGATTAAATCCAAACATGAAGGAAGTGGTTAAGGCCGAGGTTCTTAAGCTATTGGATGTGGGTATTATATACCCTATATCTGATAGCCAATGGGTGAGTCCAACTCAGGTGGTTCCCAAGAAGTCTGAAATCACCATCGTAGCCAATGCCAATAATGAACTCGTGCCAACTAGAACCACTATCGGTTGGAGAATGTGCATTGATTACAGGAAATTGAATACCGTCACGAGGAAGGACACTTCCCTCTGCCCTTCATCGATCAAATTTTGGAAAGGCTAGCTGGTCATTCCTATTACTGTTTCCTTGACGGATATTCGGGCTACATTCAGATCAAGATAGCCCTTGAAGACCAAGAAAAGACCACATTCACATGTCCTTTTGGCACCTTCGGTTACCGAAGGATGTCATTCGGACTGTGTAATGCCCCCGCCACTTTTCAGCGATATATGATGAGTATTTTTTCTGACATGGTGGGGTAATATCTAGAGGTCTTCATGGATGACTTCTCGGTCTTTGGTCCATCTTTTAGCGATTGCTTAGAAAATCTTAAATGTGTGTTGAAAAGATGCGAAGAAAAGAATTTAATACTCAATTGGGAGAAGTGTCACTTCATGGTTCGTAAGGGAATTGTTCTTGGACACATCATCTCGTCCAAGGGAATTGAGGTAGACAAAGAGAAAATTGATCTTATCTCTACCCTACCTCCACCCAAAGGTATACGAGACGTGCGATCCTTCTTAGGACACGCTGGGTTTTACAGGAGATTCATAAAAGACTTCAGCCACATCTCTTGTCCTTTGTGTAATCTACTTCAAAAGGATAGTTGTCATGCCCCAAACTCAGAAACCGGGATCACAAAATTCACGATCGCCGAATTCGGCACTAAGAGTTGAGAACCCATATACTGGATTACAATCCAGGGATCCTACAGGGAGGATTTTCAGTAAAAAATTTTGTAAAGGGAAAGCATTACCACAAGCATAACCAAGTCACAAAACAACATCACCACATATCCACTATAATCAAAGCGTTTGAGTACAATACGGAAGGGAAATGCAAGTATATATCACAACTCCAGAAATATCGTCGCACGCTCCTACCTCAGTTCGGCTGCGTCCTAGCGTCACCTGCACGTAACGGTCGTGCATAAGCTTATAGGACGCTTAGAGGGTGGTGTAAGTGTGTCGCAATACATGTGTCAAGCATACAATATCATAGTAATGCGGAAAATGTTAGCAAGTCCATGAATACTATCAGCCGTACCAAGGTTATGCGAAGCATGGCCTACATAGCTAAATGTCATATGTAAGATGCAACACAAGCACACTAGTCCTCAGCTGGATCCACATATTAATACAGTTCACCTCTAGAATACCACTGGGGTCTAGTACAATATACACTAGATTGTCGCCCTACCCAAAGCGCATAACTAGGTAAGTGGAAGAGACCTCACTATCCGCCTGGCCAGTAGTCTGCCAATATCTACTCGACTCGTCGATAACGGACCCATTCCCGAGCTGGTCAAACTCAGCCTAGCTTTGCCCCCTCCCCTTAGGCGGATAAAGTCACACCCCCTTCCAACCAATCACGACACAGTAGGAGACGTGGCCTACTGGTATTCGGCACTCGGGCGCTCATGAATCTACTCGGTCTCTACGTTGGAGTAACCTCCTACTACCATAAGTGTTTAGGGACTTTCACCCAGGGACATCCTAAGTGCCCCAGTGCTAGAACCAAAACATTTCCGGTGTCTAATCTTGCTATCCACTATATGCCTGTGGAGGCGACGGCCCTGATGTCGCTAGGGCGTATAGTAATCATATCACACAGAATGCGCGATGCATAAGTCACACCATCCAGTTCATGCATCAAACCTGCATGTACCGCGCGCTCATGTGGGGCAACTCCGTCTCTCAGGGAGTCCCATAAACATCTCAGCCCAACGGCGTATGCTATGATCAATCAATCCTCATAACAGGCATAAAAATGATGTGTATGGGCATGTATCATGATATAAACTAAGCATGATGATCAGACATAAACTATAATCGGCTTATAATTATGGTGAGGTCCACAAAAGGATGGGTATCTAATCAAAACATCAAGATATGCTCTAAACAGAGGATATATCAACCTGATGCCACATGCACAAAGGGAATCAAGAGGATGAGCCTAAGTACAATAAGAGGGCTTCCTCACTCACCCTATCATATAGTAAGCTGGGCTTTCTTATGGGTGCCCGATAAGTACACAAGGTGGGCTTCAAGGTTTGGATAATCCCATTAGCATCAATAAGGGCCCAACAGTTTGGGGTTAGCCCAATAAGGTGACATGTCATGCTAATATCAATGAGGGCCCAATGATTTGGGATAGCCCAATAAGGATAGATAGGGAATAGACTTAGCAATGGGCCCTAGGGAGTTTACAACGTGGACATTTAACCACCATTGCTCCTAGAGTGTGGCCCGCCATAGAATCTAACTTACAATGGGGCCCATGGCCCTAATACAATCTGGACAACGGATGGGCAGCATGAATATAATCACATACATCATGGTGGGCCTCTTGGGACAGCCCATATGATCCAGCAAAACAGATGGGCAACATGTGCAACACATACATCATAATGGGCCTCATGGGGTAGCCCATGACCCAGAAAAATAGATGGGCAGGGTACATACAACACATACATCATAGTGGGCCTTACAAGTCAGCCCATGATCCAACAAAATGGATGGGCAGCATGTATGTACAACAAGGTGGGCTCAATGGCTGGACGTCCAGCTCATCTGGGCCTACTGGACAGCCAGAAATCTAGACGGCCCAACTACACATGCATATGGTGGGCCTTACAAGGTAATGGGGGGCCCATGGCCCTGAAAATGGCCTAATAGTGTGTATGGAACATATACATCAAGGTGGGCCTCTGCACAACATAAATATGCAGCATGGATATAAAATATACAGCAAGTGGGCCCTACACATACAAAGCAGGTGGGCCCTGTTGGACGGCCCATTCGATGGACGACATGGATAACATACACATCACAGTTGACCTGATGATGGACGGAGTGGATACAATGCATACATCGCTAGGGGTCCCACTGTCCATCTGATGGATGGTGTAAATACAACATATATGTCATGGTAGGCCCCACCGTCCCAGCTGGACGATGCTGGATGCCACACGTGCAGCACGTGCAGGGTGGGTCCCACTGTCCTAATTGGACGGTGGATGGGATACATGCGTCAGTGGGTCCCACCGTCCTCAGCTGGATGGTGTGGCTAAAACATATACATTAGGTGCGTCCCACTGTCCAAATGTTGGACAATGGATGAAAGACATACATCTAGTGGGGTCCACGTCCCACAGACAGTGTGGACACCACACGTACGGTGGATCACATGTACAGACGGTGTGAATATAACACATACAGCAAGGTGGGTCCACGCGGTGGCCCACTAGCAGCTGGGATCCAACTGATATTTGTATTTTCCCTTCATTAGGGTCTATTCCAAAATGACCAGGCAGGCAGCGATGCTGCTGGACGTCAGCAAGGTGGGCCCCACAAATGGGACGGCGTGGATACAACACATAAATCAAGGTGGGGTCCATGGATCAAGCTAATATTTATGATTTCCCTTCATCCAGGCAGTCCCGAAAATGGGTACCAAGGTGGGCCCATTGTGGACAACGATGCAGTCCACTAAATGAACAGCATGGATAAAATTCATACATCAGGGTGGGCCATCAATCAGGGAAAAAGAGAGAGAGAGAGAGAGAGAGAGAGAGAGAGAGAGAGAGAGAGAGAGAGAGAGAGAGAGAGAGAGAGAGAGAGAGAGAGAGAGACGGTTGGTGGTGGGAGGAGCTCCTCCACTATGAGCTCCTCTCATGGATCTACATACATATACATCAAATGGATCCCAAATAGATGGGCCATACATCAGAAAATCAGGTGGGAAACCCTATCCCCACCACAAACATCCAAGCCTAGATGGCCATAACAAGTTGTACAACAAAGAACATCATGGTGGGGTCCATGGAGAATGGCCCCATCATGGATGCATGCATGCAAATCATGGTGGCCCATTGGCCACACCTAGGGGCCAAGATGGGATCCTTACCATTAATTGGTAGGTCCCACTTTTCCCATGCATGGAATGAAGAAAACTAGCCTCAGAAGCACCCACCTTTATCTTCTTCTTGCTTCCTAGCACTCCTAAGCTCCAAAGCTCCTTCTCCAATGGTGGATGTTGGGGTTTTAAGGGTTGGATGGGTGAGATCAATGGTAGAGAATGGGCCGAGTTTGTGGGGTTTCTTCTTCTCTCCCTAGAGCGCTAGAATCGGAGAGAGAGGGGTAGTCATGGAGATGGAGGTATGATGGTGGTGTAATGATGAGGTGTAAGAGGTCGTGATGAGTTTGTAAGAGGCATGGGAAGAGAGACAGGGTAGCATGCTAGTAATGATGGGTTGTAAGGCATGTGTGGGGATAATAAGCATGATGTCATGATGGGTGTAGGTTAGTGTAAGTGCTATGGTTTCCTATTCCTTTGGTTGTCAAATTTTGTCATGCCAAAAACACAATCTATGCCTTGTGTATCATGTTGATTCATATGTTCAAGACACTCCATCTTTGCTTCAAGTCAAGAACGAATAACTACTTCAAATCATTTTAAGAAATGCAAGTACAAGCTACAACGAAAGAAGTGATCTTGTTCAAGACTCAAGTTAGTGTACAACTCAAGATGAAGTGTAATTCAAGCTCTAGAAGATCTCAAGTTCAATGCTACATCAAGTATAGAGATCTCAAGCTTCACAATCTGCAAAAGGTCAACTATATTCTGAAGAAATGAAGACTCAATGTCTATACTTCACATTCAAGGTATGAAAGACCTTAGATTGACCTTAGGGTAGGTCATTTTGTATACATAATTCAAATTGAATCTTTTTATAAGTAATTGGTCTGTTTTAAGACTAGTCCTTAGACTCTGTTCGACTAGTCTTAAAACTAGCTCGACCAGTCCAAGAAATTCCAAGACCAGTCTTAAGTTGTTGCAAATTTTCGAAATTTTTTGGTTGAGCTTCGACCAGTCCTAGAGTCTGCTCGACTGGTCGTAAGAACAGTGCCGACTCATTCACGACCAATCCTGCAGCTACGACTCAAACTACAGCAACCATTCTTAGTTTCTCACGACCAGTCGTGGAACAATTTTATTTGATCGCGCTTAAAATTTCAAAATGCAGTTCGACCTAGGACCAGTCGTGGTGGCCACACGACCAGTTGTGGAACGGTTTTATCTAATTGCACTTAAAATTTTAAAATGTAGTTCGACCTAGGACCAGTTGTGGTGGCCACACGACTAGTCGTAGACGCGATTTCTGCATCTATAAATAGAACACAAATTTCAGAGTTTCTCAATCTGAATTTAAGTAAAATCAAGACTTCACTCTGACATAAGTTTGTGTTAATTTTTAAGCTACGTTGTGCATATTTAATATTCTCTTTTGTTAGCTTTGTCAATTTGATTTTGTTTATGTATTCCAATATGAATTAAAAAGAGGAATTGTTGTATTCCTTTTTCTTGGAATCAAAATCAAATAGAGCTAGCCCATCTAGTTTAATTTAAAATTAAATAAAACCTAGAATCATTTCAAAGTGAGTATTGGACAATTGAACTTCTATATTCGAACTTCTACTTCGATTGGTTCTTCCGAGCTGCTATAAAAGGAGAAATCCAGGTATTTTACATTTGTGTAAATTTCCATTACTTTTGGTTTCTTTTGAGATTGAGTTAGAAAAATCTCATTGTGTTGGTTATCTGAGGAGAGCCAGAAAACTCAAAAAGTGGGTTTTTTTTTTAATTGTGTAAGCCCATTTGAAAGACATAATTGTGAAGGTTTTAGGTGAACCTGTGAAACCTATTTTCATAATGAACACTGATATCCCCTGTGTGAGGATATTAGGAGTGGAGTAGCAAGCTGTGTGGTTATTGTTTAACAGTTGGTGAACACACAGGCGAACCACTATAATTCTTTGTGTCTTGTGGTTTGAATGTTTATTTAATTTCTATCTTTTATTATTAAAAGTTGTGGAATGTATGTGTGGATGTGAATGTTGTAATATTTACATTTCAAGCATTGTGGGAATGTTGTAATAGTTTAGAATTTCAATTCTTGTTATTTCCTTTATTCCTCTTCAGTTTGAGATATTGATACTTATACCGTTCTAGTAAGGTTGGCCTACCATAAACCCTTGGTTTTTATGGTGCAAGGTTGTCCTTAGAACATTATTTGTATCAGCCCCTCAATACTTGAATATTGAGGTTACTTTACATTTCCGTATTGTGATTTATTTAAAAGTATTATCTTTCATTTATTTGTTTATAAGGTTATCTTATTGTTTAATTCCTCTGGTGTAATTTTAAATTTGGCATAGTCCTATTCACCCCCCCTCTAGGACATATAACTAAGCCTTTTCAAGTGGTATCAAAGCCTAATAGCTCGTTTTAATTGTTATTTGGATTTATTTTCTGAGCTAATCGATCTAAGCTATTTATAAGATGTCAAATTTTGATAGCCTTTCAGTCACTAGGCCTTCACCATTTGATGGTTCTAATTATGCCTATTGGAAAGCCAGGATGAGGATTTTCCTTAAATCCATGGATGAGAGCATGTGGCTAGCCACAGTGACTGAATGAATCCCTCCTACCACTGAAGTGACTGGTATCGATGGATCAAAATCAATGAAAGTCACACCTTATTTTTCTTGGACCACTCTTCAGAAAAGTGAGAGTAGTACCAATGCAAAAGCACTAAATGCAATCACTTGCGCACTATCACTGGATGAGTTCAAAAGAATTATATCATGTGATACTGCAAAGCAAGCTTAGGATATTTTAGAAATAACACACGAGGGTACATCAATTGTCAAGAAGTCTAAAGTCCAAATCCTCACAACTAAATTTGAGGAAATACATGTGGAAGAAAATGAAATGTTCATGGACTTCTATACTATACTGAATGACATTGTAAACTCTATGTGGGGTCTTGGCGATAAAATCCCAGAAAGTAAAGTGTGTGTAAAGATACTACGCTGACTACCTGAACGGTTCAACTCAAAGGTGACTGTGATCTAGGAATTTTGTGATACTGACAATATGAGGGTAGAAGAATTAGTTGGGTCTTTACAAACTTACGAGTTAAATCTTAAAGCTCCTAAAGGTAAATCTATTGCCCTTAAGTCTTCTAAATGTATTTCTCAAGAAAAATCTGATTTTAAAAATTCTAAAGATGATATGACTCTCTTAGCGAAAAAGTTTTACAAGATTTTCAAAAGTAAAAAGAGGGTTGACTTTCAAAAATCAAATGATAAGAAAAGATCTAAATCTAAATCTAAAACTTGAAAATCTTTAAAAGATAGTCAATGTTATAACTGCTAAGAATATGGGCATTTAGCAAACAAGTGTCCTAAAAAGGACAAACCTAAAAAGAAAGGAATGTTGACTACTTGGGATGAATCTTCTATCACTGAAGCCTCTTCTGAATCAGAAGATTCTGAAACCGAGTCGGGCAATGAAGTCAAAGCTCTTATGACTCTAGCCAAGTTCACTTTTTCAGATCATGATGATTCTACTAGTGAAAAAAATCTAAATAGTGTTCATGAAAATGAAGAAGATCTTCAAGATGCTTACAATGCCCTATACAAGAAAAGTTGTAAAATTGTTGTTAAACTTAAACTTCAGAAAGAAAAGTTTTCAAAGCTTAAAGAAAATTTTGAAACTCTTGTTTTAGAAAAATCCCATATTTCAGATTGTTTTGAAAAATGCAAATGCGATTTAGAGTTCAAAACCTCCCAGATTGAAAATCTGAAATCTGAAAATGAAAAACTTAAACTTGAAATCTCCTCACTTTTAAGTTTAAAGGATACATGGAGGTATGCCGAAAGTGATCTAAAATTAGAAAACTTTTATCTAGATCAAGAAAATGTGGTGACCGATCCGATTTGGGCTATGATAGAAATATTCCTCCAAAATAAAAGAATACTCCTAAGTTTGTAAAAGGAGAGTCCTTAAACTCAAGAGAGAAAAGTTCTAATCAAAAGTTTTCTAAAAATGCTAAAACTTTTCAATCTTTCAAAAATAAAAGTAACCATATCAACTATAAAAATCAGAACCGAAACCCTTTAGCTGAGAAAATAGCTGATCTACTTAAGGAGCTCTTAAAATCTAACTCAGTAGGTCATTTTTACAACAACTACAAACATAAGAAGACCAACTATACTCCTAAACCCAAAACAGTTATGAAGTGGATTCCTAAGGTTACTTGCTTGGTTGCCCACACGGCTTTCAAAGCTTCAAGTAATTCAAAATAGTACCTAGACAGTGGATGCTCCAGGCACATGACTGGTGACAAAGGTTTGTTCACCACTCTTAAAGACATGACTGATGGTTCAATCACATTTGGTGATGGTAGCAACTGCAAGATTATTGGCCAGGGTACGGTTCAACTTTCTAACCTCCCCTTATTTGAGAATGTTCTGTACGTTGAAGGTTTAAAACATAACTTATTAAGCATTTTTCAAATATGCGATAAAAATTATAGTGTTAAATTTTCTAACCTAGGTTGTGAAATATTAAACAAAAATGGTTCTGTAATATTAACTGGTCGTAGAACTTTTGAAAACTGCTACATCGTAAGTGATTATAGCTCATCTAAACAACTGTGTTAAATGGTCCATACCGATGAGACCGAGTTATGGCATAAATGCCTTGGACATATACACTATTGCAATGTCTATAGATTGAGCAAAAGAGAACTAATAAGAGGTCTACCTAAACTTCAAAAAATAGACAAAATATGTGGCGAATGCCAGATTGGCAAGCAAACTAGGACTTCTCACAAAAAGGTGAACTCCAATGCCACATCAAAACCGCTCGAACTTCTCCACATGGATCTTATAGGACCAACCAGGATGGAGAGTTGAGGTGGCAAAAAATACATACTGGTGATCGTGGATGATTACACCAGATTTACTTGGGTAACCTTCTTAAGAAATGAATCAGAAACCCTTGATGAAGTAAAAAAGGATTCTCAAACGGATCCAAATTGAAAAAGGTTGTCAAGTTAGCAAGATCCGTAGTGATCATGGATCAGAATTTAAAAATAGCAGATTTGAGAAATTCTGTTGCGATCAGGGAATATCTCATGAATTCATTGCACCCAAAACACCACAACAAAATGGAATTGTTGAAAGGAAAAATAGAGTGCTTCAAGAAATGGCTAATGTAATGTTGAATAGTATGAAGCTCCCTAAAAATCTTTGGGCAGAAGTTGTAAATACTGCCTGCTATATAATCAACCGGGTTTATACAAGTAAATCTAATAATAAAACTGCTTATGAACTATGGTCTGATAAGAAGCCTATTGTCAAATACTTTTGAGTTTTTGGCAGTAAGTGCTATATTGTACGTGACCATAAAAATTTGGGAAAGTTTGACACTAAAAGTGATGAAGGTATCTTTTTAGGGTACTCTTTGAACAGTCGTGCATATCGAGTACTGAACAAGAGGACCGGTGTGATTCAAGAGTCCATCAATGTGGTCATTGACGATCACTTGAATACACCTGCCCCAAGTTCAGATAATGATGAAGTTCTTTTAGTTGATAAACCAGATACTTCATCAAATTAAACTAATTCTGAACTGAGGACTGTCAAAGATCATCCAACCACTCAAATTCTTGGAAACCCTCTCACTAGTGTGCGCACTCGTAGACAACTAGAAGACATATGTAATTACGTGTGCTTTACATCCCAGATAGAACTGGCTAACGTAAAAGAAGCTCTTACTGACGAAAACTAGATAGTAGCTATGCAAGAAGAGCTTAACCAATTTATGAGAAATGATGTTTGGTATCTTGTTCCTAGACGTAAAGATAAACACATTATAGGAACTAAGTGGATTTTCAAAAATAAGTCTGATGAACTTGGTAATATAACTCGAAACTAGGCTAGACTGGTTATACAAGGGTACACTCAAATTGAAGGCATAGACTATGATGAAACCTTTGCCCCAGTAGCTCGTCTTGAATCAAGCAGACTATTCATATCCATTACGTGCTTTAGAAAATTCAAAATTTATCAAATGGATGTAAAGAGTGCCTTCTTAAATGGTGATCTACATGAAGAAGTTTATGTTAAACAACTACCCTAAGAACACTGATCATGTCTATTGCCTTAAAAAGGCTCTCTACGGTTTGAAACAAGCTCCCAGGGCATGGTACGAAAAATTGACTAAGTTTTTACTAAGTCATAATTTTCTAATGGGAAGTGTTGATAAGACTCTGTTTGATAAGAAACATAACGATCATATCTTAATGTTACAAATCTATGTTGATGATATTATTTATGGATCTACCTATACTAACATAACTGTTGAGTTTGCAAATTTAATGAAATCTAAGTTCGAAATGATCATGGTTGGGGAATTGAATTATTTCCTAGGGTTGTAGGTAAAACAACAACCTGATGGTATTTTTATTTCTCAAACCAAATATGCTTTGAACTTCATTAAAAAGTTCAGATTTGAGAATGGTAAGAATTTTGATACTCCTATGAGTACAACATTAAGACTCTCAAAAGACTGTACAGGTAAAAATGTAGATCCTAAATTATATCACAGTATGATTGGTAGTTTGCTTTATTTAACTGCTAGTAGACTTGATATTGCTTTGAGTGTTGGAATTTGCGCTAGATATCAGTCTAAACTTAAAGAATCTCATCTAACTATCGTTAAGTGAATTATGTGATATGTCACAAGTTCTACTAATTTGGGTCTCTGGTATCCATATGATACTAGTGTTCAGTTGGCGGGGTACTCAGATGCTGATTGGGCTAGTAATATCGATGATAGAAAGTCAACCAGTGGTGGTTGTTTCTATATTGAAAATTGTTTAGTTTCTTGGTTTAGTAAGAAACAAAGTTCTATATCGCTTTCTACTGCTGAGGCTGAATACATCGCAGCTGGAAATGCATGTACTCAGCTTGTTTGGATGAAACGCATGTTAAGTGATTATGGAATTGTAAAGGACTTAATGGTGTTATATTGTGATAATTTCAATGCAATAAATATTTCTAAAAGTCCAATTCAGCATTCTCCTACTAAACACATTGACTTTAGATTTCATTACATTCGTGAATTAGTGGAAGAAAAAATAATTTCATTAGAATACATTCCAACCGAGACTCAACTTGCTGACATTTTCACTAAACCACTCGACAAAAGTAGGTTTAATAAATTGAAATTTGATCTTAGTATGTGCAATTTAAATTAATTATTCATGCATGTGTGTATCATAGTGTATATATATTTGATAATCTATTAGTTTAAATTTCAAATTTTGATGAAAAATACATGTTTTTGTTGGTTCACGACCAGTCGAGGACTTGCTCGACCAGTCGTGGTACGACCGGTCGAGAACGGTCCTCAACCAATCGTGTAGCACGCTGAATCTCTTAAAAGTTAGGGAAAAACTCATCTTCCTCATTTCCTATTTCTTCTTCAACGGGCCATAGCACAACTAGTCGTACCCAACTGTCTGATTACTCAAGGTTAGTGCATCATTTCTGTTTTTCTTATAGATTCCAGTCAATATTACTTCATTTTCACTCTTGAAGTAATTTATTTTGTGTTTCATTGCTATTTTGGGGTTTTCCTTTTAAAAATTTGATCTTAGCAAACCCCACTCCATATAGTTTGAAACTCTTTATATCTATGATTATTCTTTTGTCAATGGATTCTAGAGGGAAAAAGAAAACTTCCCGTGGTCCTTCTGCCTCTCGTCCTTCGACTATCACTCGGCGCCATCTTTGGTCACTCGAAGATGATCCCACTCATGTTAGGGATTTGAGTATGCGCAATGTTATTATTGAAAGACCTGTTTTTATTGATCACATTGCTCCTTTTGGTATCCTTCCTCTTCTCTAATCTGTAGGCTGGGATAACATCTTACATTGGGGTGGGCCTGCATACCAATCTATTGCTCAGGCCATGATTGCATGTATTTCTGAATTTTCATTTGAGAATTTAACATTTAATATAGCAACAAGAGAAGGTCCATTTGAGGTAGACCGTCATCTGATTTCGGCTCTAATGGACATACCTGTTAATGACGAGGGTATTCTTATTCATACTCTAGTTGAAAAACCATCTGAAATAGAAAATATATGTTAACTAGATATTTATGCAATATGGATGTTCAATGGACTCATAAAGGGAATGCGCTCCCCTTAAAGTATTTGTTACCCAGATACAGGGTTCTCCACAGAATCTTTACTTCAAATTTGTATCCGCGTTCTGGTAAAAAAATAGAACTGACTTCCTTTATGGTTCGGGTTTTGCATTTTATCGTCACTTGTACTAAAGTCTGTCTGCCTTCTTTAATATGTTATTTCATCATTCAATTTCATCTCCATCCAGGACACATTGATATTCCATTTGCTTATCTTATAACTGTGTTAGCTTCTCACATGTTAGTTGCTATGCTTGTTAAAGAGGCTCATATTCATCATCTTATTTTTAACAATTCTAATATAAACAAGATGAAGCTGGAATTGGCTCCTGGCCAAAGAGATGTGGGTGGTGGTGGTGCTGAAGCAGGGAATGAAGAAGAAGGTGGCGATATTCCTTCTGATGATATAAATATGGATGACATTTTTTATGGACTTAAATCAGATTCTACTAATGATCTTGACTATGAGTCATCTGATTTTGATACTCGTCTTCATGCACTTGAGGAGAAGGTTGAGAATATGAATGTTGCCCACGATTTGTAATTTAAATATACGCGCAAGTATCTTAGGTGTTTAAACAAGGGGCTTCATCAACTTGATCCTACCATACCTGCTCCTTCATAAGGATCTGATTAAATGTTTTTATCCTTTGGTTTGTAATAACTTTTATACTACTTTTGTTGGTGTATGGACTTTGATTTTACTTCAGTTTGTATGACTGACTTTTGTTTCAGCTGGTTAATGATATGTGAACTTCGAATTTGCTTATATTAATTGCATATCTTAACTAGTTACTCCTTTAATTACTCTCTTATTGGATTTCCACTTCCATTTATTCCTTTCTTCCTTTGTCATATTGTAACAAAAAGGGGGAGAATATTTTAAATTTGATAAATATGGATTGTGGGGGAGTAGCATCATTTTTATGGTGGATTTATGTGTGCTATTCAGGGGAAGTAATGAAGAATTTGCGAATGATAACTGGTTTACTTTTATAACCGGTGCATGATTCTTTGTATTCATATTGATCATATTTTTGTTAAGTCTGTTTTGTCACAAATTTGACAAATGGGGTGATTGTAAGTGCTATGGTTTCCTATTCCTTTTGTTGTTAAATTTTGTGGTGCTAAAAATACAATCTATGTCTTGTGTAGCACGTTGATTCATATGTTCAAGACACTCCATCTTTGCCTCAAGTTAAGAATGAAGAACTACTTCAAATCATTTTAAGAAATGCAAGTACAAGCTACAACGAAAGAAGTGATCTTGTTCAAGATTCAAGTTAGTGTACAACTCAAAAAGAAGTGTAATTCAAGCTCTATAAAATCTCAAGTCCAATGCTATATCAAGTATAGAGATCTCAAGCTTCACAATCTTCAAAAGGTCAACTATCTTCTGAAGAAACAAATACTCAATGTCCATACTTCACATTCAAGGTATGAAAGACAGTAGATTGACCTTAGGGTAGGTCATTTTATATATATAATTCAAATTGAATCTTTTTATAAGTATTTGGTCTGTTCTAAGACTAGTCCTAAACTCTGTTCGACTAGTCTTAGAACTGGCTCAAGCAGTCCAAGAAATTCCAAGACCAGTCCTAAGTTGATACAAATTTTTAGAATTTTTTGGTTGAGCTTCGACTAGTCCTGGAGTCTGCTCGACCGATCGTAAGAACAGTGCCGACTCATTCACGACCAGTCCTACAGCTACGACTCAAACTCCAGCAACCATTCTTGGTTTCTCACGACCAGTCGTGGAAGCCTCACGACCAGTCGTGGACACCCTACAACCAGTCGTGGAACGGTTTTATCCGATCGTGCTTAAAATTTCAAATGCAGTTCGACCTAGGACCAGTCATGGTGGTTACACGACCAGTGGTAGATGGAATTTCTGCATCTATAAATAGAACACGAATTTCAAAGTTTCTCAATCCAAATTTAAGTAAAATCAAGGCTTCACTTAAGATAAGTTTGTGTTAATTTTTAAGCTACATTGTGCTTAGTTAATATTCTCTTTTGTTAGCTTTGTCAATTTGATTTTGTTTATGTATTCCAATCTGAATTGAAAAGAGGAATTGTTGTATTCCTTCTTCTTGGAATCAAAATCAAATATAGCTAGTCCATCTGGTTTAATTTAAAATCAATTAGAACCTTGAACCATTTCAAAGTGAGTATTGGACAATCGAACTTCTATATTCGAACTTCTACTCCGATTGGTTCTTCTAAGCTGCTATAAAAGGAGAAATCTAGGTATTTTACATTTGTGTAAATGTCCATTGCTTTTGGTTTCTTTTGAGATTGAGCTAGAAAAATCTCATTGTGTTGGTTATCTGAGGAGAGCCAGAAAACTATGAATGTGGGGTTTTTGAATTGTGTAAGCCCATTTAAAAGATACAATTGTGAAGGTTTTAGGTGAACCTGTGAAACCTATTTTCATAGTGAACGCTGAAATCCCCTGTGTGAGGATATTAGGAGTGGATTAGCAAGCTGTGTGGCTGTTGTTTAACAGTTGGTGAACACACAGGCGAACCACTATAATTCTGTGTCTTGTGGTTTGAATGTTTATTTAATTTCTATCTTTTATCATTCAAAGCTGTGGAATGTATATGTAGATGTGAATGTTGTAATATTTACATTTCAAGCATTGTGGGAATGTTGTAAAAGTTTAGAATTTCAATTCTTGCTATTTCCTTTATTCCTCTTCAGTTTGAGATATTGATACTTATATTATTCTAGTAAGGTTGTCCTGCCATAAACCCTTGGTTTTTATGGTGCAAGATTGTCCTTAGAACATCATTTGTATCAGCCTCTCAATACTTGAATATTGAGGTTCCTTTACATTTCCATATTGTGATTTATTTAAAAGTATTATTTTTCATTTATTTGTTTATAAGGTTATCTTATTGTTTAATTCTGCTAGTATAATTTTAAATTTGGCATAGTCCTATTCACCCCCCCCCCCCTCTAGGACATATAGGTAGGCCTTTTCAATTAGGTTAGGCTAGGCTAAGTAGGCATGATGTCATGCAATGATGGCTTGTAGAGATCTTTTTCTACCTGGAATCCTACGGTCCCGCAACGGGCGGTGTACGCAAGGGATTTTGCGCGGGTCATAACTCCTAGCCTAGGCATCGCATTGGCACACGAGATGCGGCTTTGGAACAGTGGTGACGGCGCGATCGCAATGATATAGGATTCGGGTCGAGTGGACTCGAATCTACAGGATAAGACTTAAGGTCGCACGCAAATATTGTTCACGGTTCACAGATTGTAGAAATTCGACTGTGAGGATCGCAAGAGTCTAAGGAATGATGTGGTACTAGGACACGGGCCTTACAATAGTCCATATGAGTGGACTGAGCAACGCTAAGAAGCCTTTTCTAAGCTCAAGTGCATGTTGACTATCGCACCTATCATGCAAGCACCCGATTGGAACATTCCTTTTAAACTTATGTGTGATGCGTCTGACTATGCTGTTGGGGCAGTGTTAGGTCAGAGAAAAGATAAGAAGCTTTACGTTATTCATTACGCAAGTAGAACTCTAAATCCTGCCCAAGTGAAATACTCAACTATGGAAAAGGAACTCGTATATGTAGTGTTCGCTTTGGACAAATTTACCTCCTACTTGATCGAATCCAAGATCGTCATTTACACAGATCATGAGGCACTCAAGTATCTTCTTTCTAAGAATGATGCTAAGCCCTGCCTGATAAGATGAATCCTCCTACTTCAGGAATTTGATGTGGAAATAAAAGATAAAAAGGGAGTAGAAAACGTAGTGGCTGACCATCTTTGTAGACTTGACCCCTCTAATTCTCTTGAGACAGCACCCATAAATGACATGTTCCCTGAAAAACAAATGTTTAAAGTCTCCAATTCACCTTGGTTCACTGATATTGCTAATTATCTTGCCATAGGTTTCACGCCAACACATTGTACTGCGCAAGATAGGAATAAATTTTTCACCGAGGTGCAAAAATTCTTCTGGGATAATCCTTATTTATTTAAATATTACCCAGACCAGATCTTAAGGAGACATGTGCCAGACAATGAACACCAGAGGTTCATCTCCTTCTGTCATTCTCAGGCCTATAGTGGTCACTTTTCTATTGAAAAGACCACAGCCAAAATTTTGTAGTGTGGCTTTTATTGGCACACTATGTTCAAGGACACTCATGAGTTTTACAAAGCTTGTGAGCATTGTCAGAGGTTGGGAGCATTATCCCGTAGAAATATGATGTCTTTAAACCCCATTCTTATAATTGAAGCATTTGATTGCTGAGGCATCGATTTCATGGGACCATTCCCCCAATCTCATTGAAATTTATATATTCTATTAGCCGCAGACTATGTCACTAAATAGGTCGAAGCGATCCCGTGCTGGAATAATGACCATTAGACGGTCATTAAATTTTTAAAAGAGAACATCCTTTCCCGATTCTGAATGCCTCGGGCCGTCATTAATGATGGAGGCTCACATTTTTACAATAGGCCATTCGCAAACTTAAAGAAGAAATATGGCATCTCTCACAAAGTGAGCACTCTATACCACCTATAGACAAGTGGGTAAGTTGAGATTTTCAATCGGGAGATCAAACATATCCTAGAAAAAACGGTTAACCCTGACCGTAAGGATTAGTCAATCTGTTTGACCGATGCTTTATGGGCTTACCGTTCAGCCTTTAAAACTCCCATTGGAATGTCTCCCTTTAGACTTGTTTATGGGAAAGCTTGCCACTTACCGGTAGAGTTGGAACATAGAGCCTACTGGGCTATAAAGAATTTGAACTTGGACTTGGACAACGCGGGCTTGCTGCGTAAGCTATAATTAAATGAACTCGAGGAGATCCAGAAATGATGCATATGAAAACTCAAGAATTTACAAGGACAGGATGAAGGTGTTCCATGATAAGAACATCCTTCGAAAATCATTCGTGACTGGCTAAAAAGTCCTCGTGTATAACTCTCAGTTACATCTTTTTCCGCAAAGGCTTTGATCTTATTTGACTGGCCCTTTCACTGTTACAAATGTCTATCCTCATGGGGCTGTTGTGATAGAGAATCCAAACAATGACAATGCTTTTAAAGTAAATGGACATCGGTTGAAGCCATTTGTTGAGAAATTCGATTCAGAGGACATGTCCATACCTCTGAGTGATCCTGTTTATCAGGTTAATCTCCTAGTCTAATGGAGGTATAGGTAGGTTTATCACTTTCATGGGATTAGGGTAGTTTGCTTTATACTGTTTAGGATAGTTTGCTTATACTCTATTGAGTTTTGTTATGTGCTAACCCGTTTTATGCTGAGATTCGTAAAAAAGCTTCAATTTCCTTCTTTCAGGTACTATCTTTCCACACATACTCTTTCCTTTTTATCACCTCATTTGTATTACATGCTTCTTTCTTGTACATTGAGGACAATGTAGATTTTTATGGAGGGTGTGGGGGATTAGATAACCTAATCAGTGTTTTTCTCAGTTTTTGAGCAAAATCTTTAAATTTTTTTCAGTATTTTGAGTTGAACTCTATTTGGAAGGCAAGAAATTGTGTAATTAAGAATGCTTTGAGTATGATGAGACGAGAGATTGTATTTAAATTGTTGGAGCTTAATCATTTAAGAAAATTAGCACCCAAGGTTCTTAAACGATTAAAAGGAAATTTGTATATCATGTTAATTTAAAGCACAAAACTCGTTCAAGTTACTTCTTTAAGATATGCTGGGGTTTCTAATTGCTAGTATGTAAATCATTGATGGATGTTGAGAATCAAGTCTGGAGAATTTTATCTACCTTAAAAGATGAAAAACCAGTAAAAAAAAAAAAAAAAGGAAATCGACGAAAAGGCTAAAAAAAATTGACAACATTGCTAAGCAGAATGAAAAAGGTCTCCGAAAAAAAAAAAGGAATTGTCCAAAAAAAAAAAAGAAAAAAAAAAGAAGAGGAATAAAAGTAAACGTCGATAAAAAAATAATAATAAAAATAAAAAAAAAAAGAAAAAAGAAAAAGGGGGTATATTCGGAATCAGTACTTAAGTTTTCGACTTATTTTGATATGATGAACATGACGAACATTATGAAACATTAGTACTCCCATGGGAAGTAAGTTCACATACATTGGAAAACTTGATGTTTGGATTTCAATTTTGATTTAAGTAATATACTTGATCAATTGCATGTTTGATTCAGCTCTAAGTTTTCAAAATCTCACCTTCTTGTCTTGTCCCTATTCATTCATACTTGATTGCACAAAAGATTGTTTTCTGAAAAAGGTTTTGAACTTAAGATTGAAGATTATTTTTCGCATATTTTGCTTGAGACTCACAAAATGCTGGTTGGGGGTTGTGTTGAGGGTCAAAATTACAAATTATCCCCCATTTATTTCTTGGTTTTTACAAACATAATATGACTTAATGGTATATTTTACATGTGTTTATGTTGCAAGGTGAATTTAAGAGCTTGGATTTAAAAGAATGCCAAAAGTATGGATTTAGTACTCAAAAGTCACCAAGGCAAACAATGAACCTATGGAGACTAAGATTAAAGATTTTAAGGTCCAAGATCCAAGAAAACCAAGTGGAGAAGGAAGGAAGTAGAAAGAATAAGCACAAAAATTACAAAGACTGTGCCATTAAGAATCGTTCGATGACATCGAAGATCTGTTCAGTGACATTGAACACTGGTCGATGACATCGAATTTATGAGGAAAAATTGTGTTGGTTGTTGGACATATTGGGTATTTTTTTCGATTAATCGAAGACATGTTCGATGACTAGAAGGAAGGTGCTCGATAACATCAATTTATTGAAGAAATTAAAGCAACTTGCTGGACTGTTTTGAACACATTCTCAATGAGTCGAAAACCTGTTCAACGGATCAAAGCTTCGCTCGATGACATCGAAGGACGGTTTGATGACACAAAGACTTACGCAGTGCGAAAGAAGAAAAGACATGACTTCTGGATTCAAACCCTTTCGATGACATCGAAGGCATTACACAGTGTTTACAAGGACTGCGTAAACTTGATCTGATTTTGTGATTTTACGGAACTTGGCTTATAAATAGGGGTTTCCTAAGTCTTTATAGGTTATCTTGGGTTTGAAGAAGTAGAGCAAAAGGGTGGAGCCACTTCCCAAGAGTTCTTCTTCCCTTCTTCTTAGTTTTTAATGTTTTCCTCTAAGGTTTTTAATCCAATCATGTCTATGATTGGCTAAATCCCTAATTTAGGGCTAAGGGGTGAAACTTGTAGCATGGTTGAGATGTTTTTCTTGTTTGATTCTTATTATTGTTGAACTCCTTTAATTCTAGTTTGATATTTAAGGAATACTTTTAGTTTTTAATGGTTTGTTATGACTTAAATTACACTAGATCTGCAATATCTTGAAGTATCTTCTTTTTCTGTTTGAAGTTTGTGAAAATAGGAAATCTTATTGTTCTCCATCGTCCCTTGGGTTGGCTGAGTGATGGAATCCCTTCTATTCTTCACAATTCTCCTATGATGGTTGTTGGATCGGTATATCCTATTGTCTACCATAATCTCCTGGGCATGCTTAGGTGATGGAATCACTTCCAATCCTCACGACCCTCACCCATTAAGAATTAGGTCAATGAAAGTTCATATCTGCAACTCCAATTTCAATCAAGTGCCTTGAATCAAATAAGAAAACCTCGTAATAGCTGCAAGTGGATCCCTAGAAACTCTAGTTCCCACTTTTAAATTCTTAAAGTTTCTGAATTCATCATCTCATAATTAATTACTCTCTACTTTCCTGATTTAAGTTAGATCTTCTCCTTATATTGATTCTAATTACTCTCAGAATAGACACACAAGATTAGTCCCCGTGGATTCGACCTCAGTCTCACTGAGATTATTACTACATCGTGACCCTACACTTGGGATTGTGAACATTGTAGTACAATAATTAGTTTTTGTGAATGTCACAAATATGTGAACTGAATGTTTATATATTGGTCGATGTATCTGAATAATGGATGATATGGAAACCTAAAATATAGAAAATTCTTAACTTCTAGTAAGACGAAGTGACTCATCACTTTAAGTACACTCAGTGTACAAGTCATGGACCGTAACTCGGATCTAAGGGTGCCCACTCTGTAACTGATTATTATGATGTGATATCAACCAGACACAAATATATGTGATTATTCCCAATCACACACAACTTCACCCAAATTTGCTCAACCCAAACCCAACTTGAATTCAAATTGGGTTAGTGTTTTTCAACCCGAACCCAACCAGACCGTGGCAGCCCAACTGAATGGGAACTGAACTCCACGTTGACCCAAACCCAAGTTGCGGCCCTAGTTTAGGAATATACGGTGCTTGATAGGAAGGCATTTAAAAATTGAACATGTGGCATATATTAACTCAAATAAATATATTAATTTTGTGCAATTCATGGTTACTTAGACAAGGTCCCAAAATCGGATTAGTTGAACGTCAAATTGCTGGTTTCTTATTTGTTGAAATAGCACCGTTGGATATTTTTATTTCAACCATCCACTACCACCAATTTGTTTGTGGGATAATTGAATAATCTTAATTTTTTCCTTGGCAATACATTTAAACAAGGACTGATAATATGGACAGTTTAATTAGAATTGCTTGAATGTCATGTGAGCAATTTCAAAGTTCATCACAATCTGCCATAGTATCAAAGTTTTTCTCTTCATTAAGAGAATATTTTCATATACATTTTCCCAACTACACTCCTCTGTTATATTTGGCAAAACGTTAGAATATACATATATTTTCCTGTAATAGGTTTATTTCTAGTCAAGAAAACAAAGCTTGGGAGCGTTATTCTCAACTCCAATTTTCTCTCCACTGCTCTGTTTTCTCAGTTCAAAACCAAGCATGAAAAAGGGAGAGCCAAGTGTAGAATCACGAATTGTGAGTGGTAGGGCGTTGGAGGTTGACTAAGGAAAAGTAGGAACCCTTTGGACCCATGGCCAGCAAGGATGCGTGGGTCCCTTTCTCCACCACCGCTCCGTGTTCAAGCACAGCAATCACATCGCAGTTTTGGATGGTGCTGAGGCGGTGGGCCACCACCACGCTCGTCCGTCCCACCATCACCATGTCGAGTGCCTCCTGCACCACCTTCTCTGACTGGCTGTCCAGTGCGCTCGTCGCTTCGTCCAACAGAAGTATGGCTGGGTTCTTCAGGAGTGCTCGAGCAATGGCAATCCGCTGCTTCTGCCCGCCCGAGAGCTGTACTCCTCTATCTCCACACCATGTATCGTAGCCATCCTTGAGGCAACTGATGAATTCGTGAGCATTGGCAGCCCGGGCTGCGTCCATGATCTCCATCTCACCGACCATATCCATCCCATAAGCTATGTTCTCGCGGATGCTCCCTGAGAACAGCGTCGGCTCCTGGCTCACCAACGCAATGTGCTTCCGCATCGATCTTAGATGGAACGATCTTACGTCCTTTCCGTCGATCCTCACTGTCCCTCTCATGGGGTCGTAGAACCGCTCAATCAGCCCAATTATGGTTGACTTGCCTGACCCACTCTGACCCACGAGCGCCGTCGATCTGCCAGCCTCGATGTTGAGGGAAAAGCCCTTGAAGATGGTCACGTCGGGCCTTGCAGGATAGGCGAAGTCGACATCCCTAAGCTCCACATTGCCGGTCAGTTTATTGGGGCGGTGACCGCCTGGATCCTCGGGCTCAATATGGGTGTAGCGATCGAGCACTGCAAAGACGGACCTCACTGCATCAGACCCCTTGGCCAGGTCAGTGGTCATGCTGCCTGCTTCAGCAATGACTCGGCCAGTGCTCACCAAGATCATGAATGTCTGGAACAATGCCTTTGCTGAGATGTAACCATCAGCAATGAGCTTTCCTCCGTACCAGAAATCGAGTGCCCATGTGCATATCATAAGGCTCTGAGCGGTACCTAAGCCGAGCCCGGCGAACAACGACTGCTTGATGCTCTCCCTACGCGGCCCGTCCTGGGCCATGTCGAACATGCGGAGTATCCTTCCCTGGGAAGAGAAGGCAGCGACAATTCGGAGATTGGCAACGGCCTCCGCAGCGAGCTTGCCGCTTTCGTCTTGGGCCTTGATCGCCTTATTGGACATGCTCTTGAGGAGGACCTTCCTGGCATAGAAGCAGACGATGATGATCGGTTGGACAGCAATAATTACAAGGGCCAGCCTCCAAGCTATGATCAGACCCATTGTCCAAGCAATGATGACTGCAGAGAAGGTCTGCACGACAAGAGCCATCCGATCTCCAACCAATGATCTTACCTGCAAGTTGGAAAATTTATAATTTGAGATAGAACAAGTCCTGGAATTGACACACTTTAATCATTGGCGCAATTCACCTAGTTTTATGAAGTTGTGTAAGATGCTGTTAAGTGGGTGCGCTGATAATGTAGGTGGCATTTAGATCAAGATAATCGTCATTGTTAATTTTTACGTGGCATGAGATTGGACCGTTCATTTGCTAAGATTCATGTGGAATCACTAACAAATAACCTTGTATATGTTGAATTAATGCACTTTTGTGAAAAGGCACTTTTGTGAAAAGGTTCATGTCTCTTTGGAAAAGGCACTTTTGTGAAAAGGTTCATGTCTCTTTGTGAAGAGTCACGTCCCTTAGTTGAAAAGGTTCATGTCTCTTTGTGAAGAGTCATGTCCCTTAGTTTTTATGCTATAAATATGTGTATGTATTTCATTTTCATATATGAAGAAGCAATACAACAAAAATCAGCATTCTCCTATTCCCTTCTAAGTTATTTTTTTAAGTAAAAAGGCTACAATAGCCTACAAAGTGGTATCAAAGCCACGTTTCGGGTCTTGATTGGGTGTTAGAAACTTCTAAAGAAGTAGAATCGATGGCAACGAATGGTGCAACGATTCATCCCGCAATTCCCATTTTTGGAGGGGAGAACTTTGATCATTGGAGCATCAAAATGAAGACCTTATTCCAATCTCAAGGGCTATGGGAGATTGTTGAAATCGGTTATCCAACTACAACCGATCTCACATCTCTCTCAGCCATACAACAAGAACAACTGAAGGAGAATAAGAAGAAAGATGCGAAGGCCCTCTTCTTCATTCAACAAAGTGTCTCTGATTCTATCTTCTCTAGAATCATTCCATCTCAAACTTCAAAGCAAGCTTGGGACACTTTACAACAGGAGTTCAAAGGTACGTCTAAAGTAATTGCCATCAAGTTACAAACTCTACGGAGAGAGTATGAAAATCTGAAAATGAAAGACTCGGAAAAGATGAAAGATTATCTTTCACGAGTGATTGAAGTGGTGAATCAGATTAGGATCTATGGAGATTCTATTTCTGATGAAAAGGTGGTTCAGAAGCTTTTAATAAGCCTCCCTGCAAAATATGATGCTGCCGTTGCCGCAATAGAGGAATCTAAGGACCTTTCAACATTATCATTGATTGAGTTGATGGGCTCTTTAGAATCACATGAACAAAGATTGTTGAGGCGTGAAGAAAAATCAGTTGAAAGTGCGTTTCAAACTAAACTTTCAATTGGTTCACAAAGTTCTTCCGAGAAGACACAAGCTGGTCCCGGAAAGAATCAAGGCAATTACAAGAAAGGTGGAAAATCGATGCAAGGGAAATGGCAAAATCGAAACAAAGGTAAAAATTCAAATCTTACATGCGATTTTTGCAAAAAGTCTGGCCATATTGAAAGTGAGTGCTGGAATCGAGGCAAACCTCAGTGTTTTAACTGTAAAAAGTTTGGACACGTGAAGAAGGATTGTCGTTTCAAGGACAATCAACATGCTGCAAACTTCTCTGAAGAAAAAGTTGAAGAAAACATGTTTTTTGCATGTCAATACTCACTCACTCAAACTGAAGACATATGGTACTTGGATAGTGGTTGCAGCAATCATATGACAGGTGATGATCGGATATTCACAAATATCGACTCATCCGTCAGATCTCAAGTCCGTATGGGAAATGGTGCTATTGTGGAAGCAAATGGAAAGGGGACAATTGCCATTGAAACTAAGAAAGGGGTCAAGTATATAAAAGATGTTTTACTTGTTCCTGACTTGGATCAAAACTTGCTAAGTGTTGGGCAACTTGTTCAAAATGGGCACTCTATATGCTTCGAAAATGATTCTTGCATTATCTATGACAAGAATGGCACAAATCAAGTGATCGCTAAGGTGAATATGGAGAAAAATCGTAATTTTCCTATTAAGTTGCGATATTCGATCGATTGTGCACGGAAAGCCGAGACACTTGATGAATCTTGGCTTTGGCATAAAAGACTGGGGCATTTGAACTTTCATGGATTGAAGTTGATGGATCAGAAGAATCTGGTAGATGGTTTACCGTCTATCAAAATTAAAAATGACATTTGCTCGGGTTGTGCATTGGGAAAACATCATCGTGCACCTTTCTCAAGAAGTGCGTGGAGAGCAAAGGCGCCCTTGGAGTTGATCCACACTGATATTTGTGGAAAAATGCAAACTCCATCACTTAGTGGAAGCTTGTATTTTATCATCTTTGTTGATGATTATACAAGAATGATGTGGGTGTACTTCATAAAGCAAAAGTCAGAAGCTCTTTCGATCTTCAAGGGATTCAAATCACAAGTTGAGAGACAAAGTGGTCTCAAACTCAAGATGCTGAGAAGTGATCGTGGTGGCGAGTATGTCTCTACGGAATTTGAGACATATTGTGAAGAAGAAGGAATCAAGAGGCAACTGACTGTTGCTTACACACCTCAGCAAAACGGCGTTGCAGAACGGAAGAATAGAACAATTGTCGAAATGGCTCGTTCTATGTTGAAGGAGAAAGGCATCCCGAATACTTTTTGGGCTGAAGCTGTGTCGACAGCTGTTTACTTGCTTAATCGGAGTCCTACAAAAGCTGTGGATGGCAAAACACCGATTGAAGCATGGTCAGGTCACAAGCCTTCTGTAAAACATCTCAAAATTTTCGGTTGCATTTGTTATGTTCATATTCCATCTCAAAAGCGTCAAAAACTTGATGTAAAATCTGAAATTTGTATTTTCATTGGTTATAGTACTTCGTCAAAAGGTTATCGAGTATATAACCTTGAGACGGGGAAGCTAATGATTAGTCGAGATGTTTTGTTCAGTGAAAGTACAGGATGGGATTGGAAAAAGAAAAATATACAAGAACAAGTTGTTCTTATACAAGAAGATGAACCGAAAAGCACTCAAGATGTGGAAGAAGAAACAGAAGCAGAAAATGATGAAGAAGATTATGGACCCACAACTCCATTCTCTTCACCAGAAGCTACTTCATCTGCATCATCAAGTTCTCCATCAACGACTTCAAGTATTTCATCCGAATCGCCCCCAAGAAAAATGAAGAGTCTAAGAGACATCTACGAGCGTTGCAATTTTTCGGTTGTAGAACCGGAAAGCTTTGAAGTTGCAGTTCGAGAAGACAATTGGGTGAAAGCAATGGAAGAGGAAATTTGCATGATCGAGAAGAACTCTACTTGGGAGTTAGTTGATCGTCCAAGCGGCAAAGATGTTGTTGGAGTAAAATGGGTTTACAAGTCTAAACTCAATTCAGATGGCTCAATCCAAAAATATAAGGCAAGGCTCGTTGCAAAAGGTTTTACACAACAACCAGGCATCGATTATAACGAAACCTTTGCACCGGTTGCTCGATTGGAGACTATACGAACCCTCATTGCACTTGCAGCTCAAAAGAAGTGGTCCATTTTTCAGCTAGATGTCAAATCAGCCTTCTTGAATGGTGTCCTCGATGAAGAAATTTATGTTGCTCAACCACAAGGATTTGTGGTGGAGGGCAAAGAAGATAAAGTCTATCGGTTGAAGAAAGCGTTGTATGGACTAAAGCAAGCGCCGCGTGCTTGGTATAGCCAAATCGATGGTTATTTTGCCAAGAATCAGTTTCATCGGAGCAAGTGTGAGCCTACCTTATATGTCAAGACTGAAGTAAACGAGAAGCTGATAAAAGACGATGGTTCAAAAAAGGTGGATGAATCATTGTACAGAAGTATCGTTGGAAGCCTCTTGTATCTCACTACTACAAGGCCTGATATTATGTTTGCTGCGAGTTTACTCTCGAGATTCATGAATTGTCCAAAGCAAACTCACTTAGGAGTTGCAAAAAGGGTGTTACGATACATCCAAGGATCGTTGGATTATGGAATCATGTATACTCCTATTCCAAACTCAAAATTAGTAGGGTATACAGATAGTGATTGGGCAGGATCCATAGATGATATGAAAAGCACATCGGCATATACTTTCTCTCTTGGATCCGGGATAATTTCTTGGGTGTCAAAGAAACAAAGTACCGTTGCTCAATCTACAGCAGAAGCAGAATATGTGGCGGCATCTCTTGCAGTTTCTCAAGCAATATGGTTACGAAGAATTCTTGAAGATATTGGTGAAAAGCAAAATGAAGGAACTACTATATATTGCGACAACATGTCAACCATTTCAATTGCAAAAAAATCCAGTATATCATAACAAGACGAAGCATATTGAGATCAAGCATCACTTCATTCGCGAAGTTATTGAGAGTGGCGAGATCGAGTTGAAGTATTGCAAGACGAAAGAACAAATAGCTGACATGTTCACCAAGGCACTCCCTAAAGAAAGTTTTTGTCATCTTCGAGAAATGTTGGGAGTAATTCAGAAAGTGCATTAAGGGGGAGTGTTGAATTAATGCACTTTTGTGAAAAGGCACTTTTGTGAAAAGGTTCATGTCTCTTTGGAAAAGGCACTTTTGTGAAAAGGTTCATGTCTCTTTGTGAAGAGTCACGTCCCTTAGTTGAAAAGGTTCATGTCTCTTTGTGAAGAGTCATGTCCCTTAGTTTTTATGCTATAAATATGTGTATGTATTTCATTTTCATATATGAAGAAGCAATACAACAAAAATCAGCATTCTCCTATTCCCTTCTAAGTTATTTTTTTAAGTAAAAAGGCTACAATAGCCTACAGTATAATCTAGGTGGATTTGATTTTGGCCGGATGGTGCGGCTTCTTTTCATTTTTAGTAGCTTCAGGTCCATGAATATTTAATATTTTTATATTCCATTAGTTTGAGGGGTTAAAATTAGAAGTTGGTATTACGAATGAGCGGTTTAAGTTGATTATTGTTAGATTTTGACTATGAAGTTTTACACTGGATTTTTTTTTAATAGTTTTTTGAGTTAATGAATTTGAGCTTTTTCTCCACTGAATGAAAATCTCCAATCCTACGGAGCTGCTCACATACCATGTTATTTCAAGGCCTATCGAAATCCGAGCCATTCATAGTGTGTGTTCGAAGCCAGTTATCTTGCCATGCCGATTCTATTAGTGAACCTAACTCAAGTGTAACAAGGTGATCATATCCCAGCAATGGTTTCACACAAATGTACCACTGATTATTGGGAAATTTCCAACATTCAATAGGGAGAACTCACAAAGATTGGCAAAACGAATGGGCTAGCTAGCTAGCTGTCAGCACATGAGAGACTATCCTTCATCACATGCCAATCAGATCAACTGTGAAAAATATGCCATGTATGTATGGGCAGTGTGAACTACATCAAAATGGAGCGACTCAGTCCCAATTCAGTTAACTCGTTCTAAGTCGGACTGCGTCTGTCTTTACAGACCAAGTCCGATAGAAATTGGTTAAAGAGGATAAATACAGAATCAGTAAAGGCATATGGGCTAAGTTGGACGAGTTTCATATGTAAATATTATTTGCAGTGACTTATCCTGCCTTGCTATGCCTACTCACCTGACGACTCACACTCACATTGGCAGAACCAGCCAGCTAGTTGATGTCAAAGCTCTGTGAGCCCCACTATGGTTTATTTGTTTTATTCACGTGCCAGCTCATTTTAGGGCATGAACCCAAAACATAAGGCAGATCCAAAGCTCAAGTGGACCACACTACAGGAAACAGTAGAGATTGAATGCTTAACATTAAAACCTTCCCAGGAGCCACAAAAGTTTCGGATCAAGCAGATATTTTTGTTTTCCCTTCATCCAGGTCTGTGTGACACAGTGAACAGGTTGGATGACAAATAAAAATCACTGTAGGCCTTAGGAAGGTTTCAAAAGTGGGCATCATTCTCCCAACCGTTTGTGTGATATGGTCCACTTCAGCTTTGGATCTGCTTCAATTTTGGGCTCATAAATTAAAATGAATTGGCAAAATGGATGAACAACGCAGATAAAATACATATATCATGGTGGGGCCACAGAGCTTTGACACCAGCTAGTCTTTATTGATCTTTTGGACAAGTCTTGCAGCTAATCTTTGTTGATCTTTTGGACAAGTCTGGTATGTGGGTGCTTGCTACAATGCAATATCCAAGCAATCCGTCAAAGAGTACAACCATGCGGATTCCCTATCCGAATAATCATGTCTTTCAATTCGCCAGGTGGGCCACAATTAAATGAACAAATGCACGGTGGTGAAAAACGGCTGAAGTTTTCTCTTATTTCTAATATCATGTCACACCAAGCGGACCACCTTTATCATTCGGACATATATAGTATCTTTCTAGTGAGGTCCATATAATGGATGGCTTGGATACTTCATTCGTATGCAATGCTGGTACATGTGGTGGCATGCGCATTAGCTCACATGTACACAACAAGTGGGCTTAACTAAGCCCCAGTTGCGCTAATAGAATTACTATTAAGTACTATCATGATTGTTGGGAGCCGTTGCACAAAACCTTAGGATCTTGCCTCCCAAAAACACCAGAATTATGGGATAATAAAGCAATGAAATAAATCAAAGCACAAACCACACAACACAAGAGATTTTTACGTTGAAAACCCTCGAAGAGGTAAAAACCATGGGACCTCGTCCAGAGTAACAATCCACTATGAAGTAGAACGTTACAACCGATCACAAGCACACCTTGCTTGGGTCAAACCGTCTTCACTCACGCAGGAGTGGATAAACAATAAGAGAATAAAGAAAATACAGATATCTCACCGATCACGAGGACGTAGAAACGCTGAGACGTCGACTGCGAAGTAGATCACCTCTACAAACAAAACCTCTCTTCTACAAGCTTCCTCTCTCTTGTTTTTTTTTTTCTCTCACACCTTTGATAGCCCTAAACCCTTAGCAAACCCTTGCAAAGCTTTAGGAAACTTCTTTCATTCCCTAGAACAGCCCTAGGGACCCATATTTATAGTTTAGGAAACTCCTTTCCACACCTCTGTGAAAACTGCCTTAAATTTACGCAGTCCGCACAAAATCTGGATATGAATCTGCGTAACCTCGACCGATCGAGTAAAGTCCTCGACCGATCGAGCGGACCCTCGACTGATCGATCAGCGCAGAAGAATTAACACAATTGGTCACTAGATTTTGAGTCGAGACATGCCTCAACTAGTCGAACACCACCCTCGATCGGTCGTACAAGGCACTCGATCGGTCGAGCCATGAGGAGAAAATCCTCATCAAATCTCTTCCTTTTCGACTCAGGAGGAATTCACCTTCTTTAAGCCAGCACGGTTTCTACAAACCTCAAACTTGCCCTTGAGCAAAGCCATGGTCATCATGTCTAACCCATTATCATCCGTATGGACCTTCTCAAGCTGTAATACCTTCTGTTCCAAAGTATCCCTAATCCAGTGATACCGAATCTCTATGTGCTTCAACTTGGAGTGTTGACTTGGATTCTTGCTCAAGTGTATAGCACTTTGACTATCACAATAGACCACGTGCTGCTCCTGCTTCAGGCTAAGTTCCTGTAGGAACCTCTTCATCCAAAGCATCTCTTTATATGCCTCTGTGACTGCAATGTACTCATCATCTGTCATCGACAATGCTACGACCTTCTATAGCTTGCTCTTCCAAGAGACCTCTTCCCCTGTAAACGTGAACATGAACCCCGATGTAGACTTCCTCAAGTTTATGTCACCTGTCATATCTGCTTCTGTGTAGCCTTCTAACACAGGTTTTCTATCACCATACCATAGGCTCAATCTGGATGAGCCTCTTAGATACCGCAGTATCCATTTCACCATATCATAGGTGTAGTTCTTATTCAAGAATTTCATCTCCTCTTGCACAGCTCTCAACCACTCCCCTTTATGTTCGTTGGCTAGGGCATCAGAATAATCTTTTGGCTTTCCCCCCATCAGTGAGCATAATGTACTCATACGGCAAGTACTTCTTTGACTGATGTCTGTCCCTAGATGACCTCCTCACCTGTGGCTCAATAGGTGGATCAGGCGGAGGCTGCTCCCCCAGTTCATTTTCTGTAGGAAATCCCTCGTCCTCTGCACCTTGCTGTACTCCCCCGTCATCAGGCACCGCGGGAGGAATAACCGGATTTATGTCCTCTAACTCACCTGAACTAGGTTGTAACTTCTCTGGCTTACAAATGTTTTCTATAAATTGATCTTCAAAGAAAACCACATCTCTGCTCCTGACGAGCTTCTTCTCAGTCGGATCCCGCAATTTGTAGCTGAACTTTTCATCACCGTACCCCAAGAACATACATTGTCTGATCTTCGTATCGAGCTTTGACCTCTCATCCTTTAGTACGTGAACGGATGCCCTGCATCTAAACACCTTGAGATGATTGTACGATAGATCTTGTCTAGTCCATACCTTCTCAGGTACCTCCCCAGTCAACGGGGCTGATGGAGACATATTTATCAAATACACTACCGTGTGCATTGCTTTTCCCCAAAACATCCTGGGCAACTTTGCATGGGATAACATGCATCTAATTCTATTTACAATGGTGTGATTCTTTCACTCAGCCACACCATTATATTGGGGGGGTCTTGGGAACCGTTTGTTCATGTCGTATACCCAGGGACTTACAATACTCATGGAAGTCACCAATGTATTCACCACCATTTTCAGTGCAGATGCACTTTAATGATCTATCTGTCTCTCTCTCGACCATAGTATGAAATATTTAAACACGGATTTCAAAATATAAACTCAAACTGTCCTAGATGCATCATCTATAAAACTGACAAAATACAATGCCCCACCCAAGGTTTTTGTCCTCATAGGACCACAAACATCAGAATAAATCAAATCTAATGTATGCATTTTATTAATATGAGAAGCAGATTTAACAAATGAAACTCTATGTTGTTTCCCTGATAAACAATCAATACAGGTTTTGAGTGGTATACCTGTCACGTATGGAATGAGTCGCTTCATTGCTAGTAGTTGAAGCCCTTTTTCACTCATGTGGCCTAAACGCCTGTGCCACATGTCAATAGTAGAATCTTCCGCTGCATTCAACCCACCCTTGCACGCACTGACACTTGCCTTATAAAGGGTGAACACTTCTTTCCTCTACCCACGATCAATGAACCCTTGATGAGCTTCTAGCGCCCACTAACAAATCGACTTTCATAGTCATCATCATCCAACCTTCCCGTCGATATCAAGTTGAGGCGAAAGTTTGTAATGTGGCTCACATCCCTCAGAACCAATGTGCAGCCCACATCGATCTTCACACAAATATCACCGACCCATACGATCTTCGATATGCCAGAATTTCCCATTTTCATGATCTCAAAGTCACCTAACCTGTAGCTTGTAAAGAAATCTCTGCATGGAGTCGCATGAAACGAGGCTCCCTAGTCTATCACCCAGTCGGTGTCCTGACTCATAGCCATGAGACAAAGATCATGATCTGCTGAAAGAATAACTATAACGTTACCATCTGAAGCGACCACAGTGGAATCTGATTCATCTTCCTTCTCCTTTTCTTTTCCTTTTCCTTTCTTGTCATTCTTCTTCTTATGACATTCATGCCTGTAGTGGCCCTTCTTGCTACAATTTTTGCATTCAACATCTTTCCTGGTACTCGACTTGCCTCTTGATTTATCTCGGGTCTTCCCGCCCTTTCTGATCTTTTCTCTCCCCTGTTCTTGTGTCACAAGTGCCTCTTGCTGAGTAGACCCCTGAGACTTCCTCCTTGTCTCCTCAATGAAGAGACAACTAGTTACCTGTTCCATGGACACCTTTCCGTTTGGCGCGGAGATACTCAGAGACACCACTAATGTCTCACAACTATCAGGCAATGAGCTAAGTAATAACAAAGACTGTAATTCATCATTCAGGACCATCTTCATAGCGGAGAGCTAGTTCAATATATTGCTGACTTCATTCATGTGCTCAGCCACAAAACCACCATCTTTGAACTTGAGATTCACGAGTCATCTTATCAGAAAAATTTTATTGTCATCTGTCTTCTTCTCACATAGCCCTTATAGTTTTAGCCATAGGCTATCGGCTGAGGTCTCCATAGACACATGGTGGAATATGGAATCATCCAACCATTGTCTAATAAACCCCACCGCCTTCCGGTCCATCTTCTTCCAATCATCATCTGACATATCCTTAGACTTTGCTAATATGCCTTGAATTGGAGAATACAAGTCCTTGCAATAAAGCAAGCCCTTCATCTTAGCCTTCCATATGGTCCAGTTATAACTATTGAGACTGATCATCCTTGATGAGCCACCTTCTATAATTCAGAACCGATCTCACTCCGTTCAACCAACCTGAACGCTCTGATACCACTTTCTTGGGGGCCGTTGCACAAAACCTTATGATCTAGCCTCCCAAAAATACCAGAATTATGGGATAATAAAGCAATGAAATAAATCAAAGCACAAACTACATAACACAAGAGATTTTTACATGGAAAACCCTCAAAGAGGTAAAAACCACGGGACCTCGTCCAGATCAGCAATTCACTATAAAGTAGAACGTTATAACCAATCACAAGCACACCTCGCTTGGATCAAACCTTCTTCACTCACACAGGAGTGGATAAACAATAAGAGAATAAAGAAAACGGAGAGATCTCACCGATCACGAGGACGTAGAAGTGTTGAGACGTCGACTGCGAAGTAGATCACCTCTACGAGCAGAACCTCCCTTCCACAAGCTTCCTCTCTTTCTTTCTCTCTCTCTCTCTCACCTTTGATAGCCCTAAAACCTTTAGCAAACCCTTACAAAGCTTTAGGAAACTCTCTTTCATTCGGACCCATATTTATAGTTTAGGAAACTCCTTTCCGCACCTCTGTGAAAACCGCCTCAAATTTACGCAGTCCGCACAAAATCCGGACATGAATCTCCGTAACCTCGACTCGTCGAGTAGGGTCCTCGACCGGTCAAGCAGACCCTCGACTGGTCGAGTAGACTCCTCGACTGGTCGAGCAGCATGAAAGAATTAATACAATTGGTCGCTGGACTTTGAGTCAAGCCATGCCTCGACTAGTCAACCACTACCCTCGACCGGTCATGCGAGGCACTCGACCGGTCGAGGCATGAGGAGAAAATCCCCATCAATGATGTCTAAGGTTTGCTAATTCCACACGCATGTGGAAGAAGTGCACATCCATGTCTTGGCACATGTGCAATATGAAATCAGTATTATATCCCTTTTCATCAAGTGGGCTTTATTGATTAGAGTGTGCCTTTAAATTAAGTTATTTCAAGATTATAGTGGGCCACATATATAAAACAAATGGATGATAAAAAAAAATAATCTCAACCATTGTATATTACAGCCCATCTTAAGGGACTAAATATTTGATGTAGTACGGGTGATGAGGATGGAAGACTGAAGGCTTAAATTACAATGAAAAAGGCCTAAACAACAGTGGCTGGTTATCCATTTTTCATGTATACTTTATCATTGTAAGGTTATTAAATCACTCTAAGCACTGCCAATAAAATGACTTTGCAAAATTTAATTATTTTATGGATCAAATTTGGATCTTAAATTTAAAATATTATTTTTAGTAAATTTTGTCTGTGTTATTGTTAAGGTTTTAAGAATTTGGTTATGGTCTCCTAGTATTGGTTTTAATCATTTAAGAGTTACTTATGAGTTTTAGTATTATTATATGTCTTTTTACCATTTCAGTTTTTTCTTCATGTTAAATTAGGAATTTATGGTTTCTTTTGCTTAAATAAGAACATTAAATATGCTATAATTAACACTTCATTCAATAATATCAATTTTCCCTCACATTTTTGGACAATTATGTATCCTTATGTTCTTATTTTTAGTAGATGATAGTGATCTTTTTTCTTTTCTCCATGCCACTACTATATTATTTGGTATATGAGGTTTTCTCTCATGTCATGGCTTCCAATAGCATAGCAAGTCATGAGTCAACAATTCTTCAAAAAGTGTGCTACAAAATTAAGCAGTGACTAAGCAGAGTTTCTGACCATGTAGAAAGCCATTCAGGAGTTGTAAGCGACAATTGACTAGTTGGTTGAAACCATCTAAATGAGTGGCAATGAACGACACCCACAACCTGTTGGCGAACCACAGAAGCACACGGAGATGAGTCGAGCAGAGTACTCCAATCACACAATCAAGTTCAAACACAAACAAACCGAATTTTATGTGTCAAAATCTTTGCGGAAACAAATTAGAAAGCCCTATAACACCTCTAATCTACCCCAAATTTCGATTACGCCCAATATATATAGCATGCTATATTATCACAATCGAAATAGGAAACAAATCCAACACTTTCATAATTTTATGCTTATGCTCAATGGCACCTTCAATGGGATTTCGTTAGCATCGAACACCTTCGATAACATCGGGTAAAACACCAAAATGTTCCAGCGATAAAACATGGTTTTCTAGATTTTTCCGATGGCATCGACCACTGCTCGAAGGCATTGAGTGGTCTGTCGATGGCATAAACAGACCCTTTTGCTTACAGATTTAAGACATCAACAACAATCTCCAGCATGTGTTCAATCTTTATTCTTCATATATTATATCATCATCTCTAATTTCGCCTTACATTATAACTCCATCCCTTCTCGTGCACACTCCATCTTTTATTTGCGCCTTCGTCAAGCCCAGAGAAGTTGCACAAAACTTGAACTTCTCCGTGGGAACCATCTTCGTAAGCATGTTAGACGGATTCACGCTGGTATGGATATTCTCTAGAGTCACACCTTCTTCTTCAAGCACCCATCTGATAAAGTGATGATGCACATCAATTTAGTATGTAAGTGATAAACAGATTTTTTTGCCAAATTGATTACGCTTTCGCTGTCACAATTGACTAACACGGCCTCATGCTAAAGCCCGAATTGATCTATCATTCCCCTCAACCAAATACCTTGCTTGAATGCTTCTGTCATCGTCATATACTTAGCTTCGGTTGTGCAAAAGAGCCACCACAAACTGAAACTTCGACATCTAACTGATCACTCCGCTCACTAACATAAACGAGTAACCAGAAGTTGACCTTCTAGTATCCACACTACCCACGTAATCATAATCTACATATCGTACTACCTTGGCCCCTAATTTCTCAAATAACAAGATGTAGTCTTGCGTACCTCGAATGTATCGAAGTAGCCATTTCACTGTCTCCCCGTGTTGCTTGCCAGGGTTAGACATGTATCGGCTAACAACACCCATTGTATATGAAATATCCGTCCTAGTATAGATCATGACATACATTAGGCTGCAAACTACGCTTAAATAAGGCACACAAGATATATCGTACTTTTCTTCATCTATTTTTGGACACTGTTATAAAGATATCTCGAAGTGAGTCACGTGGGGAACGCTGACCAGCTTTGCCTTATCTCTCTCTCTCTCTATATATATATATATATATATATATATATATATATATATATATAATATATATATATATATATATATAGTGGGTCACTACGTGGACTGCACCATGATGTATATATTTGCACCATCCAGTTGCTAGACGGTGCAGCATGCATGAAAGCCATGTTGTCCATCCATTTTTATTGGTGGAACCCACCGCGATGTAAACCAAGCCGTCTAGCCATCTGACGTGCACACGGCCCCACCATGACGCACGTGCTGTATCCCTACTGTCCATCAACTGGCGTGCCACGCCAGGTACGGCCCCACCATGAAGCATGTGTTGTATCCCAACCGTCCATTTATTTGGGCCACCTCGTCTCATGGCTTGAGACTAAAAATGAGACAGATCCAATATCAAGTGGACCACACTCTAGAAAACGGTGGGATGAACGTCCACCATTAAAAATCCCTTAGGATTATACGGTCTTGGACCAATATAATATTTATTTTTCTCTATATCCAGGTCTTTATGACCTTATGCATAGATTGGATAGAAAATAAATACTATGGTGGGCCCACTGGAAATATAGCTTTGGAAATCATTATCACCACTACCGTTAATGGTATGGCCCAGATGATCCTTGGATATGATTCTTTTTTTATACACTATAATGATCTCTAACAATGGATAAATGGTGTATTTGACTCGGCCCATTCAACTCGACCTATTTGACTCAGCCCATTCGACTCGGCCTATTCGACTCGGCCCATTCAACTCGGCCCATTTGATTCGGCCCATTGATTCGGCCCATTTGATCAGCCCATTTGATCGGCCCATTTGATTTATATGAGGCCCAATGAGACGTATGTGAGGCCTTTATATGGGCCGACTGTGACGTATATGAGGCCCATTGCAATGTGAGGTTCCACCACGATGTATGTAATGATGTTTTAGTAGCTATGCCTTAGGAGCAATGATGGTTTGACGTCCACATTGTAAGAGCAATGATGGTTAAATGTCCACATTGTAACTCTCCCTAGCGCCCATTGATAGGCCCATACTTGTAGGGTGTAGGCTGTCTAAGCCCCTCTTCGTTATGAATAGGATGCATCACCACATGACATGCTTAATATAGTTACATGATTCATGCTCATACGCATCATATGTATGCTTGATATGAGGAGTGACTGATCCTAGCATATGCCTTCGGGTAAATTGTTTATGGGCTCCCTGATATGTGGAGTTGCCCTTCATGAGCGCGCGGTATGCGCAGGATTATTGCATGACTGGTAGTGTGATTCATACACTTTGCGTTTGTATGACATGATTTCTATACGCCCTAGCGACATCAGGGTTATGACCTCCACAGGCACATCGTGGATGGCAGGATTGGACATCAGAAATATTGTTGCTAAGCATTGGGGAGCCATAGGTGTCCCTGGGTGAAAATTCCTAAACCTAATGGTATCAGAGGATGACTCCAACGTCGAGACCGAGTAGATATATGAGTGCACGAGGGCTGAATACCAGGAGATTACGTCTCCTACTGTGTCATGGTCGGCTGGAAAGGGGTGTGGCCTTACTTGCCCAAGGGTAGGGGCATTACTAGGCTGAGTTTGACCAGCTCGTGAATGGGTCCACTATCAACGTGTCGGATAGATATTGGTAGACTATTGGCCAGGAGGATAGTGAGGTTTCTTACGGTCACTTGGACTGCGTGCATGGGAAAGGGGCAGTGCCATTTGGAGTGTACTAAACCCCGGTGATTTTCCAGAGTGAGAACCGTACTAATATTTGTGAGGAGTTGCATTAACATGTGGATGACGATTGGCATGCATGAGTTGCATTTGCATCGAATGGCCTTGATATAGCTGATAGCGTTCGTGTTTTGCACCGCATAGCCTTGGTACAACTAATTGCATTCATGTACTCATCATCATGATTCCACATTACTCTAACATTGCATTCTGAGCACGCTCATATTGCGCACACACTTACACCACCCTCTAAGCTTTCTATAAGCTTATGCACGATTAATGTGTGCAGGTGACACCACGACACAGCCGTAGCTTAGTCACATCAAGAGCGTGTGATCGAGCTTCAAGAGTTTTCGTTATCATCATCATGTATTTCCCTTCATATACATTGTACTTTAAAGTTTTTTATTATAATGGATTTTGTGATGGTGTTCTTGTTGTTATTGTTCGTGGGTTATTCTTATGGTTATGCTCATTACGAATCAAATTGATGTTAAAAATCCTCCTTGTAGGATCCCAGGATTGGAATCTGGTGTATGGGTGCCGGGAGCCGAGAATGGGGTACTACGGAGGCTGTCGGCGTCGGATTCGGCAATCAGAAATTTTGTGAGCTCGGTTTCTGAGTTTGGGCCATGATAGAAGTTGGTATCAGAGCATAACTTAGAAATAACCGAGAACAACATCACATATTTGCATGAGTTTAGGACGATTAGGTTCTGAGTGCGTAACCTTCCGATTTAGTTCCCTAATGTGCGTGCCTTCGAAAATTCTCAAGGTTGATTAGTGCCCTTGTTCTTTCCTATAAGACTGCTGCATAGGAGAGAGAGACCCGAGCGAATCCCGCTCCACCACCTCAGGCTCCCGCTTTACCACCTACAACTTCCGTTCCACCTCAAGAGATCCCTGATCCCCAGCCTGAGGATGTTGTTCCTCCACCTGAGACCGGTGCGGATTCCACTGTACCTGTGAATGGCTCCCAGTTATAGCAGATGTTGCAGGCTATGACGGTTGGGCTTCAGGGACAGGGCAGGAGCCCAGTTGTTTCGCCAGCACAGGCAGAGTAAGAGCGCGTGAGTGCCCTACTTCAAGAGTTTCGACAGCTCGATCCCCCATGTTTCTAGGGCGAGCCAGATCTGACAACAGCTGAAAGATGGCGCTCTGATGTGGAGAAGATTTTTGATACTATGGCATGTACGACCCTATAGCGAGTCTGATTGGCAGTATTTCTTCTCCACGGTGAGGCAGAGCACTGGTTGTAACGCCCCAGATTTTTGTCAACCTGGAGTTAGATGTCCTTAAGCAAGGGGTCGATCCTAACCCCTAATGAACCTCTCAAACCTCAAATCTTTTAGAAATTAGACAAGTTAACTAAGTGTTAAACTAGATTAGCTGTGAAATCCGCTTGAATCAATTTAAATACGATCTGCAAGACCCAAAACTTGTAGAATCATCGACGCTAGGTTACCCTGAAATCTAGGATCAATCACATTACCCAGTTGCTCTCGGGAGTACATTGAAACTCCATATCGGATCTGGACCGCACATCGAAAGTCTGATTGCTACGAAATTATATAATTAGGACCGTCTTGCTGGGCTTGACAACCATCTCGGAAATCAACTCCAGATAGTGTCCCGAGGCTACTCCTTTGAGCCCGGAGCGAAGAGTGTAAGAAAATGTGGTTTTCTTTAGAAATCAAATCTCATTTAAGTAATCTGAGACTTGTCACTTGTGGGGCGAATATAAGCAATCAGACCATCAAAATCTGATCCAAATACACCCTCGGATCAGGAGAAATTTCATACACAGGTCAGTGTACTTGTGGCCCTGATCGAGTTTCAGTGACCGTTGAACTGAAACTGGTCAGCCACATGCGATTTGAAAACTCGATTGGAACGAAAACTTAACTCGACCTAGATCCATGGTCAGGGAGCTTAAGTCCGACCTTTGGCTCAAGGGGGGCTCCGAAAGTGCTCTGTTGAGCTGAAACAGATGCACTTTGGCTATAACCTATGTATACCTTGGCTTTGGGGTCATTCCCATCAGTTATGGGCCTATATAAGGGCTTTAAACCCTCACTCTCTCATCCCATACGAATTTGGTAAACCCTAGGAGAGAGAAGAGAGAAAAGAAAAGGAAAAAGAGAGAAAGTGAAAGAGAGAGTAGGCACTTCTTCCTGGGATTCGATCCCGCTACTCCACGCACTTATTCACCATGTCTGTATCACAAATCCGGCGTTTCCAACAACGTACTTGGGTAAGAAATCATAACCCTAACTTGTTGTAGCAACTCAAATAAAACAGTTAATAGAATAGCTAACCTATTCCCTGTTATAGGTTGTTCTGGTGCCATAGACAAAGACTTAGCATTTAAATTGTTTCGTTTCGAGTCTACCGGTGAAAGGTGCGGACTATAGATGTATAGGTTATGGTTTTCAAGGCTTTCAATGTCGGTTAATGATTTATTCTTGACGTGGGTGCTATTTCACATGCATAAAGTGATGTCCGTTTCTTTTTTCAGTTATACGTTAACTAGGTTGAATATACTGTATTCCTCGTATTTGTAGAAAATACCATATACATATGAAATTCGGATTTGAGCTTGCCATGATTAATTGTTGTCTATATATTCTAGATGCATGTGTATCAACTTCTGGGTGAACGGATTATCCTAATACATATTATCCCGACATACGTTGTGTATGTTATAACGTGTAGCCTAAGTGTTTGTAGAAATGTTTGAATGAATATGGAACTATGATTTATGCTTGCCATGACTATTGGTCGTGAATGCATGATCGTGGTTCATGTGGCAACTCCTTTGTGAAAGGATTCGCTATGACATGTGTTATAACTAGCATATTACAAGTATGTTGGAAGGTGTAGTCTAAGTGTTTGTAAAATTATCTGAATGAGTAAGTAGTTAGTAAATTGCAATGTATAAGGGTGTTAAGATATGATTCTCAACTACTTTAACTATGTGTATGCTTTCCTCCATGTACCATATATTAGAGTGTCTGTTTATCTATGTAATGCATATGTATAAATCTATGTTTAAGTTGTATTCCATAAAATACAAAAACAAAGCCGTGAAGGGTGATGGGGGAGTGGTGTAACGATTCCGTGTAATAGCCCTGGCAGCCCTAAAGCAGACATGATTGTATGATTTGAAATCTTGATCCATTACTGTTTTAACTATCTTCTAGGATATATTGTTGTAATTGAATGTGATTGGGGCTATTGTATAGTCCAGGCAATCGGTAACGAAGCCTAGATTGGTGGATTATGTTGTTACGCTACACAAGATGTGTTCGACGAATCCGAGACGTACTTTGGTTATCAACAGTAGTTAGGCCACACGTAGTGCTTACGCACTTCATGTCGATCAACTCGATGTGCGCTCGTGCTAGTCGAGCTCGTCAAGTAACCCGATTAGGCCTATGTATGTTTACCATATTTGGACACTACTGCTTGAACCTAAGATACCAAACTCACTAGTGGAAATTCCGTTAACCTTGGTACCTCGATCCGTTAAGACTCATGAGCCGGACATGGTGATATGGGACACCGTGGTCGAGCTGTCGACCTACACTGGGGCGACGAGCCTCCCCGTAGTGACCAGTGAGCAACACCACCTCATGAGCCGAATACGGTGGTATGGGACACTGTATTCGAGCTGTCGGCCTACACTGATCAGGTGACGAGCCCTTTGTAGTGACCTCGAGCATACTCTGAGACTACGTTGAGGTGACGAGCCTTCCGTAGCAACAAGAGTATAAGCTAGGCCTACCCCATCGCAGCCTGGCTGTGGTCCCCAGTTGGGTCGGTGACGTGCCTTCAAAAATAGACTGCCAGTTGGTAGGGCTTTGGTAGTAGTGACCTAAAGCCGCAACTTCGTATGAGATTTACTAGGATTGACGACCCTAGAATGGATCATTATTTGGGTATTAATATAAGGGAGGTACCTTAGTTTCCCAATCCTGCTGTATGAAAAGGACTAATAAGAACTTGGTAATCATATGCATGCACTACATTACGCGTGCGTTCTGGCGTAGCAGGAGAACACTGAGGCAGTGTTGTTAATGGGCGAACGTGAGATGAAGTCACTGAGGGAACGTAGGCGAGGGCATGCATCATACATTCATACCATTCTTGCATTAACAAGAGTACTTAGGGATGTGTGATTTACTGCTTTATCATTACTGCTTGACTGAATTGATAATATGTTAACCTTTGCTTTATTGTTCCACTGAGTTGATCACTCACTCCCATGTTACGGGATGGTGTTGTACACACCAACCAGACTCTGTCTTAGCTACAGGTGATGACGATGCTTATGAGGTAGAGCCAAACTTTTACAATGACGAGGAGGAGCTCTCCTATATGCAACTCTCTGGCGGGTCTATGTAGACCTGGAGTTGCGCTAACGGGGCTACAGGGTTTTGGATAGCAAACATTACACTTTCTCATTTTGTATATTGTGGAACTACACTTGTAAGTCTTTAACCTGGTAACATGTTCACACTCTGGAGACTTACACTACTTTACATATATTTTATATATCTATCACAGTCTTCTGCTTGCGTAATTTAACTGTCTCTGGAGTATGATATGTTGTTTTGGCTTAATCTCATTCATCTTTAATGCCCTAACACGGACAACATTAAATCATCCTTATTTATGTTGCATAAGTGATGTGTTAGAACTCAGGAGTTGAGTTTATGCTCGACCCCTGATTTTCAGGGTGTTACAAGATGGTATTAAAGCATAATTTGGATTAAACCGGACCTGGGTTATGGTCTCACAACGTATGATGACGCTTTTGACATAAGTGGGTGTGAGAGAAATGTAGAAATGAACTTAGGTTTTCCCGATTTCACCAATTGGTGAAGTTCACCGAAATCGACCATTTTGTTTGGATCCGTACCCATCCATGATCGCATGAGTCAATCCCAAATCACCCTAGATCGTCACTTGACGGGTTTAGACCATAATTTACCTTATTCCAGCTGTTGAAAATTGGTACTTGCGAATGTACATCAGAAACTACCCGAAATGACCCAAAATGGCTCAAAACGGAGTCGGGGGCCAAACGGGGCACTTCCAGGGAGACCCAGGGTGGAACCCACATCTTTTTAGAGTTCAGGGGGGAGGACCTTGCCCAAATGGCGAGCCCTCACCAGACGGTCCAGAGACCAGCGAGGACCTCGCCGCTAAACGGGCTCGACCGGACAGGCCGGCCCAGGGCCAATGGTTGTTGGGGGTTATGTGGCCCACGAACGCAGGGGGTTTCGATTAAAACCCCTCCAAACCCACCTCTCATTCACAAACCACCACTCAAAGCGTTCCCTTTTCTTCAAAACTTCTTATTTCTCTCTCAAATCGCCCCACCAAACGTCCTCTCTTCCTTTTTCGTACACCCTTCTCCATTGCTGCCTACCCTCTCCATTCTCTCTCATTTGAGCTTTTAAACCCCCCATTTAAGGCGCAAATTCATGTAAACCCCCTAACCCATCCCATCTCTTCATTTTCCTTCTTCAACCCCTATCATTTGAGCCTTGAAACACCCTTTGGAGGCACAAATCCGTGGAGACCTAAAGACTCCAACCCTTTTCTCCCTTTTCTTCACTTTTCCATGGCTCTATTCGAGCTTATTACAACCATTTTCTCGATTTTCTCCATTCTTTCTCTCATGAGAAAGAGAAAGGGTGCCGTGAATAAAGTTGGGCCTGGTTGCCCTACGCGTTCAAGGAGACAAAGAGGTGTCGCCGCTAGTACAAGCGTCAATCGGGAGTTTTAGACGAAGCAGGATCTCGATCACCGGGCTCCTGTTGGAAGGGCTCTGTTGGCGGAGCTGTCGCATGGAGTTTATGAGGGCCTTAGGGTCTTTTTTGAAGCTCATGTGGATGGGCGGCTATTTGGAGAATACTTGTTGTTCGAGCACCTAGAAGAAACCAGGTGGGGTCCACTATTTGAGGGCGAGTACTGCGCAAATGCATGCACTATTCGAGCTTTCTATGCCCACATTCAAGAACCTACGCTGGAGCCTTTGCAGTTCAAGATCCCTTGTGGAAGAGACCAGGAAGCCACAATTGACGTTGGCTTAATATTCAGCTTCTGAGGGTGCCCCTAGGTACATGCAAGTGAGTTAAATCTGAGGAGTGCACGTGAAAGGGATCATCGCATACTGTTCCTTTGTGGTCGACTGGTTCAGTGGCAGCCCAAAAATAGCCTTCTAGCGACCAATATGACTGACGACTTCCGTTTACTCCATCACATTTCACGTTCAATGTTTACCTCAGGTGGATCAATCGTAGCGAGTGTATGTGATTAATGGTGGATTTCCTGTAGTAAGTGGGGCAGAGAGCGGAGCTGTGCGTGCCTACGTATGTTTTGCGACAGATAGTTCTTACCGCACGCTCCAATAGAAGGACTGATTCGCTCCCCTTCGGCCGGCTTCTCTGCAAGATTACACGCGAGTTCGGCTACAGTCTTGGCGTAGAACTCCCAATGCCTCAACATCACATCAGCGAGACTACTCTCAATCAGATAGAGATCGGGCCGCGATAACAACAAGCCCGACTTGAGGAGAGTGAGGATGAGACGGAGAGCGAAGAGGAAGAGAGTGATGGAGAAGGTGGAGCTGAAATAGAAGAGGAAGTGAACGAAGAAGAAGAAGAGGCCCAGGATAAGGAGGAGAGCTCCCCTCCTACGCCACCGGACCAGGGCACTGATTGGGCTGCTAGGGATGCTCGTATAGCTCGACTTGAAGAGGGTCAGACTATCCTATGACAGGATATTATGGATCTTCGAGGCCTCGTGAAGCATAGGTTCAAGAAAGTGACTCACACTTTGAAGACTATCATGTGCTGCTTGCAGGATAAGGGTGCCCCTCCTCCGTCGCCAGACTCGAATGCCTAATCATCTGTGCCGTTGTCTCGTAGTTTGTTTGTTGCTGTGTTAGGACCTTTGTGTTTTCATGTTGAAAGGCTTCGTAGTATGGTAGTTTGGTAGTATGTTTTAGTGTTTGAAGCCTTAATTATATTAGCTCACATGCATCTTCTGTCATGGTCCATGTAAGGCTACATCCCATGTATTGTGACGATTTTGGGTTAAATGAAATGCATGAAGCTCCTTTTGTTATCGAATGTGTAGAATGCTTGACAAGTTGGAGTTGTACTTGACAATTGTGAACTCCTTCCACCCCTCCACCATTACTCCTCTAAACCCATCTCTTACTCCTCTAAACCCATCTCTTACTCCTCTTGGCCTCACCATTTCACACCCATATGAGCACAAAACCCAACATTTGTGACTCATAACTTTCTAAACTCACAAATCTCATATCACACTTTCCAACACAAGGCTCATTTTCCAAAGCCTATAAAATTAATTTTAATCCCATCCCACCCTCCTTCCAAACAGGTCATTCCCAATCCCGAAGTGGTATTAGCAATGCAATCCATTTAATACAACCTAATACTATTGGCCAAACAGGCCCTTAGGGTTTTGGACTAGAGTGGTGCTCCTAGATTTCGAAAGACCTAACAGTATGGGAAATCCAATAAATTAATAACATGAACCCTATGACCTCCTTAGCTGGTATGAGCATGTGTGTAGTGCTCGAGTATAGTTAAATTCAAGTTTAGGCAACTCAATTCCAATCAAACAACGTGACACTAAGCGATAAACAATTTCTTGTATTAGAAAGGTTATAAAGGCAGTCGAGTTAGGGCGCAACGGAAGCTTAGTGGGCCGATAGCCCACTGGCCAAGGATCGAATCGAATTGATCCAGACTATACGCAAAGATAGGTCACTAAATAGGATTTGAACCTTTCTTAGAATGTCGATAATAAAGTTACCAGAAGGAAAGTAATTAGGGTTTAAGTATTAAACCAATTCGTATTAAAGAAAGGGCCTAACAATGAGTACGAGTTTAACTACTACCATGGACATGAATTAAGATGAGAACTCTTCTAGACCAAGACCCAACGGGCAACCTTATGACTAGGAAATTTGAACCTTTCATTGATGAACATTCCCTAAGTTTTTAGAGTGATCAGACTATGGAGTTACTGGAATATACAACTGTGAAGCATTCGCGGCTTGACCCAATTCTTAAAACTGGGCGACTACCAATGGACTTACTACTTTGACCGAGAAGAAGACTAGGATCTACCAGGACTAGGAAGGGATACGATGAGCCTTCTACCTTGGTCAGGTAGATGATCGATGTATCGGGATCAAGCCCATTATAACTGTCTCACCATGTTGGTCAACTATTGAAAACAAATATCTTACTCTAAATAGAGGGGAATCATCGTCAAGACTCCAAATAGATGAAGAAATAACTTGTAGCAAACCGTTAGGGTATAAGCACGAGATAAAGACATAAGTTTTTAAGGGGGATATACTAAAGTGAACTAGAATAACATAGACAGTATATGCTCTACCACGCATATAAACTTGAAATCAATAAAACCTAGGCAAAAGAAATAATAAAATCTTTACTTCTTACCCTTAGCCAATTTCGGGGACGAAATTATTTTTAAGGCGGGTAGATTGTAACGCCCCAGATTTTTGTTAACCTGTAGTTAGATGTCCTTAGGCAAGGGGTCGATCCTAACCCCTAATGAACCTCTCAAACCTCAAATCCTTTAGAAATTAGACAAGTTTAACTAAGTGTTAAACTAGATTAGCAGTGAAATCCGCTTGAATCACTTTAAATACGATATGCAAGACCCAAAACTTGTAGAATCATCGGCGCAGGTTACCCTGAAATCTAGGATCAATGTCATTACCTAGTTGCTCTCGGGAGTACATTGAAACTCCGTATCGGATCTGGATTGCACATCGAAAGTCCGATTGCTACGAAATTATATATTTAGGACTGCCTTGCTGGCTTGACAACCATCTCGGAAATCAACTCCAGATAGTGTCCCGGGACTATTCGTTTGAGCCCGGAGCGAAGAGTGTGAGAAAATGTGGTTTTCTTTAGAAATTAAATCTCATTTAAGTAATCTGAGACTTGTCACTTGCGGGCCAAATATAAGCAATCAGACCGTCAGAATCTGACCCAAATACACCCTTGGATCAGGAGAAATTTCATACACAGGTCAGTGTACTTGAGCCCCTGATCGAGTTTTGGTGACCGTTGAATTGAAACTGCTCCACCACATGCGATTTGGAAACCCGATTGGAACGAAAACTTAACTCGACATAGATCCATGGACAGGGAGCTTAAGTCCAACCTTTAGCTCAAGGGGGGGCTACGAAAGTGCTCCGTTGAGCTAAAACAGACGCACTTTGGCTATAACCTAAGTATACCTTAGCTTTGGGGTCATTCTCATCAGTTATGTGCCTATATAAGGGCTTTAAACCCTCACTCTCTCATCCCATACGAATTTGGGAAACCCTAGGAGGGAGAAGAGAGAAAAGAGAAGGAAAGAGAGAGAAAGTGAGAGAAAGAGTAGGCGCTTCTTCCTGGGATTCGATTCCGCTACTCCGCGCACTTGTTTACCATGTCTGTATCGCAAATTCGGCGTTTCCAATAACGTACTTGGGTAATAAATCCTAACCCTAACCTGTTGTAGCAACTCAAATAGACCAGTTGATAGAATAACTAACCTATTCCCTGTTATAGGTTGTTCTGGTGCCGTAGACAGACTTAGCATTTAAACTGATTCGTTTCAAGTCTACCGGCGAAAGGTGCGGACTATAGACATATAGGTTATGGTTTTCAAGGCTTTCAATGTCGGTTAATGATTTATTCTTGACGTGGGTGTTATTTCACTTGCATAAAGTGATGTCCATTTCGTTTTTCAGTTATACGTTAACTAGGTTAAATATACTGTATTCCTCGTATTTGTAAAAAATACCGTGTACATATGAAATTCAGATTTGTGCTTGCCGTGATTAATTACTGTCTATGTATGGTAGATGCATGTGTATCAACTTCTTGGTGAACAGATTAGCCTAATACATGTTATCCCGACAAACGTTGTATATGTTATAACGTGTAGCCTAAGTGTTTGTAGAAATGTTCGAATGAATATGGAACTATGATTTATGCTTGCCATGACAATTGGCCGTGAATGCATGATCGTGGTTCATGTGTCAACTCCTTTTGTGAAAGGATTCGCTACGACATGTGTTATAACTAGCATATTAGAGGTATGTTGGAAGGTGTAGTCTAAGTGTTTGTAAAATTGTCTGAATGAGTAAGTAGTTAGTAAATTGCAATGTATAAGGGTGTTAAGATATGATTCTCAACTACTTTAACTATGTGTATGCTTTCCTCCATATACTGTATATTAGAGTGTTTCTTTATCTATGTAATGCATATGTATAAATCCATGTTTAAGTTACGTTGTATTCCATAAAATGCAAAAACAAAGCCGTGAAGGGTGATGGGGGAGTGGTGTAACAATTCCGTGTAACAGCCCTGGCAGCCCTAAAGCGGACATGATTGTATGATTTGAAATCTTTATCCATTACTGTTTTAACTATCTTCTAGGATATTTTATTGTAATTGAATATGATTGGGGCTATTGTATAGTCCAGGCAATCGGTAACAGAGCCTAGATTAGTGGATTATGTTGTTACGCCACACAAGATGTGTTCGACGAATCCGAGACATACTTCGGTTATCAACAGTGGTTAGGCCACACGGAGTGCTTACGCACTTCATGTCGATCAACTTGATGTGCGCTCGTGCTAGTCGAGCTCGTCAAGTAACTCGATTGGCCCTATGTATGTTCACCGTGTTTGGACGCTACTGCTTAAACCTAAGGTACCAAACTCACCAGTGGAAACCCCGTTAACCTTGATACCTCAATCCGCTAAGACTCATGAGCCAGACATGGTGGTATGAGACACCGTGGTTGAGCTGTCGGCCTACGCTGGGGCGACGAGCCTCCCCGTAGTGACCAGTGAGCAACACCGCCTCACGAGCTGAATACGGCGGTATGGGACACTGTATTCGAGCTGTTGGCCTACACTGATTAGGTGACGAGCCCTTTGTAGTGACCTCGAGCATACTCTGAGACTACATTGAGGCGACGAGCCTTCCTTAGCAACGAGAGTATAAGCTAACCCTACCCCATCGCACCCTGCTGTGGCCCCAGTCGGGTCGGTGACGTACGTTCGAAAATAGACTGCCAGTTGGTAGGGCGTTCGTGGTAGTGGCCTAGAACCGCAACTTCGTATGAGATTTACTAGGATTGACGACACTAGAATGGATCATTGTTTAGGTATTGATATAAGGGAGGTACCTTAGTTTCCCAATCCTGTTGTATGAAAAGGACTAATAAGAACTTGGTAATTATATGCATGCACTGCATTACGCATGCGTTCAGGCGTAGCAGGTCAAGCACTGAGGCAGTGTTGTTCATGCGCGAACATGAGATGAAGTCGCTGAGGGAGCGTAGGCAAGGGCATGCATCATACATTTATACCATTCTTGCATTAACAAGAGTACTTAGGGATGTGTGATTTACTGCTTTATCATTACTGCTTGACTGAATTGATAATATGTTAACCTTTGCTTTATTGTTCCACTAAGTTGATCACTCACTCCCACGTTACGGGACGGTGTTGTACACACCAACCAGACTCTATCTTAGCTGCAGGTGATGGCGATGCTTATGAGACAGAGCCAGACTTTTACAACGACAAGGAGGAGCTCTCCTATATGCAACTCTCTGGGGGGTCTATGTAGACCTGGAGTTGCGCTGACGGGGCTACAGGGTTTTGGATAGCGAACATTACACTTTCTCATTTTGTACATTGTGGAACTACACTTGTAAGTCTTTAACCTGGTAACATGTTCACAATCTGGAGACTTACACCAGTTTACATATATTTTATATATCTATCACAGTCTTCCGCTTGCGTAATTTAACTGTCTCTGGAGTATGATATGTTATTTTGGCTTAATCTCATTCATCTTTAATGCCCTAACACAGACAACATTAAATCATCCTTATTTATGTTGCATAAGTGATGTGTTGAAACTCGGGAGTTGAGCTTATGCTCGACCCCCAATTTTCAAGGTGTTACACTGGTGGACCTCTGTTACTAGTGTTGTAGGGCCCGACTTCATCTGGACATGGGATGATTTTGTAGATTGATTTGAGCAGCAGTACTTCCCTGACCACATTCGTCGTCAGCGAGCATTAGAGTTTGAGGCTCTGGTGCAGGGGGACATGTCTGTGGCGCAGTATATGGCCCGTTTTGTCGCGCTATTAAGGTTTACACTTTATTTTGTAGATGATGAGGGGCGGAGGGCCCGACGTTTCGAGAACGGCTTACGTTATGGTCTTCGAAGCCGTGTTATTGGACATGAGCTCCATACTTTCCAGGCAGTAGTGCGGAGGGCTTATATTTATGAGACTGAGTGGGCTGGCACATAGAGTGATCGAGATCAGAGGAGAGGTCGGAAGAGGCAGGCCCCCTCTAGGAGTTTCCAGCAGCATCGACGACCGCAGAGGTACAGGAGCCACCATCTGCCAAAGCACTAGCAGTACCTCCAGTGCCACCCAAACAGACATATACAAGGACTTGTCTTGGATGTGGTGGGATAGGGCACCGCGTGTATGAGTGCCCTTGCCCTCATCTGCAGTAGCTGGGAAGGCCACAACAGCCTCCAACGCAGTAACAGTGACCCAATCAGAAGCGACTGCAGCCACCTCAGCAGCCGAGGCCCCACAAGAAGCAGAGACAGTAGTACGGGCCGCCACAGAGGCAGCAACAGCACCAGGGACCTTAGAGGAGACAAGCACCTCCCCAGCCAACTCAGGCTAGGTTCTACGTGGCTCAGCAGGACCCGCAGTCCTCCGTAAAAGTCATCGAGGGTATACTCCCAGTCTTTGCATGCATCGCCCAAGTATTATTTGATTTCAGTGCTTCGCACTCATTCATGTCTGAGGATTTTTGCCAATCGACTGGATTGCCAACAGAGTCTGTTCGCGAGGGGTTGACCGTATCGACGCCCTTGGGGAAGACTACAGTATTAGGCTGCTTCTATTCGTCTTGCCCCGTGTTAGTCATCGACTTGTACGTGCTGCAGATATCAGATTTTGACGTTATCTTGGGCATGGATTGGCTTACTGAGTACCACGCTGATGAGGGTCGAATATTACATCTCAGACCCCGACTATTACCTGATTTTACATACATGATAAAGCTTAATGCCATATTTTAATTGTGTTTTTATTACAGGATGAAATCAGGAGCGTGTATTGAAAAATGATGTTAAAAGCATGGATTTGATGCTCCGAAATTACCAGAGCAAGGGACGGACTCCAGAAAACCAAGATCAACGGATTTACACAACAGGAATCCGAGAAAATCAAGCCGTTCACGTTAAAGAGACCCGAAATTGGTCCAGAATGCAAGATCACATGGTTCCCTCTATCTGATTGGCTCAAAACTTTATACATGGGATTAGGGACATAAATTAACCGTACATTTCAAATTTCAGCCCTCGGATTACTATGAAAGTGCCCCAACTGACAAATCAGCCCATAAACTGTTGATTCTGGGCCCACCTGATATCTGAAAATACTTCAACTTCGAATTCAACGCCTTAATCTGGGAGGCAGAAGATGGACGGTGCAGATTTCTCACAAACATTACGGTGGGTCCGTATGTACAACGTGTGTACATGGTGTATATACGTGGTCGAGCCGCACCATATCGGTTAGCAGCGCTGACCGCATTTCAATCCAAAAGTCGCGACCGACTTTTCGAAAACGAAGCTGCCGTTTTCGGCAGCAGCGAACGACGCCACTGGACGTTTTGCGGAAGGTAGTGGGCCCCACCCATCACCCATAAAGCTGATCCGGACCGACCATCGTGTAGAGGGGTTTGAAATCTTCAAACCCAAGCTGATAGTTTGTATCCATGCATGTACACGTGTTCAGTACAGAGGCCACAAAAGGGCTCCTCTACAACGTCAAAATTGATCTTGACGTGATTTTTTCTCTGGACCGAATCAAAGGACAACCAAAACCATCCGTTTTTTACCAAAATTTCAAGGGCAACCTAATGGACGGGATGGATTTCTCTGAAAAAACCTCTGTGGGGCCCACCGATCACGTCAGCGAAGCCACGTGCGTAGGCTTACGCACGACCGTGGAAAGTGTTTTTCCAGGCGAATGTGGGCCACCATCTTTGATCAGATGGAAGATCTGCTCCGTCCATCGTATAGGCCTGCCAAAAATGTCCCAGGAGACGTTGATTTTACGGATAAAGTGCCAAGAACAAGGGACTTATGAAGCCCAGAAGGTGGCTGCGGAAAAGGTTATGCGAATTCTGCTGCGACAACTACACGACCGATTCCAGCCTTCCACCACCTCCAGCAGCTATAAAAGAGGATTTTGGACATGGGAAAGGCATTCAGAAATTCAGAAGCAAGGAATTCCAGATCCAGAGAAGAGAGAGAGAGAGAGAGAGAGAGAGAGAGAGAGAGAGAGAGATTGATTGGTTTAATGTTCTGTTTTTATGAATTTTGTTCATCCATCTTTTTAATGGATTTTATGGGTAACTAATCTCTCAGCTAGGGCTGAGATGAAGCCCCTAATTTAAATACTCTTGTTATATTATGATTTTACTTTGATTTGATTAGTGTGTTTCTTTCTCTAAGTGGGCTTGATTGGTTTAAATTCTATACTTCTCCATCTATGAACTCGACCAGAGTCTATATATGGATGTTGTCTGGATGCTTATTCTAGGTGCTTGTGTCTGATCATGAACAGGTACCTATAGAGGAAGAAACAGGGTGCTTTAATGAACTGTACATCCCATGTGCCCGACCAAGGATATGGGATATGTTATTCATGGCATTGCTTAAAGGAATTAGATATTCTGTATGCCCGATCAAGGACACAGATTGTGCTTTCTTTATATAAGTGGTATCAATCTAAATTAAGGTGAATCAATAGACAAAACAAGGGTTAGGATAATTAGGGGTGGATTCGAAGGTCCTAGTGCTCTTTCTCTGATTAAATTTTCTTCCCTATTCTCAATAGTTATTTTTCCATAAATTTGTGTTAGTAATTCATTCAATTTTTAGTTGAATTAGTTAAGAAGAATCGTGAATTTGAATTGTGACGATCAGTCCTTGTGGGATTCGACCTCGATCTTACCGAGTTTATTACTGCATCACAACCCTATACTTGGGGAGTGAACAAGTTTTTAGCGCCATTGCCGGGGACTGTTTCGATCTAAATTGGATTTAAGATTCTCTCTTATCATAATTCATAGTCTTAGGATTTTACTAATTTTAGATTAGAGATTTTGTTTAGAAACTAACCTGTTTCCTATTTTGTAGGGTCCTGAAATAAATTTCTAATATGGTAATCCCTTTCTAAGTTCTTTACTTTTTCTAATTTTTATTTTTAGAATTAGGATTTTACTTTTTAGGAATTTTCTAATTCTAGAATTTCTTTTTTTTTTTAATTTTTGAATTTTCTATTTTTAGATTTGGATTCTTCTTTTAAGTAACTTTCTATTTTCTAGTTTTAGAAATTTCTTTTTCCTTTTTAGAAACTTACTTAGCTTTTTATTTTTAGTAACTTTCTAATTCTAGGATTTCTTTCCTTTTTAGAAACTAACTCTTCTTTTTTGTTCTTTAGGAAATTTCTAATTTTAGATTTTCTGTTTTAGAAACTAACTTATTTTGTTTTCTTTTGCAGGATTCTAACATAGATCTCCAAATTGGTAACATCTTTCTAAATTCTCCAGTCTTCTCTACTTTCTATTTTGAGAATTAGGTTTTTATTTTTTAGGAATTTTTTTATTTTCTAATTTTGGATTTAGAAACTTTCTATTTTCTAGTTTTAGAAACTTTTTTTTTTTTTTTTTAACCATTGCTTAGGATTTTTCTATCATTATTTTAGGAAACTTGATTTGTTTTTTGTTTTTATTTACAGGAATTGAGGAAGGAAGCTACTAAGTGAAGGAGGAGCTTCTGAAATCTTCTGACATCAATCATCTCCTTTTCTGGGTTCTTTCTTCCCATTCTTATGTACATAGTTTCAATTTATTTTAGAATCTCATAGTTTCTAATTCTAGTTTTATTTCTCTTAGGTTGCTTCTTAGTTTAGTTTTCTTTCTTACATTGCAATAACATAGTTTATGCTAGGACGTAGATCCCTAAACATAGAACTAGCACCTTTTGATCCTGAAATAGAAAGAACTTTTCGTAGAAGATTTAGAAACATCCTATTTGAAATGGCAGAAGAGAATGGAACTAAAGCTCTTAGAGATTATTCAGCTCCTGTCCAATTCAATGCGCCTTCATGCATAGTGTTGCCCACCACCACGGCAGCACACTTTGAACTTAAGACTGGGGTCATACAGTTGTTGCCTTCCTTTTATGGGTTAGACAAGGAGGACCGATATCATCATGTGAAAGAATTCCTAGACATTTGCTCTACCTTTAGGTTTCAAAACTTTTCAAACGGTTCGATCCGTTTGCGCCTTTTTCCTTTTTCTTTGAAGGATAAGGCGAAAGCATGGTTGAATTCTCTAGGAGTTGGGTCTATCACTACATGGGACCAATTGTCTAGGAAGTTCTTAAACAAGTTCTTCCCTGTTCACAAAACAAATGCTCTCCGTAGAGAAATCACTAATTTCACACAAAAAGAGGGAGAGCACTTTCATGAATGTTGGGAAAGATGGAAGGACTTACTTCTTAAATGTCCACACCATGGTTTTGAAAAGTGGCAACAGGTTCAATACTTCTATGACGGTCTGACACCCCAGAACCGTCGCATGGTTGATGCCACCAGTGGAGGGTCATTCATGACTAAAAGTGATGTTGAAGCATGGAACTTCTTTGAAACCTTATGTGAAAATTCCCAGCAATGGGACTATTCAAATAGAGATGACAGAAGTCCCCAACCACAAAAGAGATGTGGTATATATGAGATAGAAGTCACGCCAGACCTTCATGCCAAGATTGATGGCCTAACCAAGAAGGTTGATACTCTGATGTTGCATAATGGACCTCCACAAACTCAAGCCGAGGCTTGTGCCATATGCTCCAGCCCTGCCCATCCTATGCAGTCTTATCCATCTGGTGCAGCATCCCCAGAACTTCTCTATGAACAAGTACATGCTATGAATACTTTTCAAAAACCTGGGAATGATCCTTACTCGAACACATACAACCCAGGGTGGGCTAGACATCCAAATTTTTCTTGGGCAAAGGGACCACAACAAGGAGGACCATCTGGAAATCCTCCTATGCAACCTCAGCAGTTTCCGCAATATCAACAACCGCCTGCACAATCAAGGAAACCATCTCTTGAGGATACACTCCATTTTTTTATGCAGAGTTCTCTCCAATTCCAAAAAGACACCCAACAAACCTTACTAGCCAACCAGCAAAGCTTACATGCAAATGCGCAATCCATTGCCAAGCTGGAAGTACAAATGGGTCAACTAGCTGCCACATTGAGTGAGAGAGAGAAGGGCAAGTTCCCTAGCCAACCTGTGGCTAATCCAAAGGGACAGTATGAGATTGGCTCCAATTCCAACCAAGGGCAATATCATGAGCAAGCCAAATCGATCACTACCCTTCGGTCAGGGAAACAGATTGACAACAGAATAGAGATGCCTAGGGATGAATCAAATTCTAAAGCAGAAGATCAAGATGAAGCAGAGAGACACACTAATGCATCTAAAGTCCAAAAGCTCTCTGACTCTTCAAGAGACACTAATGTGCCACCCTACGTGCCCAAAGCACCCTTTCCTCAACGTTTGGCACCAACAAAGAAAAGAAACAACTTTGATGAAATCTTGGATGTGTTTAAAAAAGTGCAAGTCAACATCCCGTTGCTTGACGCTATCAAGCAAGTCCCTCCTTACGCTAAGTTTCTTAAAGATTTATGCACTCAAAAGCGTAAGCAGAATGTTCATAAGAAAGTCTTCCTTGCAGAGCAGCTTAGCTCCATGATTCAACGTAACACTCCTCCTAAATTTAGGGATCCAGGAGCTCCTACCATTTCTTGCGGCATACGAGATCATAAGATCGGGAAGGCATTGCTTGATTTAGGGGCGAGCGTCAATTTGTTACCATATTCGGTTTATGAGCAGCTAGGACTTGGTGAGTTGAAATCGACTAAAATAACATTACAACTAGCTGATAGATCTGTCAAGGTGCCCCGTGGTGTTATTGAAGATGTGTTAATCCAGGTTGATAGATTTTATTTTCCAGTGGATTTCATAGTTATAGATACTCAGCCTGTCCGGAATCCGACTAGTCAGATCCCGGTCATCTTGGGTCGTCCATTTTTGGCCACATCTAATGCTATTATAAATTGCTGGAATGGAGTTATGAAGTTGTCCTTTGGTAACATGAATATTAAACTCAATGTCTTTAATGCAGGACAACAATCCGCAGATTTGGACGACATATTTGAAGTGGACATGATCGAGAGTCTAGTACAGGACTCCTTCCGTAAATCTTTTGAAGATCCACTTGAGACCTGCTTAGCACAATATGGCACGGATTTTGACATAGATAGTCCCATCCACGAAGTCAATGCACTGCTCGACTCTACTCCTATATTGGAGACTGAAAGATGGAGAGCAAAAGTGGAACCTCTTCATCCCTCTGAGACCCTTTCTGACAGCACAGTTTCTAACTCTGAGAAGGCAAAAGAGAGCAGGCTGCTTAATGTTCTTGGAGTATATAAGGCAGCAATTGAACGGAGGATAACAGAAATACAGGGAGTATGCCCCACTGTACGTATGGATCATGCTGCAGGAATATCGCGTGAAATGCAAAGGAAGTGTGATCCTAACATGGAAGAAGTCGTTCGAGCAGAAGTCCTTAAACTATTTGACGACAGTATCAGTTACCTCATTTCAGATAGCACAGTTCATGAGAACTCACATCACTTGTCTGGGATTGGTTAATCAAGGTGTTGAGGTAATTTCTTTGGTGGACCCTGGTTATAAAGATTAGTTCATTCATGGTCCGTTCTTGTCTGGCTGAAGATGTTAAACTTAGCGCTCCTGGGAGGCAACCCAGCGTTTCATTTTATTTCTTTTTCCTTGTTAGTTAGTTCAATGTTTGTGGGTAACATTACTGCAAACCCTCACGAGACTACAACTCATCCATTAGGGGTAACCTAGGGGTTTAAAGGCTTGTTGCATACGCTAAATGCAATCGAGAGCACCTGCGAAAGTGGTATAGGTAGGATTTTCTTTTTAGGATTTTATTTTTGCTATTTTTTTGTTTTGTTTTTGTTGATATCTCTCTTGTGCTGACCTGCTTTTATGTTTGATATTTTTGAGCAAGCTTCTTGATTCTCCATTCAGGTATTATCTTTCCCTCACTCCTCTTTTCTTTTCGTTGTCTCATGTGCATTACATGCTTATTTCTTTTACATTGAGGACAATGTAGGTTTTAAGTTGGGGGTGGGAGATTAGGTTACCTAATCAGTATTTTCTTGGTCTTGAGCAAAAATTTGTGGAAATTTTGAAATTTTTCTGGAATTTCTGTTGAATTCAAAGTGATTTTTAAGGATAGTTGTGATTTTGAAATTATAAGATACAGAATGTGAGTAATTTATGACTCTTGGATTCAGTTGTCTGGCAGATTTCACACTTAAGTTTGAATTGTTAATCCATGATTAGAAGTGGTAAACATTGATTGAGCCAGGATTGCACATATCAGATCTCACTTACACATTAAGTTTTCAGTTCGATATTAAATGGTAACTTGGTAATCACTAAGCATGAAAGGAACCAACCTGAAACACAAAATTTTTAGCATCAGTTTATAAAGAAGAATTGAAAGAATAAGTCGCATAATCATCATCATAGGTTTGCTCCCTATAGATGAAGATTCGATTCCCCATAGTTGACATGCGAAAAGAGTTAGACGACAAGTTTTCACCATAGGTTTGCTCCCTATAGGTGCGGATTTGATTCCCCTCCTTGACACCACTGTTTATAAAGGAAATCAAAGGCTGATAGAACGAAAAGATGATCTAAAATGCTAGTGTTGGTTTCAGGTTTGGTTGTCACGAATTACTAATGATATCATGAAATTGACAATTGGATCTTTTAATGATTGTAAGCCGAGATTACACTATACACTCATGGAACTCAATGTTTAAAATTGTTCTAATTAATGGATTAATATTTTGAACTTGATTATGAAGTTTACTGTAAGCTTGATTTCAGGAGAAAAATCTTCTCACCATTCATGAATTTTAGAATTTTCACATCTCAACTATCTGTTCACAAGTCACTTGAATTTACAGGAATTGTCTTTTATTTCTGAAATTATTTTTCGCATGTTTTGCTTGGGACTAGCAAAATGCTGGTTGGGGGTTGTGATGAGGGTCGAATATTGCATCTCAGGCCCCGACTATTACCTGATTTTACATACATGATAAAGCTTAATGTCATATTTTAATTGTGTTTTTATTACAGGATGAAATCAGGAGCGTGTATTGAAAAATGATGTTAAAAGCGTGGATTTGATGCTCCGAAATTACCAGAGCAAGGGACGGACTCCAGAAAACCAAGATCAACGGATTTACACGACAGGAATCCGAGAAAATCAAGCCGTTCACGTTAAAGAGACCCGAAATTGGTCCAGAATGCAAGATCACATGGTTCCCTCTATCTGATTGGCTCAAAACTTTATACATGGGATTAGGGACATAAATTAACCGTACATTTCAAATTTCAGCCCTCGGATTACTATGAAAGTGCCCCAACTGACAAATCAGCCCATAAACTGTTGATTCTGGGCCCACCTGATATCTGAAAATACTTCAACTTCGAATTCAACGCCTTAATCTGGGAGACAAAGAAGATGGACGGTGCAGATTTCTCACAAACATTACGGTGGGTCCGTATGTACAACGTGTGTACATGGTGTATATACGTGGTCGAGCCGCACCATATCGGTCAGCAGCGCTGACCGCGTTTCAATTCAAAAGTCGCGACCGACTTTTCGAAAACGGAAGCTGCCGTTTTCGGCAGCAGCGAACGACGCCACTGGACGTTTTGCGGAAGGTAGTGGGCCCCACCCATCACCCATAAAGCTGATCCGGACCGACCATCGTGTAGAGGGGTTTGAAATCTTCAAACCCATGCTGATAGTTTGTATCCATGCGTGTACACGTGTTCAGTACAGAGGCCACAAAAGGGCTCCTCTGCAACGTCAAAATTGATCTTGACATGGTTTTTTCTCTGGACTGAATCAAAGGACAACCAAAACCATCCGTTTTTGACCGAAATTTCAAGGGCAACCTAATGGACGGGATGGATTTCTCTGAAAAAACCTCTGTGGGGCCCACCGATCACGTCAGCGAAGCCACGTGCGTAGGCTTACGCACGACCGTGGAAAGTGTTTTTCCAGGCGAATGTGGGCCACCATCTTTGATCAGATGAAAGATCTGCTCCGTCCATCGTATAGGCCTGCCAAAAACGTCCCAGGAGACGTTGATTTTACGGATAAAGTGCCAAGAACAAGGGACTTATGAAGCCCAGAAGGTGGCTGCGGAAAAGGTTATGCGAATTCTGCTGCGACAACTACACGACCGATTCCAGCCTTCCACCGCCTCCAGCAGCTATAAAAGAGGATTTTGGACATGGGAAAGGCATTCAGAAATTCAGAAGCAAGGAATTCCAGATCCAGAGAAGAGAGAGAGAGAGAGAGAGAGAGAGAGAGAGAGAGAGAGAGAGAGAGAGAGAGATTGATTGGTTTAATGTTCTGTTTTTATGAATTTTGTTCATCCATCTTTTTAATGGATTTTATGGGTAACTAATCTCTCAGCTAGGGCTGAGATGAAGCCCCTAATTTGAATACTCTTGTTATATTATGATTTTACTTTGATTTGATTGGTGTGTTTCTTTCTCTAAGTGGGCTTGATTGGTTTAAATTCTATACTTCTCCATCTATGAACTCGACCAGAGTCTATATATGGATGTTGTCTGGATGCTTATTCTAGGTGCTTATGTCTGATCATGAACAGGTACCTATAGAGGAAGAAACAGGGTGCTTTAATGAACTGTACATCCCATGTGCCCGACCAAGGATATGGGATATGTTATTCATGGCATTGCTTAAAGGAATTAGACATTCTGTATGCCCGATCAAGGACACAGATTGTGCTTTCTCTATATAAGTGGTATCAATCTAAATTAAGGTGAATCAACAGACAAAACAAGGGTTAGGATAATTAGGGGTGGATTCGAAGGTCCTAGTGCTCTTTCTCTGATTAAATTTTCTTCCCTATTCTCAATAGTTATTTTTCCATAAATTTGTGTTAGTAATTCATTCAATTTTTAGTTGAATTAGTTAAGAAGAATCGTGAATTTGAATTGTGACGATCAGTCCTTGTGGGATTCGACCTCGATCTTACCGAGTTTATTGCTACATCACAACCCTATACTTGGGGAGTGAACACACGCCATCTTGGATTCTTCTACGAGGACAGTCACTCTCTACATACCAAGCTTGCCGCAGTTTCAGTTCGTTGTCGAGCCCAAAGGAGAGCTATTGTCTTGTTTAATGTCTTGCGCCATTGAGGAGCCTGTTGCCGCATGTATTGATCAATTGTCGATTGTCTGTGATTTTCCTGACGTGTTCCAAGAGATTTTGGGGTTGCCGCCTCGTCGGCATATTGATTTTCAGATCAATCTTATGCCCGGTACCGTGCCTATCTCGAAGGTCCCGTACCGTATGGTACTGATGGAGTTGAGAGAGCTGCAACGACAGTTAGACGAGTTGCATGAGTTGGGATTCATACGTCCGAGCAGTTCTCTGTGAGGAGCGCCAGTACTCTTCGTAAGGACGAAAGATGGCTCGATGAGGCTCTGCGTGGATTACCGCGAGCTCAACCAGGTCACGATTAAGAACAAATACCTAGTCCCAGGGATAAATGATTTGTTTGATCAGCTGCAGGGTGTACAGTTCTTTTCAAAGATTGACCTGCGTTCCGGTTATCATCAGATTCGGGTCCGAGAGAAGGACATCCCGAATACAGCTTTCTCGACACGTTATGGTCATTTTGAGTTTCAGGTCATGTCCTTTGGACTGACCAATGCACCTGCAGTCTTCATGCAGTTGATGAACGAGGTCTTCCGTCCGTATCTCGATCAGTTTGTTGTGGTATTCATTGACGACATTCTGATATATTCGAGGACCCGTGAGGAGCCTGAGCAGCATTTGGAGATTGTGTTGCAGACCCTCCGTGCCCAACCAGCTATATGCGAATCTGGAGAAGTGTGAGTTTTGGCAGGAAGAGGTGAAGTTCCTCCGTCACGTGGTGACGAGGGAGGGTGTCGCAGTGGACACCTCGAAGGTTGAGGCAGTGCTTCAGGGGACCAGCCCACGAGCGCATCCGAGATCCGCAATTTTCTTGGTTTAACGGGCTACTACCGGCGTTTCATTTAGGGATTCTCCCGTATCGTAGCCCCGTTGACTAGGTTAACTTGAAAGGGTGCAGAGTTTATTTGGAACGATGCCTATGAGCGAGCATTTATGGAGATGAAGGACTGCCTCACGTCCTCTCCTGTCCTCACTCTTCCTTCTGGGAGTGATGAATTTGTTATATTTATTGATGTTTAGCATATTGGTTTGGGTGCTGTCCCGATGCAGCACGGGATACCAGTGGCTTACGCATCTCGTCAGCTCAAGGTCCATGAGCTGAACTACCCCACGCATGATTTGGAGCTAGCAGCAGTCATCTTCGTACTGAAGGTGTGGAGGCACTATCTCTAGGGGTCAGGTTCGAGCTCCTCTCCGACCACAAGAGCTTGAAGTACTTATTCTCTCAGTCTGAGCTAAACATGACGCAGAGGCGTTGGATGGAGTTCCTGAAGGACTATGATTTTGATTTCCAGTACCACACAGGCAAGGCGAATGTGGTGGCCAATGCCCTCAGTCGTCAGCCACGAGACTTGGTGGAACACAAGATGATTCAGGAGTGGAGGATGTTCGAGGATATAACAGAGTATAACTTCGATTTTGGTCTGCAGTCTTCTATCGTTCAGTTATCGAGTCTGTCGATTCAACCTTCTCTTGTCGCAAGGGTGATCGAGGCTCAGTAGACAGACAAGTCAATACAGGATTACAGAGCAGAGGCAGCATCTGAGAGTCAGACAGATTGACAGATTGGTTCTGATGGTGGACTTCGCTTCAGAAGACGATTGTGTGTCTCGGATATTCCTGAGTTGCACAAAGATCTTATGACCGAGGCACATCGATCGCAGTTTTCTATTCACCCTGGCTCGACGAAGATGTATCGTGATATGAGAAGACAATATTTTTTGGCGAGGATGAAGCTTCAGATTACCAGTTTTGTGGTCAAGTGTGACACATGCTAGCGTGTCAAGGCTAATCATCAGAGACCCCCTGGTCCATTGCAGCCGTTGAGAGTCCCGATGAGGAAGTGGGAGCACATATCGACAGATTTCATTATGAGCTTGCCAAGGACTCAGCGCGGTCATGACGCCATCTAGGTTGTCGTGGATTGTCTAAGGAAGTCGGCACATTTTCTTACAATTTATGAGACTTAGTATTCGGACCGGCTCGTCAGGCTGTTTGTTGATGAGATCATTAGATTGCATGGTGTTCCTGTCTCGATCATTTTAGAGCGAGACCCGAAGTTCACGTCTTAGTTTTAGGGGAGCTTTTAGAGAGTGATGGGCATTGATTTGCAGCTCAGCGCCGCATATCATCCGTAGACCGATGGCTAGACTGAAAGGGTCAACCAGATCCTTGAGGATATGATTTGGACTTGTTCGATTGATCTCGGGGGTAGCTGGGATGAGCATCTGCGATTGGCTAAGTTCGCATACAATAACAGCTATCAAGCGACCATTGGCATGGCTCCTTTCGAGGCATTATATGGTAGACAGTACAGATCTCGGAGTTGTTGGACTGAAGTCGGAGAGCGGCGTCTCCTAGGTCCCGAGCTTGTGTAGCAGACGTCAAAAGCTATCGATATCATCAGGCAGAGGATGCGCACAGCTCAGAGCCGGCAAAAGATTTTTGTTGATCGCCGGTGTCGTCCCTTAGAGTTCATTGTTGGGGACAAAGTGTATCTCAAGGTCTCTTCCATGAAGGGCGTAGTTCGATTTGGAGTGAAGAGCAAGCTTACCCCGAGATTTATAGGACCTTTCGAGATCACTGGGCGCGTTGGCTCCGTGGCCTATCGGCTTACCTTGCCATCTCAGTTGTCTGGCATCCACAACATTTTTCATATCTCTATGCTGAGGAAATGTGGGTCAGACATCGTTCCAGTTATTGATTGGCAACCGCTAGGGGTTCGTGAGGACGCTTCTTACATTGAGCAGCTAGTTTGTATCCTTGATCGGAAGGAGCGGATCCTCTGGACCAAGGTCATTCCCTTGGTGAAGGTTCAATGGGTCACCATTCTGTTGATGAGGCGTCTTGGGAGCGTGAGGCCGAGATTCGAGAGCACTATCCCCATATCTTTGATGATTGATGATATATTGTATCTTGTATGTTGTATCCGATTTTATAAGATGATGCTATGTTTCCCTCTTCTTTATGAGTTATGTCTAGTTGCGATGATTATGCAAATTTCGAGGATGAAATTTTTATTTGGAGGGGAGAGTTGTAAGGCTCATATCATAGTCCATACCGTTTCATAGGCTTCCGCGATCCTCCCTGTCAAATTCCGGCAACCCTCGACCAGTATCTGACGTTTGCGCAAGATCCTAAGCCGAGTCCTGTATACCAAAGTCAGCTCGACCCGAAACTTATACCCTAGCGACCGCTTTTTCGCCACGGTTCCAATGTCGTGACTCGCGCACCGATCCGATACCCAGGCTAGGAGATGTGGGTCCGCGTTCATTCCGAAGTAACGTCGCTCGTTCGAATTCTGAAAGAATCTCTACAACATGTCCTATCAATCAATCAAGTCAAGTACACACCATACCTCAAGTACAAGCAACCCATCCCTTTCCCTTTTCTAAAGTCAACTATCTCTCTCCACCCATCCCTCTTTCACCTAAATTTCAATCAAGACCATACCCTAACCATCCCTTCCTTACGACACCCATCCCTTATCATCCCATCACTTCTCTCTCTCCCTAATTTCTCAAACAATCTCCCAAGCAACTAAACTTCAAACATCCAAGCCTTCCAAGAGTAATCCAAGTGTGGCCCACTTTCCCACTATCTCATCTCCCATCTCAACCATTCATTCATCATCTACCTCCATCAAAATTGAAGGAAAGGAGCATAGGAGTCCAAGGAGCTAAGGAGAAGGCCGATAGGTGGGTGATCCACCATTGATTTCAAATTTTAGGGCCACTTATTGTGGGACCCACATTGATGTATGTAATTTAGAGAGGGGCCCATAGTCGCGGGGTCCCTCTATCTCACCGTTTCTCTCTCTTTCTCCCTCTCTCTCTCTCTTCCTCTCTCTTTTGTATGGATGGTGTGTGTGTGGCCCACCATGAAGTGTGTATTTTGTCCATTCTGTCCACCGAATGGCCCACATGGTAGTCCTTTTGGACAAGCCCTAAACGAAGGACAACACAAATATCAGCTTGATCCAAGAGTGTGGCCCACCTGACGTGGGGCCACCATGTTGCATGGGGCCATCCATACCGTCCATTCATGTGGGGCCTACTATATTAGGTGGACCCCCTTTCATCCAGGCTGTCCAGCGTCCCTGGACGCTGTTTCTTACACAGCTTCACACACCTTATATATATATATATACACACACACACACACACATACTCGTGTGTGTGTGTATAATACATATAATATATATACCATATAATATAATATGTTATATATTGTATAGATGTTGTGGTGGGCCACTGATACGTGGGACCCACCTTTATCTTAACGTCTACACCGTCCAGATGGATCTGGATGGTGAATTTGGGCACCTCCTGCCACTGTACAGATATATTATATATAATGTTATATTATATATTTAATATTATATATGATATTATATTATATATCTATATATATATTATAGTGGGTCACTACGTGGACCGCACCATGATGTATATATCTGCACCGTCCAGTTGTTGGATGGTGAAGCATGCATGAAAGCCATGCCGTCCATCCATTTTTATTGGTGGAGCCCACCGTGATGTAAACCTAGTCGTCCAGCCATCTGACGTGCACACGGCCCCACCATGACGCACGTGTTGTATCCCTGTCGTCCATCAACTGGCGTGCCACGCTAGGTACGGCCCCACCATGATGCATGTGTTGTATCCCAACTGTCCATTTATTTGGGCCACCTCGTCTCACGGCTTAAGACTAAAAATGAGACAGATCCAATATCAAGTGGACCACACTCTAGAAAACGGTGGGATGAACGTCCACCATTAAAAAACCCTTAGGATTACAGGATCTTGGACCAATATGATATTTGTTTTTCTCTATATCCAGGACTTTGTGACCTTATGCACAGATTGGATAGAAAATAAATACTATGGTGGGCTCACTGGAAATATAGCTGTGGAAATCATTATCACCACTGTTATTAGTGGTATGGTCCATATGATCCTTGGATATGATTCATTTTTTTATGCACTATACTGATCTCTAACAATGGATAAATGGTGTATTTGACTTGGCCCATTCGACTCGGCATATTCGACTCAGCCCATTCGACTCGGCCTATTCAACTCGTCCCATTCAACTCGGCCCATTGGACTCAGCCCATTTGATTTGGCCCATTGAATCGGCCCATTTGAATCGACCCATTTGATCGGCCCATTTGATGGGCTCATTTGATTCAGCCCATTAGATCAACCCATTTGATCAGCCCATTTGATTTATATGAGGCCCAAGGAGACGTATGTGAGGCCTTTGTGTGGGCCGACTGTGACGTATATGAGGCCCGTTGTGATGTGAGGTTCCACCACGATGTATGTTATGATGTTTTGGCGGCCATGCCTTGGGAGCAATGATGGTCTAACGTCCACATTGTAAGAGCAATGATGGTTAAATGTCCACATTGTAACTCTCCCTAGGGCCCATTGATAGGCCCATACTTGTAGTGTGTATGCCGTCTACGCCCCTCTTCGTTATGAATAGGATCCATCACCACATATGCTTAGTATAGTTCCATGATTCATACTCATATGCATTATATGTATGCTTGATATGAGGAGTGACTGATCATAGCATATGCCTTCGGGTAAATTGTTTATGGGCTCCCTAATAGGCAGAGTTGCCCTTCATGAGCGCGCGGTACGCGTAGGATCGTTGCACGACTGGTAGTGTGATTCATGCACTTCGCATTTATATGACATGATTTCTATACGCCCTAGCGACATCAGGGCTATGACCTCCACAGGCACATCGTGGACGGTAGGATTGGACAATGGAAATATTGTTACTAAGCATCAGGGCACCATAGATGTCCCTAGGTGAAAATTTCTAAACCCAATGGTACTAGAAGATGACCCCAACGTCGAGACCGATTGGATATATGAGTGCACGAGGGCTGAATACCAGGAGGCCGCGTCTCCCACTGTATCATGGTCGGTTGGAAAGGGGTGTGGCCTTACTTGCCCAAGGGTAGGGGGCATTACTAGGCTGAATTTGACCAGCTTGTGAATGGGTCCGCTATCGACGTGTCAGATAGATATTGGCAGACTATTGGCAAGGTGGATAATGAGGTTTCTTATGATCACTTGGACTGCGCGCCTGGGAAAGGGGCAATGTTATTTAGAGTGTAATAAACCCCAGTGATTTTCTAGAGTGAGAACCGTACTGATATTTGATGCTCTAATGAGGAGTTACATTGATATGTAGATGAGGATTGATATGCATGAGCTGCATTTGCATCGCATAGCCTTGATATGGCCGATAGCATTCGTGTTTTGCACCGCATAGCCTTGGTACGGCTAATTGCATTCATGTACTCATGAGCATGATTCCACATTACTCTGACATTGCATTCTGAGCATGTTCATATTGCACACACACTTACACCACCCTCTAAGCTTTCTATAAGTTTATGCACGATTGATGTGTGCAGGTGACGCCACGACACAGCCGTAGCTTAGTCACAATAGGAGCATGCAGTCGAGCTTCAGGAGTTTCCGTTATCATCATCTTGTATTTCCCTTCATATGCATTGTACTTTAAAGTTTTTTATCATGGTGGATTTTGTGATGGTGTTCTTGTGGTTATTGTTCGTGGGTTATGCTTATTTTATGCTCATTACGAATTAAATTGATGTTAAAAATCCTCCTTGTAGGATCCTAAGATCGAAACTTGGTGTATGGGTGCCGGGAGATGAGAATGGGGTACTGCAGAGGCTGTCAGCGCCGGATTCGGTAATCAGAAATTTTGTGAGCCCAATTTTCGAGTTTAGGACGTGACAGAAGTCGACACCATTATACTGATCATGTTTCTTCTTGAAGATTCACTTGCACTCGATCGGTTTTTGGCCGACGAAAAGCTCCACCATCTCCCACGTCTCGTTCTTGTACAAGGATTCAATCTCATCATTCATCGCAGCTTTCTACTTTTTGACATCAGGCTCATTAAGAGCCTCCTGATGAGTAAACGGATCATCCTTATTTGTAATGAGGGTATATGCGACATTTAAGTCATCCCTATTTCTCATTGGTAACCTACGATCCCGCAGTAGATTCCTTTTTCACAGGTGGTTGCTCTACCTTCTCATGTACTTATGTCGTCGTCTCTTTATCAGCCTATATCTCATATCTGTCTACATGAACGTCCACAACCAACTTTTTCAGTTCCTTGTGCTCATCATTACGGAACAAGGACCCTTTTGTCAAATTTGACATCAAAATCTGGGTACCTGAACATCCACCTTATCTCTATCAATTGATTATACATGAGAGTAAGCATCGTAACCAAATACATGCATTCCCAAGTAATATACTTAGTGACTAGTCCATACTTCTTTTGGAATCTTATAATCAATTTTCATAAAAGGGGACCGATTCACTAAGTAACAAACCGTGTTAATGACCTCAGTCCATAGTTCCTTTCCCAACCCAGCATTATTGATTATGCATCGGGCCCTTTACAAGAGAGTCTAATTCATCCACTCAGCTACACTATTCTACTCTAGTATGTGTCACACTGTATTGTGTCTCACGATCCTTTCATCTTTACAATACCTATTAAATTCTCCAGAAGTGGATTCCCCACCATTGTCAGTCCTCATTACTTTTACCTTTCACCTAACTATTTTTCACCCATCTCCTTCCACTACTTGAAGTTGGTAAAAATATTAGATTTATTTTTCATTAAATATACCCACACTTTCCTATAATAATCGTTAATGAATGTAATAAACCATGACGACCCTCCACCAAAAATCATGGGCGACGACCCCCATACATCAGAATGCACATAATAAAGAACACCCTCACATTCATGTTTTCCATATTTAAGAGACATCATTAATTATTTACCATATATATAATACTCATATGTACTAAAATTAAAAACTTTTAAAAGCTAGAATTAAACAACAGTCAGAAAGTACCTTCATGAAGAAGTGGAATCCCCTACAAATGTTGCAGCTCCACTCGATGCAGTGCTCCTGATCAACTTGTAAAGGTTCTCGTTCCTCTTTGGCTTCATGACTATGTGTGCCCCCTTTGAAACTTTAAGGATACGATCAAACCAGTGGAGTTTGCACCCAAGCGCCTTGAGTGCTCCCAGAGATATCGGGCTCTTCTTCAAATCAGGAATGTGTCTCACTTCAGTCAAAATACACTCCATGTCATCAAATATCTTGATGCGCACCGATCCAACACCTATCACTTTACAAGCATTATCATAGCCCATAAACACCTGGCCACCATCGCACTTACTGTAACCGGTGAACCAACTTCATTAAGGGGTTATATGGTATGAAGACCCTGTATCCAAAATCCATTCTTTGTCCAAGTACTCAGATTTTGATGTGGTGAGCACATCACTACCGTTCATCTCCTCACTGGATTCCACTATGTTGGTCTCCTTGGAAGAGTCCTCTGAATTCTCTTTTTTTGCCTTAGGATTCTGACAATCCTTCTTCATGTGCCCGAACATCCCACAATTCCACCACTTCAACTTGGATTTGCCATTGCCCTTGGATTTGGACCTCTATCGAGAAGATCCATTGTCTCCCTCAGAATTTCGCCCTCTCGTAGTTCAACAAGGATTGCAACACGCTCTCCTTAGCAATGAAAAGCATCCTACATCTATGACTAATGAAAAGTGGGATAAACTAGACAAGAGGGCTACAACCTTGATACAATTGTGTTTAGTAGACAATGTCATATATAATGTCCTCAATCAAAAGACCGCCGAAGGGGTTTGGACAAAATTGATGGTTTGTACATGAAGAAATCCCTGTGTAGTTGTCTATATCTTAAGAAGCAATTCTATAATCTTAAGATGACAGAGGGGGTCAGACATTAATGAATGCATGTGCACTTTCAGCGATTTTCTATATAAACTTATGAATGTCGAGGTTAAGATCGAAGAGGAAAATCAAGTCTTGATTCTCTTAAATTCGCATTCACCATCTTTTGAGAATCTGGTAAAGGTGTTGACCATGGTAGGGATACTATCGATGTGGAGACTTTCATCTCAACCCTTCATGAGAAGCAATTGAGAAAAAATTAAAAAATGGATGTACCTTTACGGATGCATTGGTTGCCAGGAAAATGAATACTAAAAGGGAGAAAGGCAATTCTCGATTACAATCTAAATCGAAAGGAAAGAGTAACATGAAGTACTAGAATTGTGAGATGACATGGCATATGAAGAAGGATTGCAAAAAACACTACGGCTCAAAAGGGAGAAAATTTTGAGAATGCGCCAAAAGAGGCTAACATAACGCAATCATGCGAGGAGGTGGAATATGGTGATGTCTTGACTACATCCAAATCTGGTTACCTTAGTGATGACTAGATTTTAAATTTGGAGGTTTCATACCACATGACTTCTCACAGGGATTGGTTCACCACATACAACGAGTACAATAGTGGAAAAGTTTTTATATGCAATGACATTGTCTGTAAAGTTGTTAGAATTATTTCAGTGCATATCAGAATGTTCGATGGGATGGAGTATATTCTGACCGATGTTCAACATGTTTCAGACCTTATGAAGAATTCGATATCTCTAGGGGCCCTTAAGGTACTTGACTGTAAGTTCACTGGTTATAACAAGGTCCTTAAATTTTTGAAAGGGACACTTATTCTGATGAAAGCATTATGGAACAATAATCTATACAAGTTGATCAGAAACACTGAGATGTGTGGAGTCATAGCGTCTGTAGCAGAATCCACATCGACACAATTATGGCATGCGCATCTAGGCCACATGAGCGACTGTGGCATGAATGTACTTTCTGATTGTTTCTTGATTCCTATTTTTAAAAATATCGAACTTAGTATATGTGAGCATTGTATATATGGTAAACAATCAAGGCTAACTTTTAAAATTGGAAAGCATGTTGTAAAGATGTACTTGAGTATGTGCATTCAGATGTATGGGGCCCGTCGCCTATTATTTTTGCTGGGGGTCATCATATTTTGTCTCATTCATCGATGATTACTCTAGGAAAGTGTGGGTTTATTTCCTTAAAAATAAATTTGATATTTTCACCATATTTAAAGTGTGGAAGGCGATGGTTAGAAGGCATACAGGGCAAAAACCGAAGGTATTAAGGACTGATAACGTAGGCAAATTTACTTCAAAGGAATTCAACCATTTTTACAAAGATGAGGGGATTGTGAGGCACAATACAAAAAGACATTCCTGAGCATAATGGAGTGGTAGAACAGATTAATCAGGATCTCTTAGAGAGAATCCGAAGAATGTTGAGTAATGCTGGATTGGGAAAGGAGTTATGGACGGAGGTCATTAACACAACATGTTACATGGTAAATCGGCCCTTGTCTACACCAATAGACTACAAGATTCCTTTAGAAGTGTGGGGTGGTCATGAGTAGACTACTCACAGTTGCATGTATTTGGTTATGACACTTACTCTCATTTGAAAGTGTCATGGTTTGTCAATTAGCGTGAAGGTTGAGTCGATGAGTTAGGTGAGCCCCATATGAAGATTGATCAAGCTATCGCCTCAACCGGACATGTGTTCCGAGATCGTCACAGGTAAATCAACCTCACATCCCAAATCCTAAAACACCTAGGTAAACAAAAGCCTTAAAAGACTTAGAACAACATAGGATGAAAAAGTCAGAAAACTTAAGTTTTAAATAGGAAAATTTTTTAAGTTTTCTAGGTAAGTTCGATGATATCGAGTCTGTGTTAATGTCATCGAACACTCCTGTTCGATGACTTCGAACTGTACTCGATGACATCGAATTAGGCCGATTTATGTCCAACAACTACAAAGTATCTCGGACAAAATGTTCGATAAATTGAACATACATTCGATGATATCGACCATCTGGAATTGATAATATCGAAGGTCAGTTGATGATATCGATAGACTCTGAGCTCTATCCAGCAAAGTCTTGGAAAATATTTTGATATTGCTCGAGGAATCGAAAGGAAATCGATGTCATCGAAATTTAAATCCCGATGTCGTCGATAAGGTCTCGATAACATTGAACAAGGACAAAGTATTGTCCAGCAAAGCTTCAGAGGAAAATCATTTAAAATGTTTGAGGAATTGAAACCTAAATCGATGTCATCGAAATTCAAATCACAATGATATCGATACCTCCTCGATGAGATTGAATCTGAACAAAACTGTTCCAGCAAACTTAAAAAGGAAAATCATATGTAAATGATCGAGGAATTGATACAATCTCAATATTATCGTAATTCAAACATCGATGATATCAATATGGGATCGATGTCATCGAATTGGGTCAAAAAGTGTCCAGCAAGCTTTCTCAAAATATTCTTGGAAAGATCGATGTATTGAACCGGTAGTCGATGATATTGGAATTCAAACTTCGATAACATCAAAGAAAGATTGATGACATCAATCCTCAGTCAAAAAGTTTCGGGTATGTGCTTCAGTTGAGTTCGTATCATCGAACCCTGATTCAATGGCGTCGAAAGTATACGTCCGATGACATCGAATCAGGCTCGATGAGATCGAACTCAGTCAAACTCTGACATCTTTATTACTGTTGGGACATTTTGTCTATATAAAGATAGCTTGCTCTTGGTTGCTAGGAGGAGAAAAATAGAGAGATCTTTGAGAGAGTAATTGCATATCACCTACCCTATGCTCATTTTCTCATGGAAGTTCATCCTTCAATCAACTCTCATTATTGATATTCAATAGAGTGGATTGAGGAATGAACTTCCCCATTCAAGGATCATCCAACTACTATCTTGATGGCAAATCATTGAGTTGGGATACCTTGAATGCTTGAAAGCTTGGAATCACTCCATCTCTAACATAGGAAAACATTTATTAGAGTAGGATTCCAACATAACCTTGACCCAACCCGTCGCCTTTATTGGAACATCATTGTTGAGGGTCAAATATTGCATATCAGACCCCAGTTACTGCCTGGATTTACGAGCATGATACTGTGTAACGCCCTGCTTAGTCATGTTTTTGATGCAAGTTGTATTTAGGAGATTCGACTACAAAAGAGTGCTAAAAGCAAGGATCTAACGCTCAAAATTCACCAGAGCAAGGGATGGACTTCAGGGGGGCCAAGATCGATGGAATTACACGCCAGTGATCCGCGAAAATTGAGAAATTGAAGCTCAAGTGGCTGGAAAACCATCCAGAATGCAAGATCACGAAGTTCTGACCATCAGCTCGGCTCGAAACTTCATACATGGCCTGAGGACCTCGAATCAACCGTACACGTTGAATTTCAGATCCCGAATCCTTGTGAAAGCAGCTAAACTGACAGACCAGCCCATAAAATCGTGATTTATGGCCCACCTGCTAGCTGGATATGCTTCACTTTTGGTATCAACGTCTAAAATGATATGATAAATCGGATGGACGGAGAGGATTTCTCACGAACATCACGATGGGACCCACCTTGGGGTGAGTGTGCATCCAGCGCACCAAATCCCCTAATGCATTGAATCGAGCCAAGCGGTCAGCGGGCGCTGACCCGCACAATCCCATCCGGATTCAGAAAACCGGACTTATGTATTGCGAACGCTCAAACAGAGCTTACGGTCGTATGATTGTGGGCCACCATCATGACCCAGACAACTAATCTGGACCGTCCAGTCGTCCCAGGATGGAAAACCGACCGTACAAAGGAGGATTTTCCAGACCCATGCTCGCATACACAGGAAGATCTTGATCAAACGTATGATGGACGGCTGAATAGGAAACTCGTGGGCCACACCAAAACTGATCCAAAACCGACCGTTTTCGACCGAATTTTTGAGGGGAATCTGGTGGACGGTTTGGATTTCTCAAACGATAGGGGAAGTGGGCCCCACCGAGAGAGCAGCGCCGACGTTGTCGAAGCTCTGTTTACGCAATCCGCGCGCACCCGGCCAATCCGATCCGTTCTGCGATCACAACAAGGATCGTTCCATCCATCTGGACCGTCCAAACTTTGTCCATGGCATGGCCGACCACCCCCAAGAAGAATGTATGGATCGGATTTGCAACAAGCTCTATTTTGCTGAGATTCATCATACAAGAAGCTGGCGCGTTCTTGTTCGCACACTGCTGCGTTAGAAACTCACCGTCTAATTGCTGCGTAAGGAGAACTTCTACATGAAGTTTCTCTACTCTAACCGACTTTTAGGTTGCCTATAAAGGGAGGAGAGCAGAGAGAGATAAGGGGATCGATCCACGGCTAGAGGCAGAAGGGAGGGAGAGTCATTTGTTTTTTTTTCTTTTTATTCTTCTTTTGTTTATTTTATCCTAGAGAGATTTAACTCCATCATGTGGAGCTAAACCTCTTAGCTGGGGCTAAGAGGTGAAGCTTGTGGTGTGATGGGAACAATCTTATGGCTCTGATTCATTGAACAGATTTCTTTTGATTTTAGTTTGATTATGGGAATGCTTTCAGTCTTTAATGGTCTGTTGTGACTGAAATTACAATGGGTCTGCGATGGCTTTGAGCATGTTCTTCTCCTATGTTTTATGGCGTCAGGAAGCCCTGTTGTTCACCATCGTCTCCTGGGCATGGTTGGATGTCGGTACCCTTCCTAACTTTCATGGCATGTTGATATGGTTGGTAATTAGTCTAATTCTGTTGTTAGCCATTGTTTCCTGGGCATGGTTTGATGATGGAATCCATTCTAATTCATACACCTTTCATCTCTTGAAAACTATATCAAAGGCAGTTCAGTTTAATTTCAATAAAGCAGGCAGAGTTCTCCCTGATCTCTACAAGTGGATCCTCTGAATCCCTAGTTTCTTCCTCTGAATTCTTTAAGTTTAGATTAATATTTCACCATTATTCCTCAAATTACAAATTGATTTAGATTTCATCTTATCCTAGTTCTAGTTCTACTTAGTTTCAGAATACGTACAGGTTTCAATCCCTGTGGATTCGACCTCGGTCTTACCGAGATTATTACTACATCATAACCCTATACTTGGGGAGTGAACAATCATCAAGTGTTGCGGACCAAGAGAGCTGAAGAATCTTCATCATCACGGAGGAGATCTTCATCAATGCGCTTAACGAGGCTCATCTACTTATCTATAAGTCATTAGAATCCAGAGACACTGTTGATCATTCCTTTGTGTAGGATTGGGTCACAGGTGCTTCTCACCCCTTCAAGTCCTCATAGGAGGCCTCCGACGGGAGAGTACATTTGGGTGCTACGTGTTGACCCTTGCTCTTGTGTAGGGCATAAACTTAGGTCCTTAGTGTAGGCCCTTGACCTGTGTGGTCTAAAACCTAGGTTCCAAGTGTGGATCCTTTGCTCTTGTGTAGGGCATAAACTTAGGTCCTTAGTGTAGGCCCTTGACCTGTGTAGTTTAAAACCTAGGTTCCAAATATGGATCCTTTTCTCTTGTGTAGGACATAAAACCTAGGTTCCAAGTGTGGATCCTTTGCTCTTGTGTAGGGCATAAAACTTAGGTATTTTGTGTTGACCTTTGTTCTTGTGTAGGGCATAAACTTGTGTCTTGTGTAGGCACGTCTTAGGTACCTTATGTAGGTCCTAGAGTCAACCTTGTGTAGGTTGTAACGGTTTGAGGTGAACCTGATTTGAAACCTCCGTTAGTGAAATCCGGTACACTCATGGGATGAGTGCGTCCGCCAGGAGTGGAGTAGGCACATAGCCGAACCACTATAAACGACTATTTTTGGGATTGATATTTGTTTGATCTTACATTATATTTAGCTTTGAAATTACTTGTAAACATGATAACTTGATTGCTTATAACTGTTAAGAATCACATCTCACACACACTGTCACAAAGCTCATTCATCATTGACCAATTATTGCATCTTGTTTGAATATTGAGTAGTCTTGTGATTGGATCCTCTATTTGGCTTGGAAGCCATTAGAGTTAAAAATGAGTTTATCTTGATAACTATATGATAAATCAAGAGTAGGGTTAATAGGATTTTAAATTGTCAAGAAAAGTCTGTAAAGTCCTATTCACCCCCCCCCCCCCCCTCAGGACACTTTGACCTATTCTCATTTCAACTAAACCAGTCCTTACCGTAACATCATCATGTACCATCAGTTAAGAGAGATAAGCTAGACCAAATAGTTAAGAAGTATATTTTTGTGGGCTATGGTGATAGTGTGAAGGGGTATAGGTTGTACAACCAAGTTACATAGACGACCATAATTAGCCAAGATGTCAGGTTTGATGAAGATTTCTTATTCTACAAAGACAAAAGAAAGGAACCGGAGAAATCAACAGTCATTGATGTTGAGATTAAAAAAAATACATAGGCAAAGCCTGAGTTATAGGAAGAGGTACAAGAGCAGCCACCTCTTAGAAGAAATCCGCCAAGAGATCGCAGATTGCCAGTTAAGTACAGGGATGATTCGAATATTGTATTCACCCTCATTACGGATGAGGGGGATTTGTCAACCTTCTAGGAAGCATTAGATGGTTCTGATGCTGGGAAGTGGATAGTAGCCATGTATGGTAAGATGGATTCCCTGCATAAGAATGAGATATGGTAGCTGATGGAGCTTCCAGTGAGGTGTAAAGCGATCGGTTGTTAGTGGATTTATAAGAAGAAACGAGATAGATGCAGGGTAAGATTGGTCGTAAAACGGTATGCGCATAAGGAGGGTATCGCTTTTAGTGAGATTTTTGTGTTCGTAGTCAAGCAGGTGTTTATCATATTTGTATTGGCATTGGTTGCCTAATACAACTTAGAATTGGAATAGATAGATGTGAAGACTAGTTTCCTTTATAGGGAATTGGAGGAGCATATTTACAGGAACCAATTAGAAGGGTTAGAAGTGAATGGGGCATAAAATAAAGTTTGCAGGTTAAAGAAGTCATTATACGGCCTGAAATAGTCGCCTAGGTAGTGGTACAAAAGGTTTGATACATTCATAAGGGGTAGCGATTTACCAGAAGTGAATATGATCATTATGTCTATTATAAGACACTAAATGATAGGCAATTCATCCTACTGGTATTGTACATAGATGACATGCTTATTGTTAACCATAACATATCTACGATCAATACGTTGAAGACTCAGTTGTTAGGGACATTCAAAATGAAAGATCTAAAGGCTACAAAGAAGATTCTAGACAGATATTTACAGAGATAGACAGAAGAGAAGGTTACGGTTATCACAGACAGAAGATACACGAAAGTATTCAAAGAAGGTGTTTGGTTGAAAGGGATGATAAATCAGCCTGAGCTTTAGTAGGAAGTCGTGCCAGTAAATTGTGACAGGAAAAGCGTGATCAATTTGGCAAAGAATTCGGTTTACCATTCTTATACTAAACATATTGATGCCTGTCATCATTTTATCCGGTAAGTACTTATGGATGGTGAAGTGAATCTTGAGAAGATACACAAGCATGAATCCAATGGACATGCTTACAAAGGTGGTTCCTATAGAGAAGTTCAATTTTCGTGCGACTTCTCTAGGCTTAACGATGGCTTGACGAAGGCAAAGTGTTCACAAGAAGTAACGACGATGGTGGACCTATGATGAAGGCAACTAGAGTTGGAGCTTGGAGTTGTGATTCGTGATAATCGAAGACATGGCGGAGGTTGTTATCAAATATCTTAAATTTGTTTGTAATCGAGTCTGTTGATGGCATCGACAAACCACTCGATCCCATCGAGTAGATGTCGATCTCATCGAATGCCCACTCAATCCCATTGAGAAAATCCTGTTATTTGGCCTTTACTCGCTGGACAATTTTTTATTTTAATTGATCTAATCGAAGGTGGCTTCGATCCCATCAATGGATCGTTGATGGCACTCGATATGATCGAAGCTCCCATAGACCGACTTGCGTAGTTTTACGGAATTACGGGTTTGCTTCCTAATTCATTTTAATCCTTTTTTAAGGCTTTATAATAAGGGATTAGGGTATTGGAAACATGTTAGGCCTGTTTTGGAGCAAAGGGAAAGAAAAGTTAGGGTTTTGTAAAGGGTAATCAGGGTTTCTCAGATCGGTAAGTCTGTTCATCTCTTGTAACATTATTTATAATAGTGTATTCATTGTCGGTTTGTGCCATGTTTTTTTCCCTTGAGGGTTTTTCTAAGTAAAACCTTGTATTCTCTATGAGCTTGATTTGTTTCATCTCTTATTTTTTTATTCTAACTCGGGGTTGCTTTTGTGTGTCCCCCCAATAATGATGTTGTTTGGGCTATCTAGTACCCCAAGTACCTTCATGAGACTGATGAACCATGTGCATGAACCCTTTATCAATCGATTTTTCATCTTTTATTTTGATGATATACTGATATACAACCGTAATGAGTATGTTGGTCACTTATAAGAAGTGTTATTTCTTTAAGTAGAATAAGTTGTACATAAATTTTAAGAGGTGGAGCTTTGTTATTAATATACTTGTGTTTTTTTTTTTTTTTTTTTGCTATGTTGTGAGTACCATGGGCATTCTTGTTAATGAGAAAGAGAGAGCCATTAAAGAATGGTTATTGCCTAGAGCTATCAGCGAAGTACGGAGTTTTCACCTGCTAACAACTTTTTATCATCGGTTCGTGAAGAATTTCAATTTTGTTGTAACATGATAGTTCACATGGTTGAGGGGCTGAGCAAAGTTTTGTATTTATTAAGAAAAAAATATCTACTAGTGATATTTTAGCATTACCAAGTTTCGAAAAACATTTTGAGGTAGAGTGTGATATTGGGGAACAATGGAAGCACACAAAGATGAATTAAACAAAGTACTCCAATCACATAACCAAGTTCAAACACAAACAAATCGAATTTTATGTTGAAAAACCCTTACAGGAAAAAACCACGGAACAAAGCGACAGTAATGCACTATGAAAGCAAAAAATTACAAGAGATAGAGATTACCGATTTGAACAAGCTTCGAATCTACTCCTCAAGCTATGCCCTTGAAACCCTTAGGAACGAATTTAGAAAACTTAGAAAACCGAGAACACCTCTATATACTCCTAAGTCCCGATTACACCCGATATATATAGCCCCATATAGTATCACAATCAGAATAGGAAACAAATCCTGAACTTATGCAATTTTGCGCACGCGCTCGATGACACCTTTGATGGGACTTCGATGGAACCAAAATGTTTCAGCAACAAAACATGGATTTTCTAAATTTTTTTGATGGCATCAACATCTACTCGATGACATCAAGTGGTCTGTCAATGGCATCGACAAACCCTATTATTTACAAATTTAAGACATCAACATCAATCTCCACCATATTTTCAATCTTTATTTTTCATAGCTTAATATCCTCATCTCTAATTCCAGCTTTGCATCATAACTCCATCATCGCTTCTCGTGTACACACCATCTTTTATTTAAGCCTTCGTCAAGCCCAGAGAAGTTGCATGGAACTTGAATTTCTTTATAAGAACCACCGTAATGAGCATTTCAGCAAGATTCATGCTCGTGTGAATTTTGTCTTGAGTCCTTTTTTCTTCAAGTACTTGTCTGATAAAATGATGACACACATCAATATGTTTTTGTACGTGAGTGATAAACAGATTTTTTTTGTCAAATTGATCGCGTTTTCGCTGTCACAATTAATCGACACGGCCTCCTACTAAAACACCAATTGATTTATCATCCCTTTCAACCAAACGCCTTCCTTGAATGCTTTTGTCACCGCCATGTACTCAGCTTTGGTCATAGAAAGAGTCACTACGGACTGAAGCTTCGACATCCAACTGATCGCTCCAACCGCTAGCACAAACAAGTAACCAAAAGTCAACCTTCTATTGCTCACACTACTCGTGTAGTCAGAATCCACATAGCCTACTAACTTGGCCCCTGATTTCTCAAAAGATAAGACGTAGTCCTGCGTACCTTGAATGTATCGAAGTAGCCATTTCACTGCTTCCTAGTATTGCTTACTGGGGTTAGACATGTATCTGCTAATAACATCCACTGCATGTGAAATATCCGGTCTCATACCGACCATGACATCAAGCTATCAACTGCACTTGAATAAGGCACACGAGACATCATGTTTTTCTTCATCGATTTTAGGACACTATTATGAAGATAGCTTGAAATGAGCCGCGTGGGGAACGCTGACTGGTTTAGCCTTGTCTATCTCATACTTCATCAATACCTTCTCAAGGTATTTCGCCTGAAATAACTATAACATTCTCCTCTTAATGTCTTTGTGTATGTTAATGCCAAAAACCTTCTTTTCAACCCTCAGATCTTTCATCTCGAATGTCCTTGATAACTAAATCTTTTGTAAGTCGATCTTAAACATGTTATGACTGGCAACAAGCATGTCATCGACATACAAATCAGAATAATGAATTTTTCATCACTCAATATCTTGTACTTACAAGATACAATGATCATATTCACTCCTGATAAACCTCTAACTCACTATGAAAGAGTCAAACTTTTTATACCACTACCTAGGTGACTGTTTAAGACCATACATCAACGTCCACAACCTTCAAATCTTGTTCTTTGCCCCTTGTATTTCGTAACCTTCTGATTACTTCATGTAAATTTACTTTTCCAATTCCCCATGCAGAAAGGCAGTCTTCACATCCATTTGCTCCAGCTCGAGATCAAATTAGGCAACCAATACCAACATGAATCTGATAGATACTTTCTTCACAATCGACGTAGATATTTCAGTGAAGTCGACACCTTCTCTCTGAGCACATCCCTTCACTACCAACCTTGACTTGTACCTATCTTTTTTCTTCTTCAAGATCCACTTGCACCCGATCGTTTTACGGCCTGCAGGAATCTCCATCAACTCCCACGTCTCATTCTTGTACAAGGAGTCCATTACTGCTTTATATTTTTTTGCATCTACCTCATCAAAAGCATCTTGAAGAGTAGACGGATCCTCCTCATCTCTAATGAGAGAAAATGCGATATTTGAGTCATCCATGTATCTCGTCGGTATCCTACGATCCCTAAGACGATTCCTTCTCACATGTGGTTACTCCACCTAATCCTATTATACCTTTGTCTGTGTATATTTATCTTCTTGTGTCTCATCTCTATCTAACTAAACGTCCACAACCAAATTTTTCGGTTCATTCTGCTCATCCTTATGAAATAAGGATCTTTCGTCGAATTTGACATCATGACTAAGGATGATTTTTCGTGTGACTTGGTCATATATCATGTACCCATTCACACCATCATCATAGACGATAAAGATGTACCTTTTAGCCCTTTGGTCTAGCTTATCTCTCTTAACTAACGGTATATGAGAGTAAGACTTGTAACCAAATACACGCAGGCCCAAGTAGTTGACCTGCTGACCACTTCATACTTCCTCTAAGATTTTACATTCAATGGTCATAAAAGGGGATCGACTCACCAAGTAACTAGCCATGTTAATAGCATCAGTCCACAGCTCCTTACCCAACCCAGTATTATTAATCATGCATCGGGCTCTCTCCAATTTATCTCTCAACTACACCATTCTGCTCTGGTGTATGGCGCACTATGTTGTACCTCATGATCCATTCATCTTTGCAATACTTATTGAATTCCCCATAAGTGAATTCTCTACCGTTATCTATCTTCAATACCTTCACCTTTCGCCCTGACTGTTTTTCCACTATCGACTTTAACTACTTGAAGTTGGTGAAAACGTCGGATTTATTTTTCATAAAATAAACCCACACTTTCCTGGAATAGTCGTCAATGAAGATGATAATACATGATGACCATCCACCAGAAACCATGGGTATTATACCTCATACATTAGAATGCACATAATTAAGAACACCCTTACAAATATGTTTACTAGACTTAAAAGATAACCTTGACTGTTTACCATATATATAATGCTCACCTATACTAAAATCAATATTTTTAAAAACTGGAATTAAATAACGGTCAGAAAGTAACTTCATAACCCGCTCGCTCATGTGGCCCAAACGTGCATGCCACATACGCGCAGTCGTGGAATCCACTATAAACGCTGCAACTCCACCCGATGAAGTGCTCCCGATCAATATGTAAAGGTTCCCATTCCTCTGTGCCTTTATGACTATGAGTGTCCCCTTTAAAACTTTAAGAACATGATTAAACCTCGTGAATTTACACCAAAGCGTCTCGAGTGCTCCAAGAGATATCAAACTCTTTCTCAGCTCAGGAACGTGTCTCACCTTGGTTAAGATACACTTCATGCCATCACACATCTTGATATGGACCAATTCAACACCAACTACTTTACAGGTATTATCATTGCCCATAAAGACCTGGCCACCATCGCACTTAGTGTAACTGGTGAACCAATTTTGATGAGGAGTCATATGGTACAAAGCTCCCATATCCAAAATCCATTTTTCGTCGAAGTATCTATATTTTGATGTGGTGAGCACATCACTACCATTCACTTCCTCACCGGATTTCTATGGTGTTGACTTCCTTGGAAGAACTTTTTGAATTCTCTTTTCTTACCCTATGATTCTAACAATCTGACATCCCATAATTCCAGCACTTCAACTTGCCTTTACCCTTGCCCTTGGATTTGGACCTCGATCGAGAAGATCCACTGTCCCGTTTAAAATTCTGCCCCCTCATAACCATTGCATCTGTAAAGGCACCCACGTCACCGCTTTTCTTTCTCATCGCCTTCAACTAAAGGGCTAAGATAATGGTTTGGACACTAATGGTCGATCTACCGATGCACAACGAGGCCTTGAACGACTCATACGAAGCTGGGAGAGAATTCAGCAAGATGCATGCTTGATCCTCATCTTTCATCGTTTACTCCACATACAACAATTTACAAATTAACTTGTTGAAGTTACTAATATGGGCCTCAACATCAGCCCCATCTACCATCTTCAGATTGAATAATAGAAGCTTCAAGTACAAGCGATTTTCAAGAGATTTTTTAGTATAAATATTCTCTAACTTCGCCCATGTACTTGCTGCAGTTTTTCTCTCTCATGACATTATAAAGGACATCATCCGTTAAGTACAATTGAATAGAAGTTCTCGTTTTCTTATCCATCTTATTCCATTCATCATCTGTTATACATTTCAGTTGCTTTTTAAGGAGAGCATTGTCCAATCCTTGTTAAACTAGGAAACCGGTAATCTTGACCTTCCATAGCTCAAAATTATTTTTTCCGTAATATTTTTCATCATCGAACTTTGGATTAGAAGCCATTAATACTATGCTTTCCTATTCAATCTCTGATATCACTTATTAGGGAACTACGGAAGCACATATAGATGAATCAAGCATATACTCCAATTGCACAACCAAGTTCAAACATGATTACATGGGAAAACCCTTACGAAAAAAAAGCATAGCACAAAGCAACAGTGATGCACTATGAAAGCAAACAATTACAAGAGAATGGTTACTGATTCGAACAAGCTTTGAATCTACTCTTCAAGCCCAAGCTATGCCCTTGAAACCCTTAGAAAATAATTTAGAAAACCTAGAACACATCTCTATACTCCCAAGTCCCTATTACACCTGATATATATAGCCCCATATAGTATCACAATCGAAATAGAAAACAAATCCTACACTTACGCAATTCTGCGCGCATGCTTGATGTCACCTTCGATGGCATTGAGTAAAACATCAAAACGTTTCATCAACAAAACATAGATTTTTTGGATTTTTCCAATGGCATCAAACATCTACTCGATAGCATCGACAGACCTTATTGTTTACATATTTAAGACGTCAACAACATATGATACATCAAGAAGGTAGGCTAGTAGCACCCAGTACATATAATAATGTATATACAAAAGGTATTGGTTTGTGAAGAATTTCATTTCTATTGTAGCACTAGTTACATAATGCGTAAAGAAATGATGGTTCAAGTGGTCCGCCAAGGTTGATGAAATTTTATCTTAATTAAGGAAAAATGATCTACTACTATTTTAGCACTAGCCGTTCACGGCTAGAAAAGCAGGAAGAAAAATTCCTGCTTTTTTCTGATAAGAAAGCAGTAGTTCACGTCTAGATCACGCCCTTTAAAATAAATGCCTGAGTTATATTGGAACATGGAAAAAGAGAATTAGAGAAATGGTTCTTCCATTTCTTTAATCAAAGGTGAGAATAACGCCATGGTTTACATGCATGGTTCTTCAACTTCTTTAATCAAAGGTGAGAATAACGCCATGGTTTACATGCGTGTGCACTGACGCCACATTCACATTAAATAAAGCTGTCACCTTGGAAGTTTAAGAGAATCTAACATTTGATGGTGCTTAATTTGAAAATGACAAAATATATTCAACCATCTAAACTCACAAACAAGATTATTCTAATCTTAGGCTCATCAAATATGAACTTTGAGACTTGCAGTTTGGATGATTTAGACTGGGCTAATGACATGCCACATGTACAATTGTAAAGTGAATATGCATACTCTACCCAACCGATTAATATAACGAGATTAATAAAGTTGGCAAACCAGTCCTCACCTCTGTCTCACCATTCCAAAACCAGCTATCCTTTTGACTTTCTTTACGGCCATAGTTTGTTGGGAATAATATTTTTATAAACTAATGGAATCTTACCAAATTTCGAGTTTACTAAAAGGCATCATAAGTTCATCACTAATGATGACATCCCATTGACTGATTATATTTTAATATATATGCACTCAGAAATTGTACACATCCAGCACTAGCTCCATCTAGTGGGCCCTACCATGGATGGCTTATGTAATTTCAAAAATCACACTTTTACACATCTTTTCAATTTCCATGCTACTTTATTCGGGTGTAATTATAATATTCATGTGTGTTTAGATCATAGTTTAGAAATTGGTTTTGGCTTCTCATATAACTACCGATATCGGTCGTATAGCTCCACCTAGTCCTATGTCAGGTCATTTTGGGCCAATGCAGTCATATCATCCATCAATCATACCCAGGCTTATTTGGTTGTTGAGGAAGTCTTTTTCCATGTTTGAGGCAGCTTGCTATTTGTTGAAGAATAACTAAATTTTGTCTGGTTAATGGAATATTGGGTTTACGAAAGCTTGGGAAATTCTGTTTCAATTCTCTTTTCTATTTCCCAGCATAAAGCTGGGTTGGAATGAATTTCCTGGAGAATGTAAAACCCAACCAAAAGCATGAACCCGGACTTGATTTTGATACATCTGCCATCCCATCTATAGTAGGTGTTATTAGATGGATGCTCCCAAATGTAAATCACCCTGCTATGTGTAGGGTGGAGAGATGGTTCTACCCTGTTCTGAGCTCTACCGTACAATTCATCTCAGAGTTTCTTTCATCCCTGTTTTATCAAAATCAACCGACTGCACACTCGGTGACTTTATAATTAACAAATTGTTTTTTTTTTTTTTTTTAAATAGCGGGTCCTACTTTGGTTGGTCCGAAGCTCAAAAGATCATCATCAGGACCATCCTAGCCCTTTCCTCATTGAACATGAGGGGTTATTCATGTTTCTTTCTCATCTTTCAAAGTGCTCATTTGTAAGCCACCAATGGAAATAGGTATCTTTTGAACGGTAAATTGTGGACCCTCCATTGTGGTCCCCACCCGATGAATGGTCTAGGTTAAGGATGACAGTGACAAAGCTGTGTGCTATATCGGCAGTCTATGTGGCGTATGTGAACCTAATCCATAGTTCTACTATGGATGGAGATCGGCCTGAATTTCATACTGATCAACCAATCATAACCATCAAAATGCTGTCCAATCGAATGGACAGCTAATGTAATACGGTCAGCAATCCAAATTTCTACAACCAAAACAACATGGTTAAGATGGCTGGACCAATGTGAATTGGGGCTGTGCTCCGCGCGATCCACACGTAAGAATAGTACGATACACTACAACTTAAAAAACTTAAAAAGTGAAGGACAATCATACGTACCACATTGGCATCCTTGGCCAGCCTAGAGCATACGGCTCCCGTAGAATTCTCATCCTGATCGAACCAACCCACTTCGAAGGTGAGGATCTTGGACAGCATTCTCTCCCTTATCCTCATTGTAAGATATTCACCCATTGCTGCAAAGTTGTAGTGCTGTATGATATTGACGAAGAAGGAGAAGAAGGCCAAGGACAGAAAGAAAAGACTATAATTCCTCGTCTTGGATTTGATCTCCCCATCATCCTTCAAGAAATAGATAGATATCATGCTGCCCATTGCATATGCATACATTGGTTGCACTGCACCGAAAGCCACCGCACCCATGCATCCCAAACTTGCCTGTTTCCATTCAGGCAGATTCAGCAGCAGTAATCTCCTGAAACTCGGCACTGCAGATACTTGATTTTTGTCTACATTGTCTTCTTCTTCTTCTTCTTCTTCTTCTCCTCCAAATGTTCCATGCTGATTTCCCGCTGCTGAAAATGAATTGGCCGAGCTGGATCTGCTTGCAGCTGACAGCCTTCGGCTGCTGAAACTGCGGCCTATTGAGGTTTCTTCACCTTCTTGTTGTTGGGTTGCTGTTGCTGTTTGCTGGAGTCGGATGAGTGAAGTGTATAGCCCGTCTTCGTTCTGAATCAAGGCATCATGGGAGCCGGTTTCCATGACCTCACCACCTTGGACGACTGCGATCAGGTCGGCATTACGGATGGTGGAGAGGCGATGTGCAATCATGATGGTGGTCCGGCCAACTGCGGCCATGTCCAGCGCTTCTTGAACGATCCTCTCCGACTCAGAGTCTAGTGCGCTGGTGGCCTCGTCTAGGAGAAGGATTCGTGGTGCCTTCAGTACTGCCCTTGCAATCGCTATTCTTTGTTTCTGGCCTCCAGACATCTGAATCCCTCTTTCGCCCACCTATACGTGCATGCGTAATCTTGTTATTGCACCCGAGACAGATTTTGAAATCCCACTTTGATCAGACAGTGTTGTCTGTCCAAGCTTTTGATCATGGGCCATCAAATGGACGGGGCCCATTTGTTGAATTTTTCAGCTACAACCTATCATAAGAAGATCCCACAACTTGGACAGCCTACGTCCTGAAGACGTGTGCATGAATATGGTTTGCACCACTCCAGACGTGTGCATGAAGATCCCACCACCGTTTGGATGGGTAAGATTGTACCCAATCAGTTTGATCTCGGGGCTTGATTTCCACCCACGAAATGGGCTCCACGATTTGGATTTCCGTCTTAATCACGGACCCAACTCTGGATGGAGCATAACAAAAAATCTCACTTATATGTACCATCTGATTCTTCCCTCTGACTCTGGGCCACTCACTATTTACCTTTTAGCCACCCAATTGATGGCCATTAATTGGATGGTTCGGATGGCTTGATCAGCATAATTCGAGGGAAATGCTCCAGCCACAATTCGACCCACAAATTGGATGGTCGGGATAGGTGTACGTGAGTGCTACGTGTGAGGATGATTGATCACCAGTAATAAAATGGTGAACTAAAATAAGGAGCGTAGCCGTTCTCTAGTCCTCTACCAAGTGTTTTACGTAGAGCTTGAAACACTCAAGCCTGTGGGGCTTATTATGCTGTATATGTAAAATCCACTCCATCCATCAAGTTCTATTCACTATGGATCCTTACTCTTGCTCAGGTGGTAGACTCTCAGGAGTTTGAACACTCGGTCAAGGGTTTGAGTATCCATAGGCGGTGAAACTCTACTGCAGCGTGAGTGTGTGGGGGTGTGTGTGCGTGTGTAAATTTTTATTTATTTTTTATTTTTTATTTTATTTTTAAAAAAATAAAATAAAATAAAAGTTCTATCCACTATTCTAGCATTACTCGCGCGCAGATTAACAACCAGGTGTGCAACACCCCTTGGAACAATGGGAAAGGGATGCTAAGCCATAGGATTGTTTGCGAGGCCACCATGGCTTGTGATAAGGGAGAATCGAATGATTCTCATGGTATTTGTACATATCTCTACAACTATACAAGGTGGCAAATATCATGGAGAATCATTCGATTCTCCCTTATCAGCGTGTATCTTTCATCAAATACCGTTAAAATGTTCTTGGATGCCACGAAATTTTTGGATGGAGCTGATATTTTGTGTTTTCCCATCATCCATGTCTGTGTGACATAATCAACGGGTTGGGTTGCAAATAAACATTACTCTGGGCCATAGGAATTTTCTAATAGTGGGTGTTCAATTACCACTGTTTTATTGTGGTGTGGTCCACGTTAGATTTTGATCTGTGTCATTTCGGGTTCATACATTAAAATGGTATGTAAAAATAGATGGACAGCCTAGATAAAACACATATCATGGTGGGCCTAGATAATGCACACCTCATGATGGACGAGGGAGTGGATTTAGTGGGCCACGGGATTTGGTGTGTGCCCCCGTTTGTATGTATGGTGCGTGAGTCAGTATCATCATGATGATGGTGAACTATGACGGTATAACAGTGCATTCCGTGGCTCATGACTGATGAAGGGAGCCAAGTATAACAGAAGAAACGATGGAGGGGAAAAGTAAACCTGAGTATCGTATCCGAGTGGCAACTGGGAGATGAAGTCATGAGCATTAGCTGCCTTAGCAGCAGCTATGACCTCTTCCATGGTTGCATCTTCCTTCCCGAAGAGGATGTTTTCTTTTATGGACGTCGCGAACAGGGCTGGCTCTTGGCTTACCAACCCCATTTGAGATCGTAGCCATTTCAGCTGTAGCCTCTGGATATTGATCCCATCCACCAGTATTTCTCCTCCCAGAGGATCGTAAAACCTCTGCAGCAAAGCTATCACCGTCGATTTCCCTGAACCGCTCCCACCCACCAGCGCCACTGCCTTTCCTGCAGGGACCGTCAGGCAAAAGCTATGGAAGATGATCGTATCGGGACGGGATGGGTAGGCGAACTCGATGTTCTTGAATTCCACCTCTCCTGATATCGACTCGAGAATCTCTCCTTCCATGTTTTCAGGATCGATCTTGGGAACTCTATTTATTACGTGCATTGTCCGCTCGCTGGCCGTTGAAGCTTCAGTGAGGTACTTGACGTTGGAAAGTCCCGAACCCAGTGCTCTGATCGATGATGGAGAAGAAACGCCGCGTTAGGAAGATAAGAGATGAATGGAGGGATTTTTGTACTGAGAGAATACTCTGAAATTCATTTTTCATATAAAAAAGTAGCTGAGGAATTGATTTACATTTCTAAGGTTTTACAAAAGAGAGTGCTTTTCCATTTCTCCTAAAAAATACATATTAAAGGGCCATTTTGAAGTATTGAGAGAGAATCTGTGGGGCCCACAGTAATTTATGATTTTTATCCGCACCGTTCATCCATTTTTTTCATCCATTTTTCTAAGGTCATTTTATGTTTGAAACCAAAAATGAGGAAGATTCAAGGCTCAAGTGGACCACACAGTGGGGATTGAACGCCCACCATTAAAAACTTATTGGGGCTAGAGAACTTTTGGATCAAGCTTACATTTGTGTTTTGCCTTCACGCAGGTTTTCACGAGCTTTTGAACAGGATGGATTGCATGTAAACATCACAGTGGGCCCTAGAAAGGCTTCAACGGTATGCCTAATTATAACCGCTGGTTTCTATGGTGTGGTCCACTTGAGCCTTGGATCTGCTCCATTTTTGGGTTCGTTTCCTAAAATCGTCTGGAAAATGGATGGGCGGCGTAGATAAAACTCATACATCATGGTGAGCCCCACACAGCCCAGGCCTGGACCGATATCCATCCAATAGCGTCCGGACTGCGGTAGGATGCAGTCCGCTTGAGTACACACCGTGTAAAATATTGTTTTCTGCAATTTCTCAGCTTGAGAATTTCGTCAGGAGATTTGCAGAATTTTGACAGCTTTCTCAGCAATATTATCAGAAATAATTCAAAATACAAATTTTTAAAATATTTATTATAGGTTAGTAAAAAAAACTTTTATAAAAAGCATTAAATGAAATATTCACTTCTAAACAAATTTTCTGATAAAATGGCGAAAATTTAAAATTGACGAGATTTTGAAAATCCTATATATTATTATGATATTATAATCTAATCAAAATACCACGCTAATATCTAGGATCATCAAAATCTCGGCTATATTTGTTACAGTGCCATTCACTAATGATGTATCCAGAACCAGGTCCTATGCATGGAGACCATCCATCTTAGTGGGGCCCTCCCTAATTGCCTATGTTTTTTTTATTATTATTTTAAAGATGATACATTCCTAAACACAATGGGATGGAAACCGACCAAATACTTTTGATTTGAGTTTTGGCCATCCATTGTAGGACCCACCAAAGGAACGCCCCATGTTAGTTTTACAGCCTGCCTGATATAACCCCACCAGGCATTGCTTTTAAAAATAAAATAGAAGACACTAGGACTGCATGTAGTGAGAAGGAAGGAATTCCTTACAGGCCGCCAACAGCAATAGCTGCACCAACAGCAAAGACGCTCCCTCCTTTCCCGCCATGGTACATAACCAACCTGCTGCCGTACCAAGCCATGAAAGACCAGATGGCGAACGTGATGCCATTGCTTCCAATAGCTAAACCCTTGGCCAGGCCTTGCCTGAGACCCAGCTTCACCGACCCTTGTAAGGCCGCGGAGAACTCGTCCAAGGTCTTCCTCTCCCCCACAAAGGAGTAAACGGTTCGAACTGACGAGATAGACTGCTCGGCGATGCTCCCTGCCTTGTTGTACTCATTCCGTATCTTCCTAGCCAGGCTCATCAGCATCCGACCGTACATCAGCCCCGGTATGATAAGAAGCAGCACGAACGGGAATGCTACTAACGCCATCCTCCACAGCATGAGGAATGCCACTACATAGCTCCCTATGAATGTTGCGACGTTCATCACGAAATTGGGTACCTATAACCCGATCAGTCAACCGAATATGAGTGAAAGCCATTCGCATGAAATCGTGGTGGTTTGCCGATCCCACGTCAGCTGTGCCACAGTGCATGGATGAAATGGACTGCTAAAGACATCTTTGCGTTTTGTGGGACGGATCTGATGGACGTTTTGGATCTATTGCACGTGTGTGGTTAGATTGTTTTCCAGTTGGAGAACTAATCACTTGCAACCAACTGTGATGTACGGACCATTTGTTTTATGCCTTCAGAAATATTGTTTTACATTTGAAGGGAAGATTGGCTGTTGAAAGCGTTACATGCTAAATTAACATACAGTCAGTTGTGGGTGACCAATACAAATTAACTTCTAAAAAGAGATGGTTTCAAGTGCAACACGTTGGACAACAAGGCACAGTCCACCCAACGGATAACTTCCATCCTTTTTAAGTGCAAGTGCGATCCAATACTTCTACTATGTTGGCCCCATCACAGGGATCATCTAGTGCATAAATCAGCCTTACCCACTTATCCAGTGAGTCACACCATTAAAACAATGTGAAGCCACTAATACATAACGAAATACAAGTTTGGTTCACTCGATTTTTTGTACAAGGTGATCCTGATGGTGGGGCCAACTTATTGGACGGGTTAGATGTAGTAGTGCAAACATGAAAGCCTGGAAGGACCATAACTCAAGATTCAAACTTGTTTTACTAAAAGACTTCTCGAAGTACCACCCATTCTAGAAAGGCGTGTAGACTGTAGAATGCAACCGGGTGTAGGTGATTTATACTCATTAATAAACGAAACTTAAAGATGCTGACTAAACTGAAAAAGTTTCGTTAACTTCCTGTATCTGTCTCAACGCATGTGTCAGGGGCACTGAAAAAGGATAAAAAAGTAATTACACCTGCAGATGGAACTTGAAAAGGATGGGCACGAGGGAGGGGGGGGAGGCTTTGAGAGAGGCTGGGAGAGAATACCTTTTCGCTGAGAACATCTTGGATGACATTTGAGTCATTAGAGACGCCCATGACCACCTCTGTAGTGCTTGCCACCTGGAGATCGAAGTATCCCACGTCTTGTCTTAGTACTGCTTTTAGATATCTGGCCCTCATTCTCGATGCCTGTCTCTCTCCCGTTCTCGACCAGCAATACCCCTCTGCCCATTATTTGCAGAATTAGTCCCCTGTATTTACATATTTACAAGCAAGGACAATCCTAAAAACACACAGAAAATAGAGAGAGGGAGAAGAAAATGTTCATATCTATACCTAAGAAGCAAACCACCAATAATCCACACGCCAGGTACAATAGACTCACAGCATTCTACATATTCCATGGAGCCATTAGTCTCGTATAAAGGAAGAAAACAATCATTGGTGGAGATGTGCCACTTGTGTATTTCACCCAACTGGTGGAAAAGGTGAGCCCCACCTTGATGATAACCTGGTAAGAAATCAATCCAGCCGGTCTATTCATCAGGCAGGCCACACGCGCAAGTCGGTTCAGAACCATCCGTGCTTTTTCATGAGTGGCCGACCTGATTTCATGCCGGGTAAATTTCATGGCGGGACCCACCTTATGCAGAGAGAGAGAGAGAGAGAGAGAGAGAGAGAGAGAGAGAGAGAGAGAGAGAGAGAGAGAGAGAGAGAGAGAGAGAGAGAGACCTTGTTGGTTTTTTGAGTGAAGTCAGGACCGGAGTGAGAGGCACCACCCAGATTATTCATAATCTGGCTAGTAATGAAGAGCATGAGCGGCGTGGAGAAACCATCACCAACAGCACCCAAAAAGCCAAGAGTCATAAGCAAAATATCTACGCGGTCTGCATGCACAAAGATTGTCCATAAAGAAGAGCTCCCTCTCTCTTTTGTTACCCTCCCCATATTACTCTTCTTCTTCTTTTCTTCTTCTCCTCTCCAAAACCCACTAGGACGAGAAACAATGAAAGAAAGCCTCCTTACACACCAGCTGCAAGCGGTTTTGAAGGCACCCACGGTCACCCCGTGACATGTTCTTTTGTATATATACACCTCTGTTGTCTATAAATAGACGCAACGCTCTTTTTTATGCGAGCTGATATGGTAGACGCTGGAGTATCAAAATTTTGCAAACCCCTCCCTCCTACGGACTGGAATCCTCCATCACACCTGTTTAAAACGACAGGTCTGTGTGCCGATCATGATATATATATATATATATATATATATATATATATATATATATATATATATATATATATATCTGTGTGTGTGTGTGTGAAATCCACTCCGTCTATCAGGATCGATGGCTAAAAAGCAGTTATATCCACAACTCAGACGGGCCACAACACATGGTACAACAGGGATAATGCCAACCATAGTTTTGCAAGTGAGCCCACCTGACATGTGACTTTCATCAAACGCATTAATCTATTATAACTCACCAAGTTCGAAAGAATATGAAATTTTGATTTTATACGAAATCTAGGCGGCCACCCTATGCCAATTGAGCATATCATTCCTACCTAAAGGTGTACACCAATTGAGTTGAGCCGAGCTTTGACCAGCTCGTGCTCGACTCGGACATCTTGAGTCTCAGCTCGTGCTCGGCTCGGTTGTGAGGCCCGTATCCTATACCGTACCGTTTCGTAGGCTTCCGCGGTTCTCCCGGTCGAATTCCGGCAACCCTCGACCTGTATCTGACGTTTGCGTGCGATCCTAAGCCGAGCCTTGCATACCGAAGTTGGCTCAACCAGAAACTTGTACCCTAGCGACCACGCCATCGCCACGGTTCCAATGTCGCGTCTCACGCGCCGATGCGATACCCTGGTCAGAAGATGTGGGCCCGTGTTCATTCCGAAGAAACGTCGTGCGTTACGAATTCTGAGAGAATCTCTACAACATGTCCCATCAATCAAGTCAAGTACACCCTCCATACCCAATGCCACCTCACCCTATCACAAGTACAAGCAACCATTACCTCTTTTTCACCAAGTCAACTCTCTCTCTCCCCACCCATTCCACCTTTATACAAATTTCAACCCAACCCATACTTTCTCATTCCCATCCCGTACAATAACCACTTCATCCATCATCTCTCTCTCTCTCTCTCTCTCTCTCTCTCTCTCTCTCTCTCTCTCTCTCTCTCTCTCTCTCTCATTTCTATCTTCACTCTCCAACCCCAAGAGCAAAAACCCAACGTCCAAGCTCTCTCCCAAAAACAAGTGTGGCCCACTTTCCCACTCTCTCATCTCCCATCTCAACCCTTCATTCTTCATCAACCTCCATCAAGATTGAAGATAAGGAGTCTAAGGAGCTAAAGAATGAGGCCTAATGTGGGTGATCCACCATCGATTTCGATTTTCAAGGGCCCACTTATTATGGGACCCATTTGATGTATGCATTGTATAGGGAGGGCCCAATAGTGGCAGGGTCCCCCCTTTCACGCCCCTCTCTCTCTCTCTCTCTCTCTCTCTCTCTCTCTCTCTCTCCTCTCTCTCTCTCTCTCTCTCTCTCTCATATTTTGTGGCCCACCTGATGAATGAGTTGCACCCACGCTGTCATAGTGGGGCCCACTTTGCTGTATGTAATTCACCAGCATCGTCCATCTGGACTGTATTGTTTGGAGACCCGCATGATGTATGTGAACATCCTAGCCATCCATTGAATGGATGTGGACCCTACCACAAAAACGTGTGGGGCCAACCATGATGTATGTGAACATCCAGCCGTCTGTCCAGGTCTGGACGTGGACATGCTGGATGTTGTTTATATATATATATATAAGGCAGCTTAAATATTATATATAAATATATAATATATTATGGTGGGCCCCATGTGGGACCCACCAGATGTGTGTGTGTGTGTGTATGTATGTATATTGTGGTGGGGCCACATCCACGTGGGAGCCCACCTTGCGGCATATGTTCAAAACCGTCCATCCATGGATGTGGACCCACTTCTACTTTGTCCATCCAATTTCGTGGGGACCACCGTGATGTATGGGTCTTAGCCGCACTACCCATATGGTTGGACGGTGGGTCCTACCTGTTGGTGCATGTGTTATATATAAATTGTCCATCCATTTGGCAGACTCGTCTCAAGGCTTAAGACTGAAAATAAGACAGATCTAGTATCATGTGGACCACACTGTACAAAACAGTGGGATTGAACGTCTACCATTGCACCCCTTTGGGTTACAGAAGTTTTGGACCAATGTGATATTTCTTTTTCCTCACTATTCATGTCTTTGTGACCTTATGAACAGACTGGATGGGAAATAAATGCTATGGTGGGCCCTCTAAATTTTTAATAGTGGGAATTATTATCACCACTGCTATGAGTGTATGGTCCAGATGATCCTTTGATATGATTTTTGAATAATACTCTAAAATTATCCCTAATAATAAATGAATGGTTTAGTGGTATGGCCCATTTGATTCGGCCCATTGATTCGGCCTATTTGATTCGGCCCATTTGATTTGGCTCATTGATTCGGCCCATTTGATTCGACCTATTTGATGAGGCCCGATATGATGTATTTGGGGCCCATTTGATAAGGCCCGATGTGATATATGAGGCCCTTGTATAAGGCCCAATATGATGTATTGCGGCCCATTCGATAAGGCCCAATGTGATGTATATTAGGCCCTTCAGTGAGGCCCATCATGATGTACATTAGGCCTTTGTGTGAGACTGTAGGCCCACTGTATGTT